>JALMQS010000101.1:2795759-2957789 GCA_024734495.1 Forficula auricularia | reverse complement strand
CTTGAGGAAATGATTCCTTGCCCTCTTCCAACTCGAAATCTTCTAAGGTAAGGATTTCGCGATTCCGAAAACGGTCTCCCGTGATAGCTCGGATTCGTCTTTGAAGAAAACATGATTATTAAGGGGCCCATACACTGTCAAACAAATTGCGCAACACAGGCTGTTTTTGCACAACGCGTTGTGTTGTGTATGAGCGAATGCTCAATATTTTTCAGTTGTCTGCCGGGTTTCTTGGTGAAAGGTTCACTTGTGCAACGTAGCGTTGTGCATCGAATTTGTTGCGCAATTTCTTTGATAATGTATGGGCCCCTACAATTCGCAACGCAACGTTACACATCGCTTTGTTGCACAATTTGTTTGACATTGTATGCCTTTAGGTGAAGATGGTGGTTAAGAAGTTTTTTTTTTCTGACTAATGTGCTGGGGTACATATTAAGGGATAGAAACTTTTTTTTGGAAAGATCTGTATTAACCCGTAACTGCTACTATCCGTTCAATTTGACCTTTTCACTTTTTAAAATTTAAATTAAATGGTCAATTTTTTAGTTGCGTTTTCTACCATTGCTTTATTTTTGCATAACATAAATGTCAATCAGCTGATAACCACGGAATAGTGTATACGTGCAAGTTGTTATAGATATTATATGATAGGTCGTTTATTGTTTCGATGTCTTGTTTGTAGTTGAGTTTAGCTCGGCGCCTAGATAAATAAGCTGACGTGTTCTGATGTGGCCATCCACTTGACTTTACCATACAAGCTGGCCCCTAAAATTGTTTATAATCATGTAGGGGGGCTTAGTTTTTGCATTTTTATACTTCTGGGGTCCCACTGATTATATATAGATATATATAGATATAAATTTGGTTGAGTTTGCAAATGGCCAAGATTTTCATTTTTTTGACCCCCCCCCCCCATTTTGGGCGGTTAGTTTTTGCATTTTTAGGATCTCTGGGGTCCCACTCATACAAAATTTGGTTGAGTTTGCTCAAATGGCCTAGATTTTTAATTTTTACCCCCTCCACCCCCCCTTAATTTTGGGTCGATATGCACTAAAATCTAATCATCTCTTAATCTCAATGGACCAAAACTACGTGTGAAATTTGGTTTTGATATTCACACTAGTTTTTGAGCTAGCTCATCCACAAAAATTTAGTAACGCACTGACTAACAGACACTCAACCGGACAACCAGATAACCAGACAGACTAACAGACATTTTGACAAAACACAAAACAATTATCTCGAAAAATATAATTTTTTCGATATTCACTTATTAGATAGAGCGAAATGCCATGGTTTCGCTCAATTTTTTTAATCAAAATAGTTTAGCCGTTTTTGAGATATTTCGAAAAAAAGAAGGAAAAAAAACACTTTTTTCATGCACGATTACAATACTTGACCATACCCTGTATGGTAAAGTAAAAAGTTGTGTATTCTCTTGAAATAAAAGGCTTTGTCTCACTTGTTGACAAAGGTGTATATTTGGTTTGTAAAATATATGATACAGTTTCAGTGACGACTCGTCACCATCTTCAGTCTGCAAAATATCAAGGTGGCAGCAATAACAATAAAATACAATTCAAACACATGCAAGTTAGTTAAGTGCAGTTAAGTGCAGTTAATTGCAGTTAGTTAAGAACTGCTGGGTCAGCCCCCTGTAGGATCTCTACTTTGCTTGCTGATCCAGCACTAAAAACTGTATAAAACCCCTGAGAGCACCGCTCTCGTTGTCATTTTGCCGACAGCTCGCACGAGCCCTAGACTTGCCCGAGCCTCACTCAAAATTGTCCCGGAAGGTTTTTATAAAAGTGTTTCCTTCAAGTTACAAAAATTAAAACGACCTTTGTAAAATAAAATATTGTAATTAAAACAAATAAAATAAATCTAGAAGAAATTTCATTTCTTCTTTTAAAAAAACCCCGATTTCAAATCCGAAATCATAATTTGCATAGATTGAAACAATATGAGATAACATGAATTTTGCGGGTGAGGGTGGTGATGAGTCGTCACTGAAACCGTATCATATATTTTACAAACCAAATATACACCTTTGTCAACAAGTGAGACAAAGCCTTTTATTTCAAGAGAATACACAACTTTTTACTTTACCATACAGGGTATGGTCAAGTATTGTAATCTTGCATGAAAAAAGTGTACACAACTTTTTTCTCTAGGCGTTGAGAATAACTCAACTACAAACAAGACATCAAAACAAACGGCCTATCCAAGTACTTGTTACTAATAAACAATTATACTATTTCATTTGATCCCGGTCAATTTGACCGTAACTAGTAAGTAGGTTACTCGGGAAACTTTTTTTAGTAATGCCAATGACCGAGATTACAACTAAATAGAAAAAACTAAATTAAAATCTAAATCTTAATTAAAATGTGTGATTATGTTTCAGTTCCGCGGGTGGAGATCGTAGACGAACGTGGAGAAGTGATCCCTGATAAATTCTACAAGTCTGGTTCAACGATCGAGCTGAAATGCATGGTCAGCCAGGTTCCGCACCCGTCGAGCTACGTCCAGTGGAAGCACGGACAACGTATGCTCAATTATGACACGTCAAGAGGTGGCATCAGGTCAGCTCTCTGGAGATAGATAGATCATTCTGCATTAGTAACTAATGTCAATCCTAGCCATACTCCTTCTTTTTCGCATATAAACATTCCCTACTATAAATGCATTCTAATTAGATTGCTATAAGTCAATTTAGATTACAAAGTGAAGGGGCTTAGAGGACAGGGACCAAGTCCGGCCTTAAAGAGCATACTTGAGCATGCAGGCTCCACAGCAAAGGGTTGCCGAACTTCGTTTCATAAACCACTTTTATCAGATTTTTCTTAATTACTGCCTTACAAATAAATATGTGAAGATTGCCCCTTCAGGGTGTAGTTTCACCTGCCACCTTGTCGCTTTCGATGGCTCAGAGCTTATAAAAATAACACAAGACTCCGAAGAAAATTTTGTTTAAATAATTTAATGTGATTTTTATAGATTTTCGGCTGCTGAATTCGAAAATAAATTTTTTTTAAGCATCAACATCAGATGTTTAACAAAACAAGAAGGCTCACCCTATTTTGGCTTGTAAAAATACTTCTAGTTTTTATTTATTTATTTATTTTTAATCATATCTTATTAACTACTGTGCAGTGAAGAATAAAATAAGCTGATATGTCCATTCACATGGCTTTACCATACACCTGGTCCTTCTCTTATATTTAATAAAATAATTTTTAATTATTTATGAAAGAACCCCCCCCCCCCCCACACACACACACACACATTTTTGGGTTAAGTAGCAATTGATATTTTCTCCGCTTTTAATTATGATACTATTTTTATTAGAAATATCAGCTTTCTTCGATTTTGAGCCGCCCACGCCCCACCCCCTCTTTTTGGCCACTATCAATTTTACTTAGTGAGTCATTTTCATAAGGTCGCATAGGGTCGTAGAAATCGATTATTGAAGCCTTATAATTCTATTTTTTGAACCCCCTCATTTTGGTCCCCGAAAAAAATAATAACACTCTTTTTTATTATAGGCTCATTTTATAGTACATATATTTCATTTTTTTTTTTTTATTAGTTTGAAAATCTTATAATTTTAATTTTAACTTCCCCCCCCCCCCCCCCCCCGCCCAACACACACACACCCTTAATTTTGTGTTCTATTTAAATTAAAATCTAATCAGCTCTTAATCTCAATGTACCAAAACATACATGTGAAATTTCGTTTTGATATTCATAGTAGTTTTTGAGCTAGATCGTATACACAAAATTTGGTAACTTACGTAGATACTAACTAACAGGCATTTTGAAAAAACAATATCTCGAAAAATACATTTTTTTCGATTTTCACTCATTGGGGTTTTTTGTAGACTAAAACGCCATAGTTTTGCTCAATTTAATAAAAATAATTTCAGACGTTTTTGAGATATTTCGGAAAAACGAAGCAAAAATAACATTTTTTTATGCACGATTACAATACTTGACCATACCCTGTGTAGTAAAGTAAAATAAAGTAAAAAGGAAAAAATTTAATACAAAAGCAATATTTATGCGCCCACTCCTAACATTATTACAATTGAACCAAAAAACAAGCCTATGATTGGGTTCGCTACCCGAAATAAATTTTTTGCAAATTAAAAGTTCGTTAATCGATTTAGTTGTTAACTAGGGCGTTCGTTAAGCGATGTTCCACTATATAGGAATGCCTATATGGTAAATAAATGATACGTCTTTGAGACCTATCGGTTGCATAACTTTAGGGCGGAAGTATCAAAATTGTATACATTAATTCGAGGTTTATTGTAAAATTACTCATAAATGTATTCATGAACCCCCACCGCCCCCATCACCATACATACAATATTCGAAAATATTCCATAAACTAGTTAAGGATTTATATCTATATATAGTCTCTCTGTCGTTTAAAACTAATAAAGCTAAAATTTTAATATACTACAATACTATATATAATACACTCATTAATTTAAAAAAATAACTCTGTTTTTTATTATAGGTTCATTTTATAGTATATATTTCATTTTCTTTGGTTTTTTTTTTTTTTTTGTTTTTTTAATTTTAAAATCTTAGAATTTTAATTTTTAACCCCCCTCCCTCCCCCACCCCTTAATTTTTGGCTCGATCTCAACCAAAATTTATCAGCTCTTAATCTCAATGCATCAAAACTAAAGGTGAAATTTCGTTTTGATATTCACTCTAGTCTTTGAGCTTGAGCGTACATAATATTTGGTAACTTACGTACTAAAAAACATTTTGACAAAATAATTAATATCTCGTAAAATATAATTTTTTCGATGTTCACTCATAAGGGCTTTTTGTAGACCAAAACGCTATGATTTCGTTGAATTTTTTTTTCTCAAAATAGTTTTAGTCGTTTTTGAGATATTTCGAAAAAACGAAGCAAAAAAAACACTTTTTATGTACGATTACAAAACTCGACCATACCCTGTATGGTAAAGTAAAAAATATTAAAATCTTAATTTTGAGTAACTTCTGGTGGTGTGAAAAGTGAAAAAAAAAAAATTATAAATTTCAAAATATACCAAAAAATTATGATGTGATAGAATTGTTTTATTATAGTTACGCATAGGTATTTGACTGTATGAACGAATATAGATTTAAATTATTCTAAAGAAAAATAAGCGAGCCAGGTGCAAGTTGGTCGTGTACCGGCTCTGTATTTTAAAACTACCGAAATATTTAGTTCTTATTTGCCGTTTAGGACCCGGATGAATGAATTTGTGGAATTTTTATCTTAATTTTATGTTGAGATGTTTCTAAACGCCGACACTAATAAAAATCATTCAAAAATTGTCACTTTGGTGCTTTCACACACCATCACTTTAAATCGAAATAAATTTAAAAAAATCAAACCTTATAGAGATACCTCATAATAAGAGACCGGATTTTTATGTAGTAAAAACTTCCAAAATATGCAGTTAAAAATTCTGAAATATTTAAGTAATATGCATAATACGGTGAAATATGCAAATATATGCAGTTAAAAATGGCAAAATAAATTTTTTTATGCACTAAAAAATTAAAATTTAAGTCAAAAAGAGTATATATTTGAAGGAGTGCCATGAAATAAATAAAATAATAAAATAAGCTATAGACACCAAGTGTCAAATATGTACTTTTATCCAATAATTTTAAAAATTGTTTCACCAAGTACCAACACCAAATTCCTTAAAAACTACTTTCATTGCGTAAAACTTTAGACAAAATTCTCATTTCATTAAATATTTTAGAAAATCCTGTAACTCAAAGAATATTATGTGCACTTGAATAAAATCAACATAATAAATATAATAATCTTTCAAAAATATGATCGAAAATATACTGTGGGGGGGGGGGGGGTAGTTTTATTTCACAGACACGATTGTATTGTATTGCTTTTATTTTTTTATATTAACAAGCTTTTCTTATTGACGTACAAATAATAAACTGAAAAATAATGCAAATATTTGACCGGCTATAATCTGATCCCTACAATAATTTGCATACTTCCATACATACACACGAACACTCAATGGCCAAAATGGGCTATAGTTACCGAAGGCCATTAAAAAAAAAATAAAGAAATAATTAAATAATTAACAAAGGATCTCAAAATAATTAAAATTTGATTGTAATTCTCAATAATTTATGTTTACAAGTATTTTCCAAAATATCTTCAGGCCACTTAAAATTGATTTTTACAATGAAAAAGATCGCTCCACATTCAAAGAGGTACTGGGGGCGAATTTAAAGGAACTTAAACTCTCTCTACTTTTACTTAGGAAGAAAAATATTGCAAACTTTTCGTCATTTTCGTGTAGAATATAGTATCTAGTACAACTGAATAATAAGAAAAATGAGTGGGTTGTTGTTTTGTAGCTTGTTTGCATCCTTTATATTCCAACTTTCTACTTCGTAGTCCAACACTCCACTTCGTGTCGCTGAGGCCTCTTCGAATTTAAATTAGTGTCCTCCCCTGTTTTATATTTGATTTTTTTTCAATTTTTCAACTGAAAAAATAATTTTTTTAGAAAAAATAAAACCGACTTCAAAAAAAATTAAATGCAACAAATAAAATAATGAGAACTCAAAAATAAAATAAAATGAACTAAAAGGTATAAAATAATTATCTAATTTAGTTACAACTAAACGACGAAATATTAACATGAAATCACTTTTTTGAAGTCGGGGTGCCAAAAATATACATTTTATGAATCGAACTCGACGGATCTTACTTACTAGGTTTGGCGGGTACTCGCTTATATAGTTTGTTTAGCACCGACTTCAAAAAGTGATTTCATGTTCATATTTCGTCGTTTAGTTGTAATTAAATTAGATAATTATTTTATAACTTTTTAGTGCATTTATTTGATTTTTGGTGTATTATTTTATTTGTTGCATTTAATTTTTTTTGAAGTCGGTTTTATTTTTTATTTCTAAAATTATTTTTATTTTCTCTTTTTAATTGATGTTATTAATAGTGACTTAATATAATACCTTGCTTGCATCTCGTAAGGCACGTCAGGCGAATGAATCAGAAAATGATAATAAAATTCAATTCATAAATATAGAAATTCTCTCGAAACGTTTGCGGGTTTTAAATGAATGTTTTAAGATTTTTTTATAAAATATTTTATTTATTATAATTTCGATTATTTGCTCATAAGAGTTGGCGATTTCCGTTATTTCGTCATTGATCATATCATCAGAACCAGACCAAATTAATATGGGACACCCCTAAAACAAAACAAAAGTGGAGATGGGCTGGACATATCGCTAGAATGGAGGATGGCAGATGGACAAAGAAACTCCTTGAATGGAGGCCAAGGGAGGATAAGCGAAGCCGGGGTAGACCTCCCACACGATGGACAGACGATATAAGAAAAATATCGACAAACTGGATAAAAGTTGCAAAAGATCGAGAAAACTGGAGACATTTGGAGGAGGCCTATGTTCAGCAGTGGACAAGAAAAAGGGCTGATTGATGATGATGATGATGATGACCCCTAAGGAACCCCCTTTCCAATAAAAAAAGAATCATCGAAATCGGTCCACGTGGCAAAAAGTTCTTGCTGAACATACATAAAATAAATAAATAAATAAATAGTTAGGTATCTTGACTATCTTGGAGCTATGCTGATCCAAACGCAGAAAGAATCATTAAAATCGGTTCATAAACAAAGAAGTTATGCATGAACAAACATAACAAAAAAGGTTCAATACCAATGAAAAAACGGGACCAATCGAAAACTATACTGAGCCCAATGCAAAAAAATCATCAAAATCGGTTCACAATTGGCACAAAAAAATTCATTCGAATTCATAACCTCCTCCTTTTTTGAAGTCGGTTAAAAATTACTTTTAAAACCTCTGTATTTGGCACGAAATTTGCAATTTTATGCAATATCCTTCAAATATTCAATTTTATGCAATATTACTCAAATATGCAAAAATATGCAGTATAAAATTTAACCCACAGTATCCTAGATGCATGATTCGGATAGATAATTGATCCCCTGGGTCGTATGTGGCGGCAAACAAAATATACGATTTCATAGGAATCCGGTCTCTACTCATAATCTGTTGAAAATTCACCCCAGGTATAACTTCAAAATTTCAAAATTTTATCCTATTATGTTTACGAGCTATAATATTATATAATGTTCTGACACATGAACAGACAGATATTATAGCAACTTTCTAATCGGAACCCTAAAAAAAAATTGATATTAAGTCTTGGTCCTCCCGATCTTGTTGAGTTTTCGTGTTGAACTCAATGAGAAGTAGAAAACGCGAGTTGAATTATCGAAGAGAGATCATGGAGGTATTTTTTTTACTTTAAAATAATTTTAATCGACTAATAGAATTAAGAATTCTTGAAAATATAAATCCAGAATAAATTTTTGTCCCGCTCCATATCATCTTTAATTAGGAAACGCTACAATTCCAGATAACTTGTAAATTAATGCTCACTTGAGACAATAAATGATTGTCATTTTGACAATCTCCTAATTGTTAATTATTTCCATTTGTTGTTCTTTCCAGCGTGAAGACTGATATTCAGCCCACTGGCGCGACAAGTCGATTGTACATTGCCAACGCTCACCGGGAGGATTCTGGAAATTATACATGCTCACTTGCGGAAGTTGCATCAGCCACCATTGCAGTGCATGTATTGAATGGTAAGTCGCCTCATTATTTACTCTAAACCAGAGGGGGGGGGGGCTGCGGCCTTCAGATCCCTAAAGTGCCGCCTTTTGGGCCTATTCTGAAAAATACCAAATTTTATAAGGAATATCAAATATAAGAGAACTATATAATTCAGAAGTTACATATAAGATCTCAGATCACAGATGTGTAATTTGAAGATCAAATAAAGCTCAAAACATCTATGCTAGAGCCCGATATCCAGATGGTGACTCGGCAAAAGCAATCTCAGAGATGTCATTAGGTTTAAGTGACCAGACGTCCCAGATTAGGTGGGACTATCCCACATTTGGGTTTCTTGTTCACATCGAAAATGTCCCACATTGGACAATATTTTGTCTTTTGGATTAAAATAAATTTATATTTATTAATTATTTATATTTTTACAAATTCGATGTTGTGATTTTTCGACACTATAGCCCGTCTTAAAAGACTTTTTGATCATGCTGATGTGGAATATAATTATATATGTTCTTGCTAGGCTACAGCAAAACCAGATGGTTAGCATTACTGTCTTCAATTGAAAGAGTTCTAAAACTATATTCCCCTTTAAAATAATATTTTTTTCTCCACTGATAACTGTCCAAATGTCATCTGTTTCGCATTGGATATAGTAAAAATTGGGAAATTACTTTTTTGTAGGGTAGTCATACCCTTAACTGAACTGCTAATGTAGTTGTCTAAATATCAGGGCTTTTATTATACGCGGTGTAGCTATTAAATGACGGTACTGTGCTTAGAAACGTTGAAGGCTATATTGCAAGTGAAATGCAATTTCTCCAATACTTGTGAGGAATTTTGTAACATATCACAAAATGATGAATTATTGAAAAAAGTTCATATTTCATTAGAACAGTACGAGGGATTATATCTTTATTTGTTATGTTGATGTTTTAATTTTATCTATGACTGTGTTCTTATTCTATTATGGTTTACAATAGATATATGATAATAAAATAATTATATACATACAGATTAATTGTCCCACATTCCATTTAAAACATCTGGTCACTTTATATTAGGTGAGTAAAAAGTAAATGAATGATAAATGTTTTAGGTTCCCTACCCCTGCTCTAAACTCTATTTTATTTAAGGTCACTTAGATATCTACTCAAAGTTGTAATCTTACTACATTCAGTAACTAGAAAAATATTAAAAGTATAAAATATTAATTTCAATAAATTTATGAAAATTTCTAAATATTCAGATTAAGACTTATTTGCTAGTTTTTCTCTCGTGAAGCTTTTCGGGATTCTTAAATAAAAATAATAATTTCTAAATCCAAGCCAGATTTATTTTTTATCCATTTTGATTTAAGAGCTGTTCATGATAAACTTTCGGAATTTCGAATACTTTTGTTCAGGTGAGAATCCGGCGGCGATGCAACACGGCGGATGCGGAAGATGGGTTCGCAGTTGGGGCCAGAATGGGTCAATTCATCTCACAGTGCAATTGATCTTCACCTGGGCGCTCCACGAATTTGTCACCTGGATCCAGAGAAGGTGACGGATCGCCTGAATCAATTAAAAAAATGGACCGTTGACCAAGCAAGAGTGACCATTTTGGAGATTATTTCCAAAAGAGTGATGAATTAAAAAATTAAAAAAATTAAAAAAAAATTATTAAGAAACAATCAGATGTTAATCTCAAGTCTAAATATCTTGGTATTAATATATTTGTTTAAGAAAATAAAAGAAAAAATAACAAACATTTATCTTCATTGAATTGTTTATTGTATAATACTCGTACAGACTTTGCTCTAATTCCTCATAGTTCTCTGAATGAAATCTGAATTGAAAATTTTATAATAGGACAGGATAAAAAATATTTTTCAATAAATTTTATCATCTAATCTCGATTTTTCATTTAAAAAGTATCAGAAAGAGCTTCTAAGGTAAAATGTTCTTATTTCTATATATTGATTTGGATTGAAATTTCTGGACTATATATTAAGAAAATATCTGATAAGAAAAAATTTGAAATTCAAGAAAAGACTTTTTTAAAGTCCAATTAATTTTAATGAAGAACATTTACAATTATAGAAATGTTATTTTTTATTAAAAGTACATTACTCATTAGTAAAATATTTTTGTTTTGTTTTATAAATGTCTCTATCTTTTCAGAAAAATCTCAACGAGACCAAGCTTAAGATATTAAATTATACTAATGGAAAATTAATTAATTGAATAATTTTGTTCTCAAATAGCAGTGTATAGTATTTGCTTTAAACAATTTCACCTTTAGTGAAGTATTTGGAAATTTTTTGGGTTAGACATTAGACTTCTCATTTTGTTTTTTATGACAACGATGTAAAAAGGCATATACCCCGAATGTGCAGTATCTTAAGTCATTCTGGTATAGTGTCTAGTATTTCTGAAAGGATTTACTGTTCAGATGCAAGTTGCGAGCCAGCAGAGGCTTATTTTTGTTTAACACTTTAACAATTATTATAAATTCTTGACTGAAATTTGTTCATACATTCACAGCAAAATTAAGGCATATCTATTTTTAAATTTTAATTGTTCTTTAAGCCTCTGCCGGCTCTTTAAAGATTGCATTTATGGAATTAATTTCAGAACTTCGGAATCGAAACGTCGTGATAATACTAGAAAATTTAAATTAATTATTTAAGCACAGATGTTCTAGCCCACAAAAATTTCTAGATTCGACAATCAAATTACTTCAAATAGAAATTTTTTTAAGAAATCACTTGAAACATGTGAAAATAAATCAATTTTAAAATTCATAAAAAAATCAATTTTTTCTTGTCTACTTGCAAGAGATTTTATTCATAGTCAATAATAATTCATCAATTGTTTATAGAAATAAAAGAAATAATTTTATTCCTTTTAAATAAAAAAATTATTTTTATATAAATAGATCAAATGAAAATAGAAAATCTCATTGAAGAATGCAAGGCATGAAATCTGTTTCCTTAACTATAAAATGAAATCATGAATTTCATCAGTGAACAAATTGGGTAATTAGAGCGATATTCATCCAGAAATGTTGTTTATCCTCCAAAGAATAACAGGAAAAGTGTGCCTGGTCCATTTTATTGCAGCTCTCGGCAGGTTTCATTTTTTAAAATTAAATATAATTGAATCGGTCATTTTGAAAAGGGGTCATCTCCATTTTTTCACAAAATCATTTTTTTTTTATTTTTCGTCTCTTAGTATGTTCATTCATGTATTACATTTGAAAACGAGTCATTTCTAGCCACCTAAACAGCTAAGAAAGGTCAGCCCGTTTTCAAAAAAAAAAAAAATGAAGATGGTCCCTTTTCAAAATGACCGATTCAAATATATTTTCCCTTTCTAGAATTTTGTTTTTTGTACCAAAAATCCTGTAACCATTTTGCACACTAACTTTATGTTTCTTCTCTAATGTTGTTATCAATATGTTATAATTAATATTTTTACAAAGAAATTAATAAATATATCGATTATTACAAAAAAATAAATAAATATATAAATCATACATGGTGTGCTTCTATGTTATAATTGAATTTGCTGGTCATTTTATGGATCCAAAAAATAAAAATAAATTGAACAAATAAAACAGATTATTGATGTTTAAGTATTTTAAAATAATTAATTAGTACAGTGAAACCTTGATGCATTGTTCCTTCTTCTTTCGTTTTCCCTCAAATATCTTCTATTTTGATTAGTTCCAAATTTATCTCTACATAAATAATACGTAGCTTCGCTCGAGGTAGACACCCCGAACGTGTTCAGGAACTCTTTAGAATGTGATCTTAATCATTTAACAGATCATGTAGGCTGTTTTATGTTATCTTGAACGATTAATGAACGAATTCGAATAAAGTTCACTGGCTTAATTATGATATTCAGAAACGGTTAGCTGTTTGCTGTGTCATTTGATTGCTTAAGCTAAAAAGTTTAATCGACTGCCTATTACTATAACTTGTAGAATAAAATCTTCTAAAAAATTTATTTTTAGCCTTTCAAAACTTGCAATTCAATCATCAGCTCAAAAATAAAACGAGAAACCGAGACCTTATTAATGACAAATCTGTTTGTCCCCCCCCCCCCCCCCCCCCCCCCCCCCCTTGCCGCTCCGCACGAGCTCGGAAGCGCGTCGTGTCGGGGGGGCGCGCCTCGCCAAATTCAGACTTTGCCCCGGGCGCAGTTTTCCCTTCGAACGGCTCTGATTTTATCTCGTAAACTAAATAAGATACGGACTTGATAATTATAAGTTATGTGTATTCATTTTCTCTGAAATCAAAAGTCACTTGAATTTTAATCGAATGATTATTTTGGAAAGGGTCGAGTTTTTTGTTTAAGTCGAAAATAAAATATTTCTTTATTATAGGGCGTGTGATAACCCTGCAAAGATATATTTAAAAAGAATTAGACTAAATTTATTAAAATTTAATTCACCAAAATTTCACAAATTCATTCATTCACTCTTTATAAACGACAAATAAGAACTACTTTGATATTTCAAGTATTTAGAAGATACGGAACCCATCGGTATGCGGTCCGACTAACATTTAGCCGGCTTATTTTCATTTATATAAAAACTAAATCAAATAATTTGGCTAGATTTTTTATATCATAATGAATTTAATATACATTATCATTGAAATATATTAAAAAAGAAAAAATATATTCAACAACACATTTAAATACCATTTATTAAAAATATGGGAAATAAAAATAATCAAACTATTTATTTACTGCGAATACAGGACTGAAATGTAATTTTTTATGATCTAATTCTAGCTGCGCCTGTTTGAGACGTCAGGACAGGTTTGGGATGTCTTTCCTGAACGAACCTATTTTTCCTTTTTCCATCGTTCCCTTTACTATCGTTTTATCGCCTTTATTGTTTAAAAATCTAAATCCCGAAACAACATTTTTACATGTGTATCGTTTTTAGAAAATTAAACCAATAATTTAGATTTAGAAGAACTAAAATTAATGATTTTGAAAACTAATTAAATTAAAATAATATCTGAATGTAGACACAATTGATATAATTAATTTTAGTGATCTCGAGGCTGTGTCAAACTTTGCTGAAGCTTCTGAAGCATGAAAATAAAATCTTTATTTAAGCGCATAGCAGCAGTGAGAGTGTGCGTAATGAAAATATGATTTTTGAGCGTTTTATTCTATGTACTTCGGTACAGATCAGAGCTTGCACTTATTTTACAGTTGAGCAAGAAATAAGTTTCATTTAATGGAGACACTGTAAAATTGAGAATAAATGGTGCTGTTATGCTTATTTGTTGTTTTTTCTCTCTCCTTCTTTTTAATAAAGATGCATCTATGTTTCACTGTAGGTAGATATATATTATTTTTAAACACGCATATATGTATTAATTTGTATATGTTGGTAAAAATAGAGTTAAAAGTACACGTATGTTTTGGAAGGTTTTCAGATTAGATATATTGTATATAATTAAATAGTTATATGATTTCATATCGAAATCATCTGGCTTGATTGATACTGTCTAGATCAATCTATTTAACGGAACATAACAAATAAATAAGGACACAAACATGGTTATTTAAAAGAAAATTTTAATTAAGAACGCTGGAGAACCTTCCTTCCATATCATCGCTCTGACCATCAAAACTGCAATATGAAGATTTGTATAAGTACTTTAAATGTGTGATAGTTTGTTCTGAGTTTTTTTCCTACTATTTTGAGGTCTATGAACATTGATTCTGAATCTGATAAAACAAATAGTAGCTAGACATAAAAATAAACTTCATCAGATGCAATGATGCTTTGATCAAATCATCTAGATCACTGGTCTCAAAAGATTTTTGATCGTCTAACCTAAGGCAGAAAAAATATAAAGTGAGTACCTACCTCCTCCGCCTCCAAAAAAAAACCCCTAATCTAACAAAAGAATTGAATTTTTCTGGCTTGACTAGACCAATGATTTGCGCAATCGACACTTGGGGTTACTAGAGAAACTTTTATTAATGTCCTGTACGCGAAATCGCTCATCTATGTAATCTTTGTGATTGTTTTAAAAGAGAACTTAATATCTCTGATTATTCGGTGCGCTCAGCAGGCAGGCTAAAGTGTTCATTAGTAATATTTAAAGTATAAATATAGTTAGTTATATTGTTATATATATACTTACTTACTTACTCTTTGGCTCTACAACCCTGGGTGGGTCTTGGCCTCATGGATTGTCTTTCTCCACACGGTGTTATATATATAGTGTCGGATTTTAATAACATTCTGATTATTGTTTTATTTTTTCAAATTAGAGATCTTTTGGAGAGATTTAGTTATTGAATAATAAAAAATTGGCATGGTTGTGAAATTTACCATCTCAACTAAGTCTAGATCTTATAATTTTGTTTTTCATCTATTTCATAAAAGCTTTTTCCAAACGAAGGCATTATTTACGAAATTAAAGGTTCAATTTTAATATGAAATTTTATAATTTAATATTAAAATTTTCACTTAAAATATTAAGAGAGTCAACATCGAGAAAGGAAAAACACTTTGCCTTTATTAATACAAGGAATTAATTAAATAGATATACATTTTTTTTGAAGAAACAAATTACAAAAATTTCACCAAATAATTATAAAAGGGCCATAACAATTTTTAAGGAAAAAAGTAACTTAATTTGATACAAAATATTTTTAAGAAAAATAATTCTAAAAATTTTCCAAAATAGATTGTCAATATGGGGTTGACGTCTTTTAATGAAAGTCATTTAATTTTGTCATTTTTAACCATGTAATCTAAAATTTGATGAAATTTGGAAAATTTGAAAATAGACATAACGGTAAAGGGATAAATTCTAAGCCATGTTAAATTGTTTGAAGATGATTATAATTAATTTAGGGTGAGAAATCCTTAACTGAATTCATTTCTATACAGACTTTTATCCTTATAGAATTTCTATCCAAGTTGTCCCTAGAAGAAGAAGAAATATAGGGATAAAAGGTTTACTTATTTCTCCAGTCTTATAATTATTTTCTGTCGATATTGACCTAGGGGGAGGAGAGACAAAAATAAAAGATCTACATTTTTTATCTACCTACTCTCAAGAATCTATTCTGTTCCTTCGAGGATTTTAGAAACCAGTGATCTAGTAATAATACTTAAAAAAAGTTTTCCAAAAATGCAAGTCTTCCAGTTAAATTTGTTGGGTAATTTTTTTGGTAGGTACTGTTTGGGTGTAAAGGTGTAAAACCTACTGAAGATCTTTGTAGTTAATACAGACTAGTAAAGTTGAAAGTATGTATTTGTTACTTTTAGGGAATGTTTTAAAATATTGTTTTATTTATACTTGGTTCACAAACAATGAAATTTAATTAAAAACTTAACATCAGTGAATGACGATTAACAACTTATTCAATTCGAGAAAAACGTAAGCATCGCATTAGAGATAATTTGGATTTTGTTGTTGTTTTTTCAATTTATTCATTTCTAATAAAATGTGTATTTTTAAGAAGAATAAATATATTTTTTTCCTTGTTTTATCTCTATATAATGACATATTATATTATTATTGGCATAATGAGACGAGTCTAAGGTGTTTAATTGACACGTGCGCAAACAAACAATAGCGATGTTAGGCATTATGTTCTCCTTCTTCTTGTTTTTGACTTTTCGTATAGAGACCTGATTTGTATCAAACTATCTACGTACATCACAGTATAAAGAATCTCTATACTGTGGCTATATCCTGTATTTACGTCCGATGGGGGCACAAAAATAAAAAAATAAAAACGTGTGCCAGAAAGTAAAGTACCCTACTTTTTATAATTAAAATAAAAACTTCCATAACCAAATGATAAATCCTTCATATAATAATAAATATAAAATATTATCTTAATGAAATCTTAACTTTGATTATCAATTTCATAAGTCTTCACAATATATTTGATTTAATATATTAAAATCTCTCATGTTAATTGGGGATAAATATTTTTATTTAAAATTGCATTTATTTTGAGAGCTGCATCTTATATAGAGTAAATTATTAATATCAATTAATATATGATAAAATTATACATATATATATATATTAAATGATTTTTTTTTAATAAACATTAGGATAAAAATATACAGTCAAAATTTCTTAATAAATATTGTAATTAAAGTTATATATATACTGTCTGGAAAATGTTAAATTATAAATTATATAAATTTATTTATTAATTTTTGTATGTATAAAATTTTGCTATAAATAATATTATTATTAATGTTGGAATGCTCAGTGTATTTTTGAACCAGATATATTCCTGAATTATTAGATTGAAATGGTGTGTTTTATTTAATGCAATAAATAAAACTGAGTTGATTTAGTCTATTTTGATAAAAAAAAAAAATCACTATATATTTCGGAATTTAATCAGAAATTGTTAGTCAGTCAATGAAAAAAGCAACATTTCCTTTTTATATTTTATTCCCTGTCCTCATTTAAAGATTAAAATTTTATTTAACGCTTCAAGAGATATGTAGGGCTGAAGGACTAAAATGACAAATTCATCTATTAGAGTTCTCCTAAGCAGTGGTGTCATCGTAAATTTAGCACTGCGGGAACGCTGAAATTCCGGGTGACCTGGGGGTTCTTCCCGGAAATTTTTGGAATTATATGTTCCAAATTATGCATTTTAAGGATTTCTGGCTCCAATTTTCATTACCCCTAAAATAAATAGATAAAATACAAAAATAAAAAAACTTTCAAAACCAGTGCGGAAACGGCGTTCGCGCACCATGACACCCCTGCTCCTAAGCGAAGGGGGTCAGCAAGCAACCTATACCTAAACGTTCATCAGAGTCGGCTTGCGACTGCAAGCAAAGGTGAGGTGATGTACCTAAGGTATTTTTTTTTTTGTCGTGGCGGGTGGTGTAAATAAAATTTGAGGCCCGTGTTGCCAGAGAAAGGGCCCCTTATGCCTCGGGGTTTTTTTTTGCAGTATTAAAAGTGAAAAAAAAAATTATTTTGTTAAATTTTAGATTCAGTCTATTTTGATAAAAAAAAAATAATAATAATAATAAAAAAGAAAGAAACCCAGATTTGGAATGTCATTTATAGCAAGTAAATATTTTAAAATTAAAAATATTGCTGAAAGTTGCTGAAAGTATTAAGTATGCTAAGCTAGGTAACAAACTCCATACCTAATGTATAGTTACAGATTACAAAAACAAGACTAGAATATGTTGATGACAAATTATTAAGCTATGAAAATAAACACTTTGAATTAGTCATGTGACTCTGATTTTTCATTAATTTTTATCATTTAATTCTTCATACTTGCACTAATATTTTGTGGAGAGCTCATGGATTGAATGTCATAAAAATTTGTGTAACTGTAATCAAAATGAAAATCTCATCTGATAATCAAGAATGAAAACACGAATGAGGATTAGTACAAAAATATAATGTATTAATGTGTAAATTATAAAATAATAATAATAATTACCGGAGAATCCCTTGAATGTTGATTGTCCAATAAGCATTATGAATTTGAAACACTTTTATGGTGTAAACCTGCGCCGTGAGGTGTCCACAGTCCAATCATATAGAGCTCTCGCCCGCCCCCTGCCACCCCCATGAAATGGTCAAATCTACATTCATATTATGAGAACGGAAATGTTAGATTGTATTAGAAACGAAATAAAATCAGCACCAAACAATATAACAAATTACAATAAGTACTATTATCACCATCCATTACGTCTTGTTGAATCCTTTGAAACAAATCCCACTCCACACACACACACCAATTTTTTTTTTAAATAAGTTGTTAGTCGAATAAATAATAATAATAAATAAGTCGAATAAATAATAATATGTATAAATGTATCCCACCAAAAACATTTCTGTAAAAAATCCAAGTTCGAGTAATAATAACCGTATGCCAGAAAAAGTAGCGAGATCTAATGTACTGCCAATAGTCATGGGCCTCAAGTCTTTTATAGGTAAAATCAAAAACTGATTATGAGATAATTATGAAGAGAGCACCAAGATTTAAACTGCCTAGGTGCATCAACATGGCTTAATCCGGCTGCTTCTGATTATGATTCTGGATGATTGAGAGAGTGAATTTCATTTATGATACAGATTAGGGAGAATTAACAATTTTGTTTATGTATGTAGCTTCAGGTTTTTTTTCCAAGAGTAGCTTTAGGAATTTTATATTAGGCAGGCAAGATTTTGCTTATACATGCTTAGTTTTTATATATGCTTAGTTGTTATTTAATAGGTGAGTTTTATATGTTCTTATCCCATAAATTTCCTCCATCATAAAATATGTAAAAACTTTAAAGACTACATGTTTTTAAAATCGGTAAAAAAAAACCCACTAGCATGGCACATTAAAAAGCTATAAGATGGAAAAATCAAAACAATCGTTACTTGAAATAACACTTTAAGATTCATATTTTTGTGTTTTTACTTAATTCCTTCTTTGTTTTTGTTTTTTCTTATTACTTCTGTCTTGTAGAAAAAGGTTGCTAAATTTAATAATTTTGAATTTACTATTGTATTTTGTTCTATAATGTTGAAATCGAGGTTAAAATGTTGATATATGATAGGAATAAACTTTTACTTATTTAAGTTGAAGGAGACAATAGAAGAGTGTGTCTTCTGCTGGAATTATAAATTTTTTATTAAAAAATTTATAATTCCAGCAGAACTCACACTCTTTTATTGTCTCCTTCAATTTTTAAAAATTCTGCTACTCTCGGCAAAAAACTTTCAATTTAACTATTTAAGTAGTAAGTAGTAATTTGAAGTAAAAGATAATATTAGTGAAAACAATATTATTTTGATAAGAATTTTCTAATATAAAATTTTAATATATAAAACTACTAAAAAGATATATTTAGAAAATTAAATTGTTAATATTTTCTAAAAAAATTTTAGGCTACCCGCTAAATCCGCCACTGTATATATATCTGGATTTAATTTAATCATCTCAAAATATGTTATCAGTTTACTTTAAATAATTTTTTTCTTAGTTCATTTCAGATTTAAGGCATCTACTGACTTATGCGATTCCAGTTTATAAAAATAATATTTTTAAATAAAATTGTGGATAGTAAGAATATATGTCAAGAAAAAAATAAGCTGACGTGTTCTGATGTGGCCATCCACTTGACTTTACCATACAACCTGGCCCCTCACTTACATTTAATATTTAATCAAATTATTTATAATCATGTAGGGGGGGGGTTAGTTTTTGCATGTTTAGACTCCTATGACCCACTGATTATGTATACAAAATTTGGTTTAGTTTGGTAAATGGCCAAGATTTTCATTTTTTCCATATTCACAGTTGTTGAGCTAGCTCGTCCACAAATTTGGTAAGGCACAGACTAACTAACTAACTAACAGACATTTTGACAAAACAATTATTATCTCGAAAAATATAATTTTTTCGGTGTTCACTTATTAGAGCTTTTTTGTAGACCTAAATGCCATGGTTTCGCTCAATTTTTTTAATCGAAATAGTTTCAGCCGTTTTTTAGATATTTTGAAAAAAAGAAGGAAAAAAACCCACTTTTTTCATGCACGATTACAATACTTGACCATACCCTGTATGGTAAAGTAATAAGACGTAAAATACAAAAAATTTATTTTATATGACAAGATGCCAACTCTTTTTTCTGTGTGATTTTATTAAAATGAATTTAGAAATATGAAATAACTTAATAATAAGATAAAAGAATAATTAAATACAAACAGGAAATACTTAAAAAGTCTGCTGAATGAAGTTTTATATCGTAGTTTCATTTTCTAAAATTTCAGATCATCATTTTAAAGTCATTGTTTGGTTTCGTTTGGAATTTTTAGCATTTTTTTCTAAATAATGATTACACGTTTTTCAGTGTTTTCATATAAAAAAAATGAAAAAAATACTTAACCTATTTAGTTCAAATTTTCTACGTTTATTCCATTTAAAATTCATTTTCATTTTCATATGTATTAATTATTTTTCTTTTTAAAGGTTAAAATTTTTTAGATTTTTTTTGAAATAATTTTATAAGCGAATATCAATCAAATAACAAATGGAATTCATTTTAAGAAGTTTCCATCAAGTGATAAGAAAATTTAATTCAGAACTGTTCCAACTTAATAGTATAAATCTTTCTTTATCTTAATAATGATTATTTGATAATTTCAATTGGTGGCCCCCCCCCCCCCCCTCCAACCCCTTTTGGTGTCAAAATATCAAAATGTTCTATAGCAATGATTGTAAGTTGAAAAACATCTGATTCAAATAGGAAATTTCATAAAAATACCTCCAACCGTTCTTATGCCAAATGGGAACAAAATTTGCCCAGAGAGACAGAAAACAGACAGGAATTTTGTTGAAGGTGTTTTCTTTCATAACTTTGCTTGAAACGGGAATTTTGAGCAATGTACAGACAAAATCTTAATTTTATATATGATATATATACTTACATATTAGGGTTTACCTTCTTAATAAGGTTCTTTTAAGAATATTTGTGCTGTCATCTACTAAATTCATTTATGGTAAATAAAAAAAAAACGGTGTTCAAAAGTCCGGTCACATATAACATTAACCCAAGGGGTTGAATTTTAAATGGGAATTAACATAGTTTTGAGGTATAACTTGTTCTTTTTTTTTGTGATGTATCTTTTGTGGTTGTTAAGAAGGATAGTAAAATTTTTGACTTGACAGCAGACGGAATACCAAAGTTCTGGCAAAGTTTTTTTTTCCACATCAGATTCGTAGTCAAAAGCACCAAAAGAAATAGCATACATATTTTCAAGTCAAAACATTTAAAAATAAAAGTTATACCTCAAAATCTCTGAAAATGTATAAAAGTCATGATAATTCTCATTTAAAATTCAACCTTTTGGTTGCACTGATTAATAATGTTATATGTGACTGTTTTTTTATGTTCCTTAAATGGTTTTAAGGGATGAGAGCACAAATATCCTTAATGAACCTTATTAAGGGACACCCTAATATATATATTATAGTGTGTGTAGTCATTTTTTTTTTTATGATATTGATGTGAGAAGGAGATCCACCAAAAATGTGCATTCCCTAAAGGCCTGGGTTGGCCCCTCCATCGTGAAAAGAAGAAGAAGAGGGGATTTTATGGGGTGGGTAGGAGTTGAAGGTATCTGTGGATGCATGTCTTAAACAGCTGAAGGTTATAAGTTGCGGGGAAGACGGTGGCTGGAAGTGAGTTCCAGTCTCTGGAGGTCATAGGGATCAAAGAGTTGGAGAAAGCGTTGGTTCGGTTTTTATCTAATTTGACAGCGAAGGGGTGCTGAGCTTTCGAAAAGTGTTTCTAGTAAAGGGGGCTCTAGGGGGGATAATTGATTTCAGCTCTAACGAACAGACACCATGATAATATCTGCAGTGCGGGGAAAGGGTAGAAACGGTTCTTCGGTGAGCCAGGGAGTCGAGTGGGTTAGTTAGGGCCGGGTCTCCTATAAGTTTAATTGCTCGTTTCTGAATTGCATCCAGTGTGGCAAGAGAATCCTTAGAGGCCCCTCTCTACAGACGAGACAGGAAAGAATTTGAGCCTTATACAGTGTAAGAAGTTGACTTGGAGTATAATAACGTCTAGACCTAAATAGGAGACCAAGCTTGCGCGGTGCAATCATTTGCTCCAAACAGAGAATACCCCCCTTTGATTTTCTCTTAAAAGACCTTTTTAAACAACTCCTTTTCAGTCATCAATTATTTTCTTTGTTGGAATTTTTTAATTATTATAAAATAGTTCGTGATGCGAGCAGGGGTTGAAAACGAATACGAGCTGGAGAGTAAGTGAAAAAAGTCGGTTTCGTTACTGAACGTTGTTGCTCTATTATGCACAAGCACAATCCGTAGATAATTTGTGGGCTGATAATCGTCCAATTTATTTGAAGATTTAATTATTTATTTGTTTTGAATAATTAGGATGTGATTAATGTCTTTTAAATAAGTTCTTATCTCGCTCTTTTTCTTTTGATCATTTGTTTTATTAAGTGTAAACATACTTAAAGGATATCTGTTTATTGTATATAAATAAATGATAAAATATTTGAAAACTTTATTAAGAAAAATCTGAAATTATTTTAGATAAAATGAAATATTTTCGAAAAGAGGATTAGGCTTCCACTTTAATTTTGCTTTTATATTGAAGCGTGAGATTTTCAAAATCAGTTTGTCTTTGATTATAGTCATGGACGAAAGGATGGTCCTTGCATGTGTCTTTCAATTGAAGCAAATATCTTGCTCGAACCTGGAAAGTGTAAGAACATACAATTAAAAAAATGAAGTCTAGAAATATTATGATTTTGAATCAGAAAGAAAATAAATCTTAAATAAATAAAAATAATAATAGTTCAACATGGATATCGATTAATTAAAATATAAACTGATAGTAAAATGAAAGAATTGAATCTCTTGTTTAATTATTTATTAGTTATTTAAATGATATTTTTGAATTGATTGTATTCAAAAGAAATTATTTATTATATTAATTTTAAATATCTATTAACAAAAATGAATTTAAGTCGAATCAAAAATTTTAATAGATATGTTTATATTGCATATAGGAGGGTCCTACCCCCTCGGGAGTTGAACCCAAGCACTAGTTTCCTTTCCGGGCAACTAGTCAGATCCTTGAGACAATCAACTTCAAACATGCAACATATAACGAAAGCCAAAAAATTTTAATCCACTCAATTCGATTGGAATATTAAAAATTACTGCTTAACTGAAATAAAGATTCAGCATCGGACCATCTCTCAAGGGTCTGACTAGTTGCCCGGAAAGCAAACTAGTGCTTGGGTCAACTCACGAGGGGGCCCTCCTAGATCCAATATAAACATATCTATTAAAATCTTTGATTCATTTTCGTTAATAAATTGATTAAATATCGCAAGTTGATTTTGAGAAAAAATTCGATCTTTCTTTCTCATTTCTTTGTATTTAAATATTTATGATTAAAAGGTGATAATCATCATAGGACATAGGGTATAATCCTAAAGCTAGTATGACACAACCACCCACTTCCGAATCTATCCCATACCAATACTTTTACTTCTCTAAAAGTTTCCCATTCCATATCCTTTGTTATATGAGGAAAATATTCTAATCTAGGAGTTCCTCTTCGCCCCCCCCCCCCTTTTTTAACTCATCTTTTAAAATATCCCTATACAATTAATTCCCCCGAGTCTCAACACGTTTTCTACCATCTGAGCTCTTTTCTCTTCCTCAGATATTTCCAAAAAATTATTTTTCTCTAATCCTTTAGAAAACTTTTACGTTTGTGATTCTATCAATTTATTTAATCTTCAACATTCTGCAATAAGATGATATTTCAATGGCCTTTAAATAAATACATTAAATAAATTTATTATATTTAATATTTCTTAATATAATAAATTACGCCTGCCAACTCTTAGAACTCACGACTAAAGATCTCAAAGTAAAATTCAATCATGGCTTCAAAAATCAATAACAGTTCTCTACCTGGATTGTGGGATTAGTACATAAGTTTTTAATTGCATTTCCTTTGTCCTATATGGCTGAGCGTGGATTCAGTGCAGTAGCTAATTTACTGTCAAAGAAGAGGAATAGACTACAAATCACTCAACGTGGCGATCTGCGAATGATGTTAACGAAATTGGAACCCGACATTAACAAATTGTTAACACTACACCATCCTCAAGCATCTAATTAATTTTTTTTTATTTATTATTAATTTTATGTTTATCTCATTATTTTTTATTTCTTAATGATTATGTGTTTATTTTTAAAATTTTAATAAACAATTTTATTGTACATTTAGTTGTCGTTTTATTAATTTCTGCTTTATGATTTTTAATAGATAATTAAACAGATAAATTAGGTAAAGATAATAGGCAACAATATTTTAATATTTCATATAAAATTAACAATTATGGATTAGGGTGCGTTGAAATTGTTGTTCTCTTCTAAAGGGAGAGATGGTCCAGAAAAGGTTGGGAGTTAGAGCTAAATAAAGCATTGGAAGAATGCCAAAAACAAGTCTTGACCTGTTTCAGACTAGTAGAGATTAATATCTTAATTTTTTATTATTCTAGGAATGGCCTTTTGACTTTTGCATTTGGACTAAAAAGATTCTCGTTAATACAATAGAGTGAATATTCAAATGACTTCACTGAAATTCAGACAAAAATGTAAAAAATCAATTATTACTTTTCGTAAATTTTATTATTTTCGTTGGACAGCCCTGAACTAAAGTATCACTTAAATTAACCCAAAACCAACTTAGGTATAAGGAAAATTATATTTCATAAATTATACTTAAAGGAAAATCATCGCGTAGTCTTACTGTACATAAATTCAAGTAAGGCTACGTGATGTTTTTCCTTCAAGTATAATTTCTGAATTTACTTTAAAAGTTGATTTTAAGTTAATTTAAGTGATCATTTAGTTTAACCTTGATTAGAGAAATCGGGCGTATTTTTTATTGATTTCTGTAAGAGCGATGTAATCAGGAAGGTGTTTAAAAGCTAATAAAATAAAAACTAATACCTCTTCAGGTTTATTAAGAAGTTGAGAGATAACAATCAAATTGATGAGAGTGTTCGCATTATTGGGATCTTTTTCTAAGGCTTCGTGAAGAAGAGGTTCTGCTTCTTCGATCCTTTCAGTACAAATCAAACATGCAGATAATCCATTTAGGAGTGTAGCAGTGGGTCCATATTTGTCACTTAACTCTTGGAATATATAATAGGCGTCTTGCAATTTTTCACCTCCCTGGAAACATATCAATTCGATTTGAAATATTAAATTATAATAAACTAGAGAAGAGAAGAATTCAGCCAGTAAAGGAAGCCTCTGTCGAATAAAAAACTCCCAATTATAGAAAACAGTTTCCGCTTTAATTATATAATGGCATCTTCAGTTCTAATGAGCTGTAATGAGCATAAAATGTATGAATATAAATACAAAAAGAAAATAAATTATAAAAAATAATTAGTTCTTACAATATTTGCAACCTCAATACATTTGAGTGCAGACAGAGTTGTTATGTATTATCAAACACAAAATTATATATAACATATAAAATGTGTACATCGGTCTTAGTATGCCCACTACTTAATATGGCGAAGTCTCAAAAGAGAATGAAAATTTTTAATAAAAAAAATAAATATAATGACAGACTAAAGATCTAAGATCGATGATCCCTATGTAAATGACCTGACACAAAATATATTTAAATTTGACAAATTTCTTTAATAATACAATTATCATTTAATAAAAGACATTTTTTTATTACAAACTGGGTGTCAAAGATGGTCAAATTATCCATTAAAATGCTACACCCACCCGGCTAAATTTGGGCATCATCATTATTTAAAATGGACAAATAGGGAGTTTTTTATTCGATAGAGAATTCCTTTACTGGCTGAATTTATCAATTTTTGGACAGCCATCTCTCCTTCATCAATATTGAATAAAAATTCGTGAGTGAAACCTTTACGAGCGGTTGAAGTAAAACTTCTATGACGGTTTTGGCAGGTATTACTAAAAAGATTAAACTCAAAATAAATATGTCATATTAACTGCGCCAGGCGTGCCGCCGGCACGCGAGGCATACCCTCTGAACCTAGACCCTCCGGACGGGTGGCCCTGGCAGGCAGCGTCTCAAGACGGCCAAAAGTTTGGATCCTGAAATATCTGGCTGCCCCTTACCCCACTCCTACTACCAGGACTTTTGTTCTCCTTTTTCTATTGATATATGGACTTTCTAATGAGAAGAGGTCCACAAATTGTAATCTTCCACCCGGGTTCGGAGGGTGATCAGAGTTAGGGGAAGAGGAGAGAGTCCAGAGGACATGTATAGGGTTGGAGGGGTGAATGATGATCAGAGGTGGATTTAGGGGGGAAGGTTAGGGTCGGTGGAATGGGTGGGGGCTAGAGAAGGTGACAAGAGACCCGCCTCGCCAACATTTTAACCAGTCAAATTTTTATTCTGCCTGAGCTTGGGTCTCCAGCTTCAACATCGTTAAGACAACCATGCAGAAGCGGTGCTCTAGCGTGCGAGGCCACCCGAATCTCCCAATTATTGTGTAATTTTGTTTCAGCACTAATGTAGTGACTAGAGTTCAACAGTGCTTTGGCTTGGAAAAGAATTCCGAAGATTCTAAAATATTTATGGATACAATTTTATCATTCGCTACTCCGGGATGGTCCTATTATGGGATTTACCCACTTTCCCACTTTTTTTTGTTTTTTGTTCGCCGAGTTTAAAAATGTCTGAAACGTAAAGAAAAATAATTATCAACAATAATTATTTGTCTGTCTGGATTCCGATACCCACGATAACTCAAGAAGGAAAAGTAGTAAAAGTTCGTTCTGGTTCAAAAATCTTTTATTTCCAATGCTGAGAACTGATTAGGTTTTGGGCTCTCTAGGTTTAGAAGTTCTTGTTCACAAATGCAGAAAATATAATTTTTTGAATGATTTTATTGAGATTTTAAGACGTTGTCTCATATAGGCATAATTAATCAATTTTAAATTTAATTTAATTAATTAATCTTTTTATTTATTTTAAAACCCACTAATAGTTTATTACAAATAATTCATAAAATTATTAAAATTAATTAAGAAATTGAATTTATCTTAAGATAATTAAAATAAAAAATAAATTTCTAATAATTTTATGAATTATCATTTAAGTTTATTACTAGAGGGGCTCTAACTGGCGAGCATACCTCGAAAAGTGTTTACTTTTTAATTGAAAAGTTTTTGTTTTGCCTATAGTAGCTCCTCTGCTACGAGTTGTTGAATCATAAAGAGAAACAAAGAGGTTGTCCTCTGCTTGATGCAAGGTTTAGGTAGCAAGCCTGCTATGAAAACAGATTTCCAATATTCACGATATACTGACCCCATTAGAAATAACATTTCTAATTATAAAAAGCCTTCGAAACTATAGTCTCAAACATATAAATTTGATATATGTGTATGTTTATTTGCATCAAGCAGAGGACAACCTCTTTGTTTCTCTATATGTTTACTTTTTATCTAATTATTTTATTGATCAACTAATACCGGTAACGTAAGTTCGAGATTTACAAGTATCACTATCCTTCCTCTCTAGACCAAACTAGAGAGAATGAAAACTTTATCATGATTCGGTAGGCTCTTTTATAGTCTCCTTCAATATATAAAAATTCTGCTACTCTCAGCAAAAAACTTTCAATTTAATTTTCTTTTATATCTATTATATATTATGATATGGCCTTAAAATTTCAATAAAATCAATGAAAAAAACGATGTATTCGACATTTTTGAATCCGTAGTCGCTAAGTCGGTAATCGCTAGAGAACCCAAGATAATGAGTTCTTGGAAATGCAAAAATTTTGGCACAAGAACGAGCTTTCTACGACTCAAGTCCTTAAATTATCGTGTGTATCGAAATCTAAACAGACATATCTAAAAGAAATTATGGTTAAAAATTATTTTTATACATTAATAACAATGAGCAAAAAAAATTGTGGAGTGAATTCAATATTAGCCGGCAGGCGAAGGGTGCCTCCTGGGCATAACGAGTAATTCCACTTGAAACATGTAATAATAGCGCGAGTAAAATATTTCACTTTGGTTGTTTTCAGATTTAGAAGATTGAAATATTTGTACGATAATCAGATGATGATAATTTTTAATTTTACAAATATTTCAACCAGATAGTACTAAATTTCCGAGATCATGGATTGGATGTGAGACTTTGTTTAGAATAGGATATTAATTAAATTTTAATATATCTAATATAGATGACACTTGGAAATGGTAAGGCATAAAAAAAATACATTTGAATATATTTTAGAAATATTCAAAAATTAAAAAGAAAAAATAACTTACCAAAGCAATATTTACCCAAGCTTGGGTTAATTGTGTTAATGTGGCGTCGTCATCTCTCTCTTGCATTATTTTCACTGTTTTATTTGCTAAATCAAATCGAGAAATTTTCATTTCTGTTAAAGTAATCATTGACAAGCTGAAATAAATCGGATATTATACTAATTTGTTATGTTTTAGCAATGATTTTTTAAGAATGAGCTTTACCACTCGAGATGATCTGATTGATGAAGTATTCTGAGAGTAGTATCATATTTACGCTCGTGATTATAGATGGTGGCAGCCACTAGAAGGAGAGTTCGATTATTAGGATCGATTGATTCACATTCGCTCTCTAATCGTGACAAAACTTCTGCTCGGGAAGCTGGGTAGCCAAGATATTCAGCGAGTGTTCGAAGTGGGCGTAGATGTTCGGGACCTGATGCCGAGATCTCGTCTAGGACTACCAGGAATTTGTTGAGTGCTATATATGCACGATAGAGATAAATATCGCGCTCCATCTCCAAGGCTTGTGTGGACAGCTAAAAAAATTAATTCAAATGACTTTTCAATTATTTTCTTGTCAATTCACTGCTCAAAATGATCTGGGTAACAAAATATTTTTTTGTGAATGTCTCAGTTGATTACAAGTCTATTTTAACAAATAAGTACTTAATTAGGTAGACATCCAGAAGTCAATAGGAGAAATAAAATATAAGAAAAAAGAGAATTGACGGAAAGGCAGCCCAAAGATAATGAAAACAACAAATTCAAATAAAATTCCTAATTTATTGAAAAGTCATTTTCATCCTCAAGTTTAAAAGGGTGGATGTTAGAGCTTTAAGATTTAAACAAACATGACTTTAAGCTTCTTCTTCAAGTGCCATACAGGA
Source organism: Forficula auricularia (assembly GCA_024734495.1). NCBI lineage: Eukaryota > Metazoa > Arthropoda > Insecta > Dermaptera > Forficulidae > Forficula > Forficula auricularia. The sequence goes on along the minus strand of JALMQS010000101.1, from coordinate 2,928,343 downwards.
TTTCAAGCGTTGACTATTACTATGGAGAGCATTCTCTTCGGGTAATTGTTACAGGGGTGGTTTCCCGTTGGATTTTGTTGAGACGATTTGGATTTTTCACAGAGGTTAAAATTATTCTGAGTGAAGTGAGGTTCGATCCAGAATAAACTTGATTAGAAGTCAAACACCTAACCACTGCTCTATCGAGACCTATCTTTTTCCAGGTCAATCTCTCGAAATCAATTCAATTGAGAAAGTTTGGATCATGCTTGCATTCAGTTGTCAACTCTTTGAAGATATCCTGAGAGTGTAGTGGGAAACAATTCGGCAAGCATAAAGTAAAAAAATTTTTGACAAATTTTAAGAAACTTTTTAAAATTTAAAATACTAGGTAGGTTTCGCAAAAAATAAAAGACAAGATGCTTGTTTAGTATGACTCCAAATCCGCCCCTGTCTCGAATACGGCTCATCTGTAAAGAGAAACCTCTAAATATTCTCTCGCTACCCTGAATGCAATTCAGAAACGAGCCGTCAGGCTAATTGACGATTCTACCCTCACCGACTCCCTCGACTCGCTGGGTCATCGAAGAAATGTCTCTGCGCTTTCCCTTTTTTAGAGATACTATCACGGGGGGGGGGGGTGCTCTGATAAGTTAAAATCAGTAATTCCCCCCAAAGCATGCTTTGCGCGTAGCACACGTTTTGCCGACTCTCAACACTCTTTCGCGGTCAAATTAGAAAAGTGCCGGACCACTTCATTCGCCAATAAGTTTTTCCCCATGACTTCAAGGAACTGGAACTCTCTCCCAGCCTCCATCTTTCCCAGCACTTATAATCTTCAAACCTTCAAAACCAGAGTGCAAAAACGCCTACGGCTCCACCCTCTCGCCTAACTAACTTTCCATTCCCTTTCGGTAATGCAAGGGTCTTTTGAGATCCATAGGGGCTGCATCTTTACTGGTGCGCCCTTTCTTGCATTCGAATGCATTAAAAAAAACAAAAAAAAAACTATATATATTTCGGGGTATGAGCCCATCTTCAGGAGTACATACCCCGAAATATATATAGAGTCATACTAACAAGAATCTTGTCTTTCATTTTTTGTGAAATTTACCTTGTATTTTATATTTTAAATTATAAAAAATTTCTTAAAATTTTTCAAAATTTTCTTTACTTAATTTAATTTAAATATGTTTCACCAAGAACCCACACCATTCTACTTTAACAAAATTCTACCACCATTAATAAACAATGAGGACATACCGAATATTGATGAACAGATGATAGGCCACAGATTAAGACAAAGAGGATTGCTTAAGGATACTTTAGATGACGAAGTAGGAAAGAAAATAGGAAGGGGAAGACATTAATTGGATATTTTTCCCAAATAACAAATCGTCGCCTTAGAGTGTAAACCTGCTAAATCCATTTTTTATCGCATATGACATAATAATACCGTTCGAAAGAAAAAGAGATGCAGCATCGTCCAAGTAAAACTGCTTTAAAATTACGACCGTTAGTTGTAGAAAAAATGTGGAAAAATAGTTTCTTTCCTTAACAACAATATTAAATTTTGTGAAGTTTTTGTCTGACCTATAAAATATGATTGTACTGAGTTAGCAGGTTTACACTCTAAGGCGACGAAATGATATGGAATATCAAATTTAGGGAACGCGGTATTGGTTTATAGTGAAACATTGTTAAAATTAAATTAGGTTGGAGTTGGTGGTGTTACACAAGGAGAAAAAAATTAAAATAAGAAGATTTTTTTAAGTTTACTCTATGCTGCTCCCTTTACGGTACATACATAATAACTGCACCTTCTAAGTAAAAATTCCCTTTCTTTATTCCCATCTTAGGGCTTGTTCGCTTCACCAGTTTATTCGGTTTTCCCACTTTGTGACCATTCCATTCTCTGATAATTCATTCATGCCTACACTAACTCACAAATAACTGTTCATCATATTAAATAAATTCTGTTCATCATTTTATTTTATCTTCAGTCAATGTTCTCCTGACGATGAGTTAAGAGCTCGAAATATATAGAGTAAACTTAAAACAATCTTTGTATTTTAATTTTTTTCTCCTTGTGAAACATCACCAACTCCAACCTAATTTAATGATATGGAATATGGTACTTTTAAAGAAGTGAAAGTGTTTGCATAGGATGGTTGTGTTAATCCGGTCTTATAACTGAGACTATCATGAAATGATTCTAAGTATGTCTATTATGAGTGGTCCTTTTTTGGAATAGTTCTATAATAAGCAGATTTACAAAAAAAATGTTTTGTTGTGGAATCATTTCGAGCAAGTTAAGCTAATCAAAAAATTTTGATCAGTCAAATTATACATAAAGATATAAATTATATGGTGATAAATGTCATCTAAAATAAAAAAAAAAAAAAACAGAAATGACAATTTATAAAAAGCTTATATAAACATTTCTTTAAAAAATAATTAAAATAATGGTAAAATATAAATTACGACATATCATATATAATGAAATTTTAAAATTATGTTTCATAAAATTATAGAAACATTTATTTAAAGAAAATAAAGATAATGACATTTGCTGTCAAATATTCAATATAGAAACAAACCTTAATTTTTTGAGCCTCGGTAATACATTGCTGATAGTTTCCTATATAAAATGCATTTCTTAATTCAAATAATTCATCAATATCGTTTTGTTGTCGAGACATAATGAAAATTGGTCTCAAAAAATATGATTATAATTGGTAAGAAATTAATTTTTGATGACGTTAAAATATGAGAAATTAGAAATAAAGACAACACGTATTATTTTTATAGAGAGTGATATTAGCAACCAAGATATCAATATTTGAAATAAATTTAAAATATTTATTTTATTATAAAACAATCAATTTAGTTATAATAAATCATTATCTCCGTTTAATTAATTATCAGAAGAAATATAATAAAATTGTATTTTTGTAAAATAAACCTGTGATGTGCAAGTGGGGCTCACATACCGATGGTTCAGTATTTTTTTAGTCTGTGATCTAAAAAATTATTTTATAGTGACAAAAATAATTTTCGTCGAAAGTAATATCACAAAGCTATTTTTATGAATATTTTTAGATTAATAAATCAAAGAGTTGTAAAGTTAGAGAGAGCGGCATATTTCGAAGCAAAAAAAGCGTTAAAATTGAATTTAGCATATTCATCTTTATCATCGCTCAGAGAAAGACGAAATTCAATTCAAATTCATTCAATATCACGCAGTATTGCAATATTAAACCATTAAGGAACATTGCAGCAATATTGCCAATGTGTACGCGCTCTTGCAAGTAGGACCAGGTTCAACCGCAAGCATTAAATTAAAATAGAAAGACCAAATGACAGTATCTCGAATCTAAAATCTTCCTGCTTTATGTTGAGTGATCGTCTTGCTTTCTGGAGACAAATATTTAGAAATTAATATAATTGTATTGGCAGCAAGATTTTCGGGTTTCTTTAATCTGGGCCCTAAATTCTTCTTTTTAGTTTCTGCAACTGGATATTTCAATTCAACTCCCAGATAGTTGAATTTTCTTAGTTGTTCATTTTTTTTAATGATATTAATGTAAGAAGGAGATACACCAAAAAGGTGCATCTCCTAAAGGCCTGGGTTGGCCCCTCCATTGGGAAAAGAAGAAGAAGAGGGGATTTTATGGATAGGAGTTGAAGGTATCTGTGGATGCGGGTCTTAAACAGCTGAATGTTATAAGTTGCGAGGAAGTGAGTTCCAGTCTCTGGAGTTCATAGGGATAAAAGAGTTGGTGAAAGCGTAGATTCGATTTTTATCTAATTTGACAGCGAGGGGAGCTTTCGAAAACCGCTTGTTTCTAGTAGAGAGGGCTCTAGGGGGGATAATTGATTTCAGCTATACTGAACAGACACCATGCTAGTATCTGTAGTACAGGGAAAGGTCAGAAACGGTTCTTCGTGATCTAAAGATGATTCAAATAGTTAGCTGATGAAAATTTTTTAAACTTAGGTCCGACAAAAATGGTTTTTTTTTCACCAAAAGTATAGTAAGTAGGTACTTTTAGTTTTATTTTGAATTCTGGTCAATAGCAGGATTATTCAGGATTGCGTAACAAAAATTAGAATAATAAAATATGTAAATTTTTAGCCACAGCATCTCGATATTTAGGGCAGGGTAGCGATTTTCACCATTTTCAAAAAAATGTCTATAATTCGAAAACTATGAGACTTTTTGAGAGAATTTTTGATGTTCAGGACCGTTGTAAATTGTCCTATCCCCTGTTTATGGTTTATCGTTGTGATAAGGGACACCCTGAATATTGTGGTTTTAACATAAACATTATAACCTTCTCACAAATTGAAGTGGACCACTTACAAAAATTCAGATTTTTTTAATGATAATTAATTGTTCGACTTTAGTTCGGCAAAAGTTACCGAGCATCGCTCGGTGCTCCAGGCACTTATATTTTACTATATGTGTTTCTGGAGGGAGAGAGGGGCGGCATTAATGTAGAATGAAACACACACTTATTTATTATCATTTCCTGTCATGGAAAATGCTGGATATCTATAAATCTAATAGTTGGTGTTCTAAGCGACGGTCCAGTATTATTTTTGTTTTTCACTTCATTTAACAACATATTATCATTTTTAAAAAATTATAATTAAAATAATCCTTAAAATGGCTCCATAGCATGTACTTCATCAATTTCCTTTATAGGTAGTATCTAACTAGCGGTGTTCTAAGCGATTGTCCAGTATTGTTTTGTTTTTCACTTTATTTAATAACAGGTTGCTTGTGGTTTAGATGAAACAATCCTTAAATGGCTCCATGTACTTCATCAATTTCTTTATAGTAAAGTTCTTCTTTGATAAAAAATTGGATCAAAGTTATTGCAATAACTTGATTGTTGATCTTTTGAGCCATTTCAGTTGGGTTATTTGATAAAGTGTTCCCTATATTTTAAATAGATTTACCATTCAGCTCCCGGTCTAATATCTTAATGAAGTTTTTTCCTAGATTTAAATTTAATTAACCGAATATTTGTTTTATTTTTATGATTTTAAAATCTTGTAAATATTTTGTTTTAAATTATGTATTCAAAATCTTATCTTCCATATGTTAAAATAATAAGAAAATTAAAAGAACAAAAAAAATGGAATAAAATATTTTATTGTAAAAATGTTTTTTTTTATAACTTTAATTAACACCAATTGAATTAAAGCAAACGTTTTCTTTTCCTAAAATCCCAAAAATAAAAATTAACAGTTCACTGTATAAAGAAAAAAATTTATAGTGTAATAAAATGCACTTTTTTAAACATTTTTTTATAATATAATCGTTAAAGTTTATGTTAAAAATTCATTAAAAATTATAATATTTTATGTATTATCTATATTTGGTAAGTCGCAATAAATAGTTTTTTCAAGTTTTGAATTTTTTTTGTGATATTTCGCGCTTCGGCCAGGTTGAGAACCGCTCTCGTAAAATGCAAGAGATATTTTATAAAAGGCGGGCTTCATTTAGACGTGATTTCATTGGAGGTAATTTGAATGTCGTAATACCCTTGGCCTCAAAATTAGCACAAAAAGTTAATAATTAAAGGTACTCTTTAAAATGATCGAAATCAATCAAGTTTCATAACATATAGACAAATTGATAGATTAAGTTTTGACTGTAATTTAAACAAGGATAAAATCATTATATTTCTATATCTTATAATTTAATATGAAAATCAATCCACTTGTCAATTGACAACTTTTATTTATTTATTATATGTGTCAAATTTCATTTTATTTTTATTTTGGTGTCATTTATGCGTTTATGTTACAAGGTAAACGAATATTTTCCCTCTTTTTCTTTTAATTTTCTTTCAACGGAAATATTTTTAAATAAGAAAGATCTTAGTCATTTATGCTTTTATGTTACAAACTAAACGACTATATATTTTCCCTCCTGTTTTATTTTAACTTATTATAGAGTGAGAGTTCATTGCTTGATCATCTTATTCAAATCAAATAAACATGTTTCAGGATAAAAGAAAAAGAATGGAGAGCAATCTCATCGAAGAGTTCATTCAACAGACAAATTCAGACGACGCAGTTGCCCATGCTTTTTTGCAAGGTAATCAATCAATCTTTACATTACAATCTTGCTTATATTGATATTGAAAGCTGGGCTTGATCCTAATCTAACCTTCGAAATCCATTTCAATATCATCCCAACCAGGGATAAATGTTTATTAGGCTTCATCATATGAATCCCGAAGAGAATTTCTAATTTGAAACCTTGAAAGACTACACTTCTCTCAACCTTGTTTCTTATTCTATCTGATATATATAATCATACTTGAGCTTTTTAAATTAATTTATATAAGGTAGGGCGTAAACACATGACCTGTAGCATATCTAGACATTAGTATATTATTATATAGTATATTTTATAAAGAATTAAAAAGTATTTTCGTTTGAATATCTCGGAAAAAGAAAATACTTTTTAATCTCTCTGTTCGAAGGCTAGTTGATACAAATTGGGGACCCTTAATCAATTATTCAGGAAGGCTGGCTTTTTTGGGGGGACGGTTGCATCTTCCAACTTTATTTCTATAAAGTATAAATCTAATTTTAATAAATTTAATATTGTTTTTTGATTTTCTATAAGTTACTATCAATTTAAACATATATACTATATCGTAATTTTTTTCTGTAGTCCAGATCTTACGTTCAAAATCGATTTCATTACAATATCCCAACTTAATGCTAAATAAGATTCTCGAAGAAAATTTCAAATTTGAAATCTACACTTTCTCAAACTTAATTACTCTTCTATCGGATATATACTTTACTGTCGAGATTCGAGCCCGGGTCTTTTCGTTTTATAGTCCATTCTTAGCCTGTAAAAAGATTCTGGTTCAAATTCTACCCTCCTAAATCAATTTATTGTTCAAAATTTTTCTTCTCTTCTTCTACTATAAAACTAATTATAGTTAAAATATCCCTCCCCCTAGATTTCAGTGCTTGGCTATTTCTTTTTCCTCTGACTTCAATTTCGGTTTGTTTCTTAACTCCTTTAAATTTAGTCTTCTCAAAAAGTAACTAATAGCTAGACTTATAAATTGCTCAATTTCTCTTTCAAGTTAATTTCTTTTTTTTTAATTATTTTTGTATTAGTACCATCTAGAGGGCGAGCCGAAGTATTGAATTAATGGATTTTTTCCTTATCCTGTTAAGAAATTCTCAAGCATGATTTTTTTTTCTCTCCCTGTATCTTATACCCTCCATTTCAAGAACGGAAAGTCGTATAAAATTCATTCTGGTGCTAAAATGTTCGCATTTCTAAAAAGAAGAAATTTTTGACTTTTTTTTAGCTTCAGAACTTTCGGTTCAAAAATGCAGAAAATCAGAAAAAATGCAATTGGAAGCTATCGAAAGTTTTTTTTTTATGATATTGACACCAAAAAGGTGGAACCTCTGTAGTCCGAACTCGACCCTTGCATAGTAAAGAGAAAAATGAGAATAGAAAGAAATTTCAGTAATTGGTTCGGAGTTGAAGCTTTTAATTAGTGAACTGATTGATATTCAGCATGTATGTTTCTGTACATAAACTGCACCTCTATGCCAAGCTCTTTTCAATTTCTTAGCTTCAAACATTCGCCGAGAAAAACAACCAAATCGCAAAAATTTGCTGATAGCTTCCAGTCTTAAAAATGTTTGCACTTTTTCCTCCAATAGTCGATTTCTTGTATTATAGAATATTTATTTACTTCGTTACGTTATCACATATTGTATTCATTTATTGTACACAAACAGACACACTCACACATTGGAAATGTTTATGATTTAATAATTTTCCCTCTTTTGAAGTACAAATTGAAAATAATTATTTAATTTCAGAGTATTCTTTATAATTGAAAAGTTTTTATTTTGCCCAGAGTAGCAGAGTTGTTGATTCATAAAGAGAAACAAAGATGTTGTCCTCTGCTTTTTTTAATTATAACTGGCTGTCAGCTAAGTAAAGATCAAAAAATTTTCAATATCCATACGATACTGACCCCATGAAAAATAATATTAATAATTAAAACAGACTGATGATGAAGGCCAAGTCTTCGAAACTATAGTCTCAAACAAATAAATAATATATATATACAGATATATAATTTTGATATACACTGAAGTGCAAAAAAATCGAGCCACCAATAAAAACTTTATTAAATAGTAAATCATATTTAATTTTTTTACAAGGAACCATACATTATTGAAATTATTGCTTATGTCAAGTGTACTTGCCACTTGTCGTTGACTTAGCCCTTGATTAATTAGGTACACAATTTGAACCATTTGATATTTCAAATGGAATTTGATCTTTTATTAAAACTTTATTTAAGTTTAAAGTGATATTGAGAAAGTAGGATAATATGTAATTTGTCTTTTATTTTAATTTTACTTATTTTTTTTTATAAAATTCAAAAATTATCAACAATATTTATATTGAATATGTTAGCTTAACAGTTAATGGAACAAATTATATGAATATTTGTAAAAATTTTAAAAATAATTTGCTATTTAATCAAGTTTTTATTGGCGTCTATTGGTGGTATTTTTTGCACCGTAGTGTATATGTGTGTATGTTTATTTTCATCAAGCAGAGGACAACCTTTTTGTTTCTCTTTATAAGATACACGTGTACCCGAGGATTCTTTATACTACTATTTACGTGTACTTATTTGAAAAGAAAGGATGAGGAAAAAATTATTTATATTATTTTCTTTATTTTTTTATTTTTTGAATAAATCAACACTCTAGCGAACGATAGCCTGTCGTAGTTTAGTTATCATCAGTGTTGGTTTTTATTTAAACATGAACATATTAAAAGAGTATTATTAGATAAATAAATCAAAGTGTTATGATAAAACTTCATAAATAATTAAACTATTTAATTTTTACCTCAGTATTAAGTTTTAACAAAGGGTTGCACTCTTATTTGGATAATTTTTACAACTTTCTCCATACATAAACGTCTGCTCCTGATCCTCCACTCAAATTAAACTGGGTGAAATTTTCAAATGTTTTAGTAGTTTATATTTTTGTTTAGTAAAAGAATCTATGAATCTGATGAAGAGGGCAAAGCTCTCGAAACTATACTCTCGTTATAAATAAATTAAAAATGTATAATTCCAGCAGAAGACACACTCTTTTATTGTCTCCTTCAAAGAATCTACCCGTAAATTTTGAAAAATAATAATAATAATCATAAAAATATTTCGAAGAAATATTCTTTCTATTTTTAATTTAGCAAACAATATTACTTTTCTCTCATCTCATGGTATATTTTTGTTTATAGCCAAAAACTGGGATCTCCCTCGGGCTATACAATCATATAATTTTATCAAGAATTCCTTTCAAATACCATCTATGTATAGTTTGATGGACAATGAAACTAATAACGAAGAAGACAATACTCCAAAAACCGAAGAAAAACCTGGTAAGTAAATCTAGAATATTTCTATATTTTTTTTTTTAATATTTCATAAAATAGAATAAAGTTTTTTTCAAACCTAATATATTATTGCTCTGAGATCATGAACGGATCTCGTAGAGCAATTGAGCATCATAAAATTTTACAAAAAATATAATATTAAAAAAACTTTAAATAAAAAAACAAAACAAACAAACATCAAAAGTATAGATTTCGTCACAATTTATAGACCATGAATAGCCAGTGCGCATGGAAATATAGCCTAAACGAATTCAATGATCTTAATTCTGGAGGCAACTCGACTGCACAAGATTTTGTCTAGGTTGACTTTAAGTGCACTGGCATTTCTTGATCTAGTCCATCCCCCTTAAATAGACCACTATGGATATTCTGTTTGGATTTGGATTTTTCATAAGTCTTTCCAGCTTGTATTATGAAAAATGTTGCTGTTGTTGATAAAGAGAGACAGACAGACATTATATCAATCGAATGTTTTCTACATTTGATTCAATCGCGAATCAACTGTAGGGATTTTTTTTTTTTTTTTTATTTATTTATTTATTTAAAACAATGCTCTGAGTTGGCTACCTCGTAGAGCAGAAACAGAAAGAATATATACAAATAGTAACATTTAAGTAAGCAAACAGAACATATATATAATATTTAAATGAACAAACAGAAAGAATACATACATATAGTAACATTTAAATGAGAAACAGAAAGAATACAGATATACAGATATATATGTGGGATCCAGCTAAGCTAACTTGCCCTGGTCCTACACACCATGACATCAACCGCCCTGGTTCCTGCCAACATTCAGCAGAAGTGTGTGAGTGAACCCCTCCCCCAGTGTGTTCTACCAAACCGCAAGACAGCGCATGCTATGCCTTTGCCTACACCCTTGCCGCCTTTACCGAATCCAGACAAATGCGATCCAGCTGCGCGCGCCACTACCGCCAGTAGTGCCACCGTGGAAGTCCGTGGACTTGAGAGCTTGACGACCAAGCTGCTCCCGGATTGGCCATATTAACAGATGCGCTGATTGGTCGAAATAAGGACCTATCATCAGGAGCCCCAGATATCAACGCGGCCTCTATAAAGATCGTCTCCCAAGTTGAAGACATCAGCCTACGAGAACACCGACTGGCTGAACTTCAGGAGGATCATCAACAACGAGTTAAGCTTCGACCACTCCATGGACACGCAGGGCGCCATCGACGAGGCGGCTAGTCACCTAGTGGAAACTATAACTTCGGCAACGGCCAGAGCCACGCCTCGCCGTCGACACGCCAGACATGACCCAAACAGACTGCCAACGCATATTCGCACCGTGGTCTCGGAAAGAAACCGCGTCAGGCGTCGCTGGCAACGGCACTACCACCCCTCGGACAAGACTGAATGGAACAGACTCAACCGAGACATCCGCGCACTCATTGCCGATTGTTACGATTACCCCTCCGACACGAACAGTTCAACCCAGAGTTCTATCAGTTATATCAGCAGTGTGTGTAAAGAGTCAGTTATAAGTTTACCGAAGATTTAACCGGCAAGTTTGAAGAAGTATTTTTCTACTCAAGATACACGAACATCTCCAGTTTTATTTCTATTATAAAGCATTTGTTATGTTATTATTATTGAAAAGCATCTAATAAACCATTATTATTGAAAATACTTGAGTCTTTCTTCACCTGGTTTAAGCCACCTAGAATAATCCCTACATATAGTAAGATTTAAATGATAAACAGAAAGAATACAGGTATATAGTAAGATTTAAATGAGCAAGACTCTCCCAAACCAGTGAGCAACCCAGAGTCAGCACAAACAGGCGAATAGACCAGTGACACATTACTCCAACCCAGCCCCCCGAGAAGATGCACCCTGAGTGAGCGATGAAAGAGATGATGTTGAAAGCGATGTTCGGATATTTAATGGCAATGTATTCCACAACCGAGCCGAGCTGACGACAAAGGATCTGGTGGCGATCTCAGTACGATGATTTGGAATATGGATTACTCTGCCGTCAGCTCTTAATACCCGATTATGGATGGATGATTTGAAAGTGAACATGTTGTATATGTATTTGGGGTGAAATGTGCTGAATAGTTTGAAAATTTTCGTCAAATATTGAGTGAAAATAATATTTGAACTTATATATTTCTAACTTGAAATAATGATCTTAAATAAATTTTTCTAATTTTTCTAATTAATATAACAATGAATAATTGCTATATCAATGAGAATTGTTTTGACCGCGCTTATTTGAAAAAGATATTTATCGCGAGACTACTGCGGATTACGCTATTGAAGTCTGCGGAGTCTTAAGTCTGGACCAAGAGAGAAAAAGATGTGATCCACTTAGCTACAATCCAACGTCATTTCGCGTATAGCCCGCTAGACATTCGGATGGATCACCAAGTGAATTTGAAATCTCAGATGTTATATATTTAATCTCCCAGTCCAGAGCGCTCTGTCTATTAGCATGTATGTTAGATGCTTGCCATAAATTAATCGAATGTTTTCTACATTTGATTCAATCGCGAATCAACTGTAGGGAATTTTTGTCAAATATTGAGTGAAAATAATATTTGAACTTATATATTTATTTTTTCATTAAATTGAAGGGTTGGTTTTGTCACAAATATAATAAAACAATAATTTTAATAACTATTAGAATTATTTAATTGATTACTATACAGTTTCGGTCACCACTGGTCGACCATCCTCAGTAGTTCTAAAAATTGAAATGAAACATTTATTTACATTTTTTCTTTTTATAGAGAATTATATAACACAAAATTTTTTTTTACAATAATTTGAAATCATACATACATCTCGTTCAAGAACCGGAATTTGTCATTTCACATGAAACATTCATTCTTAAATCTTCAATATAGATAGATCACACAATTCATTACAATCACACACACATATATACATATATAGCAACAATTTATAAAAACGTTTACCAGTGAACTAGAAACTATTTTGAATTAATGATTATATTAAATACTATTTTCAATTTTATTTTTTCTAATTATCTCATTGCATCGTCAATTATTATACAATTAAAAAAACATTGACAAGTATTGATTTTGAAAGAAAAATGTAATAAGAAGATGTATGTTTTTTGATATTTCATTAATAAAAAATTAAAAATAAAGAATGAATTTAACTTATAATGTGTTTTTAGAATGGATTATTTATAATGGGTTTTTTAATTGTATAATAATTGACGATGCAATGAGATAATTAGAAAAAAAAAAAAAAAAAAAAAAAAAAAAAAAATTGAAAATAGTATTTAATATAATCATTAATTCAAAATAGTTTCTAGTTCACTGGTAAACGTTTTTATAAATTGTTGCTATATATGTATATATGTGTGTGTGATTGTAATGAATTGTGTGATCTATCTATATTGAAGATTTAAGAATGAATGTTTCATGTGAAATGACAGATTCCGGTTCTTGAACGAGATGTATGTATGATTTCAAATTATTGTAAAAAAAATTTTGTGTTATATAATTCTCTATAAAAAGAAAAAATGTAAATAAATGTTTCATTTCAATTTTTAGAACTACTGAGGATGGTCGACCAGTGGTGACCGAAACTGTATAGTTGTCAATTAAATGATTCTAATGGTTATTAAAATTATTGTTTTATTATATTTGTGACAGGACCAACCCTTCAATTTAATGAAAAATTTAAATCAAGTCACTTAAGTTCTGGAAGAAAATTAATTATATATTTATAACTTGAAATAATGATCTTAAATAAATTTTTATAATTATTCTAATTAATATAGCAATTATTCTTTGTTATATTAATTAGAAAAATTAGAAAAATTTATTTAAGACATTATATCGACATTAATTGGGTCCTTGTTTTGCTGGTCACCAACCCTTAAACTCATTGCAAACTGTTTTGCACTTCCCGTCGTATTTATTGTCTTAGGGTTCATTCTTAATAAAAATCTTCCATTGAAATGTGCAAGATGTATCAGTCAGTTTTCAAAAAATTTGATTTACCTTAATAAACATATTCACAATATTGATTCAAAGGAAGGGAAAGATATATTTAAATGGGAGTTTGAAAAACATGTAAATTAATGCTGATCTTGATATGTAAATTGTGAAGAAATCATTAAGTTCTCTTTAGAAGAGCAAATTAATATTTGGAGAAATGTTTTGGAAGTTGAAACTAAAGAATGTTTCTTCCAACATTGAGGCATAAAAAGATCAGCTAAAATGTCTCAGAAGGTTACATTTAATCATCATCGATCTAGATATTACAAGCCCAAGGGAAAAGGAAATTGAAAATCCAAGGCTCCAAAAAGATTAATGCATATTATATTAAACCATAAGGCACGAATTTTTTTTTTATTTATTTATTTATCTTAACCAATTATTTCATAATTGACAAAAGATTTGTTATTCACATACTTAAAGCACACTTTAGGAAAATATTTAACAAATATAATTCCTCACTTAACAATATATATACAATAATAAGATCAATATTATCCAAAAGGAATAATTAATATAATTTGTTAACTAAATAGTTCATATGTTTTTCTTCTTTTTAGTCGACGAACATTATCATCAACGTTGAGCATTTGTTTCATTTCTTGATTTTCATGTTTGTGTAGACGTTGGTGGTGTCTAACGGCATATTTGTGGATTTCTTCTGTGACTGCATCGAGGTGTAGATCTCGGTGCAGGTCACTATTTCTGATGTACCAAGGGGCATTTACAATACTTCTTAGGACTTTATTTTGAAATTTTTGTATAATTTCTATATTGGACTTTTTTGTATAGCCCCACAATTGAATCCCGTAGGTCCATACGGGTTTCAAAATTTGTCTATAAATTAAAATTTTATTTCTCACAGACAGCTCTGAATTGCGTCCAAGTAGCCAGTAAAGTTTTCGAAATTTGATGTTAAGTTCTTGTTTTTTAATCTTTACGTGTTCTTTCCACTTTAGTTTTGCATCTAGTCATGCCTAGATACTTAGCTGTATTGGCATAAGGTATTCTTTGGTGATTAATTTGGATAGGAATAGTAACTATTTTCTTATAATCAGTAGAGATTGTGGTGTTGGTGCAAGGTGAAACATCTTTAATAATTATTATTTATTTATTTTTTTATAGGTCAGGCACGAATAATTATTTTTACTAAAACCACATTTTTTTATTATACCGGTGGTGACTTGGCCGACGCAGCATAGCGATTACAATATTAATTTTTGAATGTGCATTTATTTGCTCCCCTAATTATTTTAGAGTTAAAGTTCTTATAGGTTTTTTGTAGAGAAAAAAATACTGAATCCGAACATATTTTTGTTTTCAAATTTTGAAATTTCAGAACCGTAATAATCAACATTATAAATACTTAATTGTATTTTTACAAAAATCACTGAGGCCATGGAATTATTAAAACAAACAAGGCATTTCTTCATTTGTTGTTTCTATTTGACGTAAGATCGTTTTTTCTTTGGGGACATTTAAAATCAAAGATTTACTCTGGACAAACATTTCAAAACTTAGATCAACTCAAAAATGGTATACAAGCTGAATGTGATAAAATATCACAATACCAATTAGCAAATGTCAGACGAGAATTTTACGAATGGTTGGGCCATTGTTTAGTGGTAAATGGTGGTTTATTCGAACATTTGCTATGATTGTCATTTTTTGTTATAATTTTATGCATTTGTTAATTATGTTAAAAAATTAAATTCTGTTTACCTTACTAATTTTATTGTTTTAATTACGTTTAAAAATATTACTTATAATTTCGTTGATTATTCTTGTGAAAATTCAAAAGCTCGTTCTAAACTTCATCTACGTGAATCTACTATTTTTATTTATCAATGACGAATACAAAACTCAGCCCATTCAAATTTAACGAGTTTCTCATTATGGTAATCAATAAATTCTAATAAGAACTGATTTTAAAAAGTTCAAATATAACAAACGTCAAATAGAAACAACAAATGAAAATGCCTTGTTTGTTTTAATAATTCCATGGCCTCAGTGATTTTTGTAAAAATACAATTATTTATAATGTTGATTATTACGGTTCTGAAATTTCAAAATTTGAAAACAAAAAATATGTTCTGATTTAGTATTTTTTTCTCTACAAAAAACCTATAAGAACTTTAACTCTAAAATAATTAGGGGAGCAAATAAATGCACATTCAAAAATTAACATTGTAATCGCTATGCTGCGTCGGCCAAGTCACCACCCGGTATATGATTGTTTAGCTAAAAAATAAATTTAGTTATTTCTTTATTTAATACATTCTATGATTCAATAACATAATATAATTTTTATGTTTGATGGTTTATAATTTTGTTATAAAGGCGCTAAGGCGGACGAATTGTCAAAGAGAAATCAATGAGGTTGTTCTCTGCTTAATGCAAATAAACATACATATAAATAAACACAACTCTTTGAATAAACAATCTTCAAACGTTTATTAAAATCCAAACGTTATGGGAGAATTTCTCACTTTATCAATGGGAATTTTAATTTTTGAATAGTAAAAAATAAAAAAAAGGTACTTTTTAACTGACTTCAAAAAAGGAGGAGGTTCCCAATTAGACTGAATTTTTTTTTTATCTATCTATGTTACCTGATATCTTCGCCAATTTTGAACCGATTTTGATGATTTTTTTGCATTGGGTTCAGTATAGTTTCCGATTGGTCCCGTTTTTTTTTTCATTGGTATTGGACCTTTTTGTTATGTTTGTTCAGGCATAACTTCTTTGTTTATGAACCAATTTTAATGATTCTTTCTGCGTTTGGATCAGTATAGCTCCAAGATAGTCAAGATACCTAACTATTTATTTATTTATTTATTTTATGTACGTTCAGCGAGAACTTTTTGCCATGTGGACCGATTTCAATGATTCTTTTTTATTGGAAAGGGGTTACCTTAGGGGTGGTCCCATATTAATTTGGTCAAGTTCTGATGATATGATCAATGAAACGAAATAACGGAAATCTCCAATTCTTATGAGCAAAAAATCGAAATTATAATAAATAAAATCTTTTTTTTTATTGTTAAGGATAAATAAATTGAATTGCTTCTTCCAGTAATTTATTTTATTATTCAAATGGTTAATCCAAATATTTCATAGTAGCGCTCTCGGCATCTTCTTCCTCAGTGGAAACTATGAGACCACACAACAGGCAAGTCAGTGAGTTATTATTAATTACAGATGTCAAAAAGGTACTCACCCACTCCCCACCAATGTGCCGACCCCATCAGTTTGTACAGAACATTGATAAAAGATTGATTACACAACACATACATATATATATAGTCTTGTGTGATCAAGCTTTTATCAATGTTCTGTACAAACTGATGGGGTCGGCACATTGGTGGGGGAGTGGGTGAGTACCTTTTGACATCTGTAATTAATAATAACTCACTGACTTGCCTATTGTGTGGTCCCACAGTTTCCACTGAGGAAGAGATGCCGAGAGCGCTCTCGAAATATTTGGATTAACCATTTGAATAATAAAATAAATTACTGGAAAGAAGCAATTCAATTTATTTATCCTTAACAATAAAAAATTAATATATCCAGTACACACCAAGCCAGCAAAATTCTTATGAAAATCTTATAAAAAAAATCTTAAAATTTGCAAACGTTTCAGGAGAATTTCTATATTTATGAATCGAATTTTATTATCATTTTTCTGATTCATTCGCCCGACGCTTTTTCTTACGAGATGCATTCAAGGTATTATATTAAGTCACTATTAATAACATCACTAAAAAGAGAAAAATAAAAATAATTTTTATAAAAAAAATAAAACCGACTTCAAAAAAAATTAAATGTAACAAATAAAATAATAAGAACTCAAAAATCAAACAAAATGCCCTAAAAGGTATAAAATAATTATCTAATTTAGTTACAGCTAAACGACGAAATATTAACATGAAATCACTTTTTGAAGTCGGTACTAAACAAACTATATAGGTAAGCGAGCTTACCTGCCAAAGGTACTAAGTAAGATCCGTCGAGTGCGATTCATAAAATGTATATTTTTGGCACCGACTTCAAAAAGTGATTTCATGTTAATATTTCGTCGTTTAGTTGTAACTAAATTAGATAATTATTTTATACCTTTTAGTGCATTTTATTTTATTTTTGAGTTCTTATTATTTTATTTATTGCATTTAATTTTTTTGAAGTCGGTTTTATTTTTTTTTTTATAAAAAGAAATATTAAGCAACCTACACTAAACAAAAAATTTATTTTCAATATATTTTTTTTAAGTAATATTTAATATTTACTTACTAATTTTTGCTTTATTTGTCTTTTTCAGTAAAACTCAAACGTGGAATTTCTAAAGCCTCGTATAATGAAGAGGTAGTATCTTCCGCCAGAGCAAATATTGCTCTGGATTATGACAAAATTTTTACTCCCCTACATCAATGTAATTCGCAACCTGGATGTACATTCGTCCTGCCAAATCTGTTTATTTACCCAGGTAAATATGATGTCAATCAAAAATATTAAGGCTTAATTATATAAAACTATATATTTTTCTTGATAAAAAATTTGTATAAAAGATTAATTTTGGAAATGATAGAAATGTTGATTTATATTAGCCGTTCTAGCACTGGGATGCAAGGGGTGCACAGCACCCTGGCGCCGATCCAGAAGGTGTCCCAAAGCTATGAGCGCCAATAGTATTTTTATATTCTAGTTTAAAAAAAATCCCGTGAAAATTTTAATCTTGTAAACACAGAAAATATATTTTGTTTTGACATTATATAACTGAAAAAATATATATATATAATATATAGATATATTGTAAACTATTAAAATCAGAGATGAACCCCAGGCCCTTGTGCTGTGTTTCTATAAAGAATGAATGCACCCCATTATGATTTAAATATGAAATAAATAAAACAAAGAAATTTCAAAAAAATAACACACACTAGAAAAAGGCACCAAAAGAGATGTCTCTGCAATCTAAATTATATGTAACTAGCTTCAAGGCCCGCCTTCGGCGGGCCTTTATTAACCAGGGGGCTTCGCCCCTGGACCCCCACATGGCTTTTATACACGTGTAAAGAGCACTTTCATATATCAACTCTTGTGAATTAATTGTAATAGATTGATGAAGAGGACAAAGTATATCTCTTTATGAATGAATTTAAAAAATTTATTTTTCCAGCAGAAGACAATATTTTATTGTCCCCTTCTGCTACTCAATTATTCGGCAAAAAGAACCTTTCAACTTAAATTAAAATAAAGTTTTTGTCTTGTAAAAATTCAATAAATAAGGTAAAAATCGTCATTTGGGGAGAATTATCCTATTAAAAAATTAAAAATAATAAACTTTTAAAGTTTATTATTAGATTATAGAAAATTCAGGTTTAATTAGGCTCAAAATAGGTTTTTAATAATTTCAATAGGCTGAAATTTCCTAGATTTCAAAACAATATAAAAATGGGTTTTCAAATGATTATGTTTTCTTCAAAGAATTCTACGGGCTAATTGAATTTTTGGTTTTAATCTTTAAAATATATTTTTTATAGAAATTCCAAAAGCTAATGAATTCCTTTCAGTTACTTTAGTTAGTATAGTTTCAATAATCCTTTATAATTAACTTTGAAATAAATAAATAATATTGAAATGAATGAATGAGCTCGAATACAAAAGCCAAAAGGCTTAGTTCTTTTGAAATGGCTGAGGGTCTTAAATACAATAGAAAAAGGATGAGGTGAGATTCCCAAGGGTATTTTTAAGAAAAATTATTTTAAAATAACATATTTTATTTTAAATTAAATATTTTTCATCTATATATATAATCAAAAGCTTGCCTCGAACTTTTTTATTTTTAACCGACTTCAAAAAAGGAAGAGGTTCTCTATTCGACTGAATTTTTTTTTGTGTCTATGTTACCTCATATCTCCGCCAATTGTGAACCGATTTTGAAAAAAATTTCGCATTGGGTTCAGTCTACCTTTCGATTGGTCCCATTTTTTTCATAGGTATTAGACCTTTTTTGTTAGGTTTGTTTAGGCCTAACTTCTTTGTTTATGAACCGATTTCGATGATCCTTTTTTTATTGGAAAGGGGGTATCTTAGGGATGGTGTCATATTAATTTGGTCAAGTTCTGAAGATATGATCACTATTAATAACATCACTAAAAAGAGGAAAATAAAAATAATTTTTAAGAAAAAAATAAAACCAACTTCAAAAATTAAATGCAACAAATAAAATACACTAAAAGGTATAAAATAATTATTATCTTATTTAGTTACAACTAAACGACGAAATATTAACATGAAATTACTTTTTGAAGTCGGTGACAAACATATACCTTTCATGAATCGCACTCGACGGATCTTACTTAGTACGTTTGGAGGATATGCTTGCTTATAGGTACAGTTTGTTTGGTACCGACTTCAAAAAGTAATTTCATGTTAATATTTCGTCGTTTAGTTGTAACTAAATAAGATAATAATTATTTTATACCTTTTAGTGTATTTTATTTGTTGCATTTAATTTTTTGAAGTCGGTTTTATTTTTTTCTTAAAAATTATTTTTATTTTTCTCTTTTTAGTGATGTTATTAATAGTGATCATATCATCAGAACTTGACCAAATTAATATGGCACCATCCCTAAAATATACCCTTTCCAATAAAAAAAGAATCATCGAAATCGGTTCATAAACAAAGAAGTTAGGCCTGAACAAACCTAACAAATAAGGTCTAATACATATGAAAAAAATATGACCAATCGGAAGCTAGACTGGACCCAATGCAAGAAAATTTTTCAAAATCGGTTCACAATTGGCTGAGATATGAGGTAATATAGGCACAAAAAAAAAAAAAAATTCAGTCAAATAGAGAACCTCCTCCTTTTTTGAAGTCGTTTAAAAAATATATAGTTTTTTTAAATCTTTGTTGCAGTTTTTTTTTTGCTAGTTTAGTTCTTTTATTGTTTGGCAAGCTATGTTGGCTAACCTGAACTCTTTTTAGTTTTTCCTGAATTTTCCAATTTTCCGGGCAACTTTTCCAATTTTTTACGTATTAACCTGAATTGGACTATTACGAACATTTTAAAAAAAACATTAGCCAAATCGGTCCAGGCATTTGAGAGATCTGCGCTTACAAAGAAAAAGAAATTCATTTTTATTATATAGAAGATATGTATTGTTTAATCTATGTTAATAAAATAAATGTCAGTTGTTAGCTGAGATGAGGTTGGGGCTGCCCATGCACCTCGGCTCCGGAAAAGCTAGGGCAGCCACTGATAAAAACTCATTTAGCTTTCTTTTCTAAAATTTAATAGGATTATTTGGAAAAAAAATATTTTTCGTAAATATTATTATTTTAACAGTCTGGCCACCACAGAGCAAGCAAAAATAAAGTATTAAACTAACGAAATTCCATCTTCAGATAGACAATAAGTATTGGTTCATGGACTGGTTACTCAAGGGATTGAAGCTTAGACGTCCTGGGTTCGAACCCCGGTAGTTCCTTGAGTCTATAAAAAAATCATCTTTATTCTCTAATTTAATTTTTGTTATACTTTGAAAATAATCTATCTCAAAGACAATTTATAATATTTATTGTCAAGTTTATTAAAAATATTTGCATTTACATGTTTTCTAATTTTTATTAATTGATAATGAGATAATTTATTTTGAAGTGACTTACCTATTAATAAACGTTATAGTGAATGTTTTTAAAATAATTAGTATAATTAATTTTCAATAAAAATTAGATTCAAGAACATTATATTACTACATATATATTTTCTTAGCTGATTTATTTTCCGATCTGTTTGCAGATAATTTCAGGGAATTCTTGGAACGGGATTTAATTGAAGTCTGGTCTATGAACGCACTGGAGAATAATAACCGATTGAATTGGTGGGTAGATCGAGGAATATGTCAACGTCTTTGGCCCTTAATCACCACTGGGGACGGAAATTGTTTATTACATGCCGCATCATTAGGTAAAAAATTATCTTTTTTCCCCTTTTTTCTTGTTTATATAAAAATATCTATTTTTTTTTTTTTAATTTTATTATTTATATACAGCCCCAATCCCCATCTCATCAGCCCTGCTGGCTGGTTCGCCTAGCATATTCATTTTTTTATATTTTGAATAAACGTGACTTTTTGATTATTTTACACTAATCATTTTCCTATATTATTTCATCGAAATGCAAGAAAAAGTACAACTTAAAACTAAATATTTTTATAAATATTTATCTTGTTAAAATTTTTTACAGCCTAAATTTATTTTATATAGGTATACCTAAATGTGTTTAAAGAAGACAATATATATTAGGTATTGAAGGAGACAATAAAAGAGTGTCTTCTGCTGGAAATTTTATTTATAATTCCAGCATTGAAGACACACTCTTTTATTGTCTCCTTCAATATATAAAAATTCTGCTACACTCGGCATAAAAACTTTCAATTTAATATATAATATTTATACTTATAATTAATTAAATAATAACATATTTTATCGAGTATATATGTTACTGTAAAAGCCCGAATATTGGTAAATCTTAGGGTTTACCAACACGAGTCGGTAAATGTACGAATATTTAAATAAGAAACTATTTTTTCGGGCTTTTACCATTAGAATTTAGTACATGTTAGGTTTTACCAGTGACGGTTGGTAAATGTTGGTTTTGGAAATAAAACAATGCATACTTCTTAAACATTTATTTCGATTAGTAATTATTAATGATTAAGTTTTAATAACTAGTCATAAACGATTTTTAAACACTTCTTAATCATTTATTTCTATTAATAACTATTTAAATCCTTACATACTTATGAGTAATTATTAATCATTTTTACTACTAATCAGTCAAATAGTTTTCTTATATCTTTTGGTATTTTTATTGATTATGTTTTAATAACTAGTAAGAAACAATTTTTAAAAACTTAAAATAACACAAACATAATTATCTTGACAAACATAACGCTTACTATTATGGCCAAACTAACTGAATCATTTCTTTTTTAATATTTTTTTTCATTTTTAAAAGTTAGTAAAAAAATTACTTGTTACAACACGGAGCGCTGTTATGGCATTTGGAATTACAAAGTAATCCTGATGACTTGCAAGTGCATTTCTTCGACAAGCATTTTTTAAGGCAGTTACATTTCTTGAAGCCTTGTCCTCCAGTCAATGACAATTTTCCGATAACTTCTCGAAGACTAACTTCTTTATCTTTAACAACTTCATTTATCTTAACAAAATCTTCAGAGCATGACGTAAATTGATTCTTTGTGTAAAACTGCTTTAGTACTCCAATTTTGGTACCCAGTTGGTAAAACTCATTGTCCTTTACATCTACCACAACTGCAATAATGCTTTTTGGGTCAGTTTTAGCTCTGTCAATGTCAGGTACTTTCAGTCTAACATTTTGGCCAACTTTCACACTTGGATATTTAGCCGACGATATGGCTTTCATTTTTTCAGCTTGGTTTTCCAAATTAATTTTTGCGTTTTTTCTTATTATCTGGACTGATTCTATCCTTTTAGGTATTGGATCTTCTTGAGCTTGAGTTGAGTTTTCTGTCTCTGAATCGGTTTCATTGGTTATTTGCTTCTCCATCATAATTTCAGTTACATTTTCTTGTATTTTATTCCTCAAATTAATACTGTTTATGTCCTCTTCTGACTCACTTTCAACAACATTTTCTTCCTTGTCCTGTCCAATTGCATTTTCGACGGTAATATTTACATCCGTATTTTTTTGAGAATGCAACAAATTCTCTAAATCTTCTTCAGACTTTAAAAGCCCAATCATATCTTTAGGGATCGATGAGTTTGCGATGCCCATTTTCATTGGACTGCCAAACATTGCTTCATAAGGGGAGCATTTGATTCCTTCGTGATATGCTCTATTTTTCATGGCCTGAATGAATTTCAAACCTTCTGACCACTTTGACGACTGATTAGTTTCCATCCACGTGCTGAGCGCATCCCATACCGATCCAGCATCAGCCTCAAGAAATCTCCAAACGAACCTAAACAAAATCCAGCATTGGTTAAAAGTATGGCGTATTAAAGCCAATGAAAGTAAGTCAACGCACTTCACATTTACACTACGTAGAGAAACATGTCCCCCTGTGAAAATCAACAACTGTGAACTCCCACAAGCCAAAGATGCCAAATACCTCGGCATTCACTTAGACCGCCGCCTTACTTGGAGAAAACATATATTGACCAAACGGAAGCAATTAGGACTTAAACTAAGCAACATGTATTGGCTTATTGGCCGTAAATCAAGATTATCCTTGGATAACAAGATATTACTTTACAAGTCTATTCTTAAGCCCGTCTGGACTTACGGAATTCAGCTGTGGGGCACCGCCAGTATCTCCAACATTAACATCATACAAAGGTTCCAAAACAAAATGTTGCGTGTCATCGCAGACGCGCCTTATTACGTCTCTAACAAAATAATCCATCATGACATCCCTTTGGAAAGTGTTAAGGAGGCCATACTTCGCTTCAGTGAAAAATACACCAAAAGAGTGTTAGTGCATCCTAATGTGTTAGCCAACAGACTAAATGTGCCCAACAGTGAAGTGCGCAGATTGAAACGCCTGATGCCATCCGACCTGACTTCAGGACTTAGATAAAAAAAACCCCATAAACTCTATTATATAATAAGATTTAGTAAGAGAGATCCCTCACTGGAGGGATACTCTACATGCCAGTAAATTTAAAATTATTATTATTTTTGTATTTAATTCTTAATTGTTTTATATAATTGTAATAATAATAAGTCATAACAAAAGCTTATTGCCTTTTCAGGCAGATTGCTGAACTCACTAAGAGTTAATAAAAAAAAAAAACGTGCTGAGCATATTTTCGATGTCTTGATTGGCACGCTCCACTGATCCTTGACTCTTACTATGTCTTGGTTTTCCATGTACGATTTTAACATCTGGCCACATAGAGCATAAACTTTCAATTATTTGGTTACAAAACTCACGACCGTTATCGGAATGAAGGATGTTCGGCGCTCCAAAAGTAGTGAAAATATCTAAGAGATGATATGCAACTTCTGCTGCGCGTTTAGTTTGAAGCGCACGAAGGATCACAAATTTTGTAAGATGATCTTGGTAAACTAATATGAATTTATTATTACCGTCAGGGTTGGTTTGTAGGTCTATGAGATCTACTTGACACCGTGAGTTCATTTCATTATGAAGTATAGGCTTGATGACAATGCCTTTTTTCAAAGTCTTTTGTTTCTTTTGACAAGGTTCGCATAGCTTCAAAAATGTCATGATAGCTTCAACTGTTATGTTTTTATACTTGCGGCTACATTCCTTAAGCATCCTTGTCCTTCCACCGTGTCCAACTGCAACATGAGTTTCATCGAGAATGTTGAATAAGTCGTCATAACAAACGTAATACTTAATTTCTCCATTCTCTTCTTTCATTGGCGCAATTAACTTTTCTTCGCCCCCTATGGTCAAAATATCATAACGCTTGATACGTCTGTAATGAACAGCTTCTTTCTTTTTTACGTTCTTTGCAGTTTTAACCTCCTCCAAACACTTAGCGTATTTTTCATTATCAAGATAAAAGTTATTATCCTTCTTCCTTGCCACGATTTCGTGCATTAATTCATAAAATCTATGTTTTACACTCATTTTCTTTCATAAATTACTTCCAGACACTAAAAACGCAAACATAAAACAAATCAAACTCGTTTTTTGTTTATAAATTACTTTTAGACATCGAAAACACAAACAGGAATTGAATTAACGTGCGCGTTCCAACGTGTCGAACGAAGGCGGTAGAGGGAGATGGAACGAGTAGAGGGGGCTGCGCGGTCATACGCCGAACACGTATTGTCATGTTTTTCCCAACATTTACCGTGTCATTGAGGTAAATCCTAAGATTTACCAAGTGAATAGTGGTAAAAGTCCGAAATGAACGACGATTATAGAACGGTTCGGACTTTTACCATTAAGAGTTGGTAAATCTTAGGATTTACCGTAGTTCGGGCTTTTACAGTAACATATACATTTGAAATAAAAGCTAAAATTGCTGATAGTAACAGAGTTGAGATTTCTAAAGAAAACACAAAAGATTGCCAATTACATAATCTGAGATGTTAGGGATGATTTTTATTTCGTCAGAAGTGTTGATTTCACCCCTTCGAAAATTGAACTCGAGTGCCAAAAGGCTATCCGGACTTTGGCTTACATTTTAACACTTGTGATCAATTTCCTAGGTGAAATCAACCCTTCTAACATATAATAAAAATCACTATCTCATGTTTACTTTATATGTACATTAGCGTGGTCCTATTTTGGGTATTTTCGAATTTTTATGCTGCCCCATGCTCATATGGTTCGAAATAAATAAAAAAATATCCCCCAAGTTTCAAGTCTCTATCTCAATTTTAACCTGTGCCGCTCAGCGATGTAGTTACAGCTAGATAAAATACTGATATATCTTAGAAGTTAGTAAGATATAGACTCCAAAATTTTAATAGCTAAAAATCTGTAAAAATTGTGAGTGAGAAATAACTATTACTATTTTATACAATAAAGTCTACTTTCTAATTTTTTGAACCATTACTCCACTAAACATAATCGCCCAAATATGTTGTTTTTGTTTTTTATCAAAACTACGTGGTAAATAATTTCAATTTTTTTTATGTTACTCCGAATATATTATTCTAACAAATTTTAGTTTTTCATCAAGATGGTGAAAGTCCTTCAATGAAAAAAAATAAAATAATGTTCATATCCCCACCCTTTCCCTACTACCCTATGTGAAAAATGTCATTTTTAATTGCAATTATTTCATGTTTGGTGTGGTAAATCGTCTTCGAATTTTAACAGTTTGTGTATTATGCTTTTAATTACTTATATTCCAAGTTTCAAAGATTTCTTGAATTTTTGCATTTGTGAAAGAACTACCTTAATGTAATACTTTCTGAAATAAAGGTATATTTTTCATTTTAGCAATGTGGGGATTCCATGATCGGCTTTTAACCTTACGTAAAGCTTTATACAATTTCCTAGTTGAAAGTCAATTGGTTGACGGATTAAAACGTCGCTGGAAATATCATCTTGGGAAGGTCAATTCTGAAGTTGGCTTTATCTATTCCGAAAATGAATGGGAAAAGGAGTGGTCCAATATTATAAACTTGGCCTCGCCTCGTCCAAGGTATAGATATTTATTTATTTTATAACATTACAAATATTTTAAGAGTAAATCACATAGCATTTCCTCAGCTTGATGCAAATAAGTATAAACAAATTAAAAATAATAATGGCCAGCCTGCCTTAATAAGACAATGGCAATGTGCCGCATATCACCATGATGATCATCATCGTCGAGTATACTGTCCTAAGACTGGTTTGACCTAACCACACTCCTCCACTCAACCTTATTTGATGCTAACTCTTTCACTTCTCTAAAAGTCCCACATTCCATATCTTTTATTATCAGTGAAAAATACTCCAATCTAAGTCTTCCTCTTCCTCTTTTCTTTCCCATTTGGCTCTCTAAAATAATCTTTAGCAATCCTCCATGTCTAAAGGTGTGCCTGTATCATCTGATGATCATGATCATTTCTTCAGTGTTCTCCTTAATTTATTCAAAAACTTCTTCGCTTGTAATTGTATACACCAATTCATTCTTTTCTTCTGCATCACCACATTTTGAAGGCCTCCAGTCTCTTTCTCCCTGCCTTCTCCTTCAGTTTTCAGATCCGTACATGACGCTACATAGGCCTTCAGCAATATTTATAATTTTTCTGAATATAATAATTTTGTTTTTCATTTAACTCCATTTTAATTTGAACAACTTTAAATTTAATTTCTTTTTGAATTCTTCGTCCCACGTGATTTTCCTTCTCAAATAGTGGAATTCCTAAACTTCTAAATTCCTAAAGTTCTCTCAGCTATTTTATACCTTCTTGTTTCGTTTGTTCTTTCTCTATACAAACTAAGACCATAGATCATATATTCCTATAATGTTTTTATTTGTAATCCCACTTCCTATCTATTTTTATGTGCACATGCAGAGCCGCCAAAATAAATATTTTGTTGAGAAATTAAATTTTTTTCTTCTATGTGTATTTTTGTGGTGTCCCTTTTCCCCTGAGCTGCTTATCATGCTTAATGGTTAATCCAGGGCTGCCCCGAGGACTTGTTTTTCTTAACATCTGGCTCAGAGAAAATTCGGGTTCGATTCGAGAGGACGAAGTCTCCTTCAAGATTCAATTAAACATATCCAATTTGATTCTTGATACAGCATTCTTGTTTTCCTTTTAAATTATGATTTGAACCAGTGGCGGCCGCATTGGTTGTTTTGAATGTTTAAAGTTATGCCATCGAAAGAAGAATCTTTTTTTGAAAATCGAGACACTTAACTATTTCTTAATATATATTATATATATATTTTTTATAGGGAATCGGATTAGCCGAGAGCTTAAAGACACTAGCCTTCTAAGCAGGAGTCCCGGGTTCGAGTCCGAGTCCCTGCATTGATATTTGACCGGCTATAATCTGATTCCTAGTCACCAATCCGTCTGGCAAGCGTGGTGACTTAATCGCCAACCCCCTTCCATTTGATGGAAGAGGCCTATATTCAGCAGTGGATTGTCGCTATCGACAGGCTGATGATGATGATGATGATATATTTTAGTACAACCAAAGTTATGATTATTATTTTTTTTTCTGTTTTAGAAATGAATCCAATATGACTTACGAAAGCCTCGAAGAGGTCCATATTCTCGCATTGGCCCATGTATTAAAGAGAACTATAATTGTTATCTCTGATACAATGCTTAAAGTAAGAGAAAATATATTTATATATTATATATTTTAGTATTTTATTAATGATTTTTTTTTTAGAATGTAAATGGGGAAGATTTGGCTCCTATTAATTTTGGAGGCATCTATATGCCTTTGGAAGTGCCTTCTTCAGAGGTCCATAAGTCACCCATCAACCTAATTTTCGATTCGGGTCATTTCTCAGCTCTAGTTTCAATGGACCCTTTACCTTCGTCACAGGAGACTTCCCATCCATCGAATCTAATCACAGGTATTTTTATAGACTCTTCTTTTATTATAATTATTTTTTGTGATTCCGTACAAAAGTAAACGGAACTCTATTATTGTAGCTACAATGTCTCTCTGCCTGAGCATTGTAGCTCGTAAACTCAATAAGATAAAAACTTATAAGTTATATCTATTATTTTTCACTGAAAGCAAAAATTGTAATAAAATTTTAATCAAATGATTATTTTGGGAAATTTCAAATTTTTTATGTCGCTAGAAAATATTACAAATAATATTTTTTTATCATGGCTTGGAAGCTATTGTGTAAAGATCTTATTAAGTAGAATTACGCTAATTTTTTATATATATTACATTTTAAAATGAGAGTGTGAGTGGGGGCCCCAAAGTGAGTCATTTTTAGCCACTTTTTGTAACTCAGTGAAATTCCAAACCTCTTGACATAATATTGTGAAAACAATTCCTTGAAATCGTTTTTCTTTCCTTATTATTGACAAACAAAAATGAATTTGATATTCCAGTTATTTTTTAAGATTAATCGTTTTTCTTCTCCTCTCTATCTATACAAAAAATATATGTCATATGACATTTATGACTTGGGCTTTATTTTATATGGATTTTATCTTAAGCTTGCTTGCTCAGACTGTTTTACTACGATTACAAAGGTCTTTGGTTCAAATTCGGCTAAAAACATTTTTCTTTTTCTTTTTTTTTTCATAATATATTTAGAAAATATAATAAATTAAATATTTCCCATAATTTTGAAAAAGTATTTTGCTTAGAGTAGCATTTTTGAAAAATACTAATTAATAATTGATATTCATTTTTTTTTGCTATTAGAGATACAGGGGTGGACTGACTCAACTAGAACAGGCTATATTATCTCCAAAATGGAAAAATAGAAAAATATAGATAGAAGTAAAACGAAATTACATGAATTTTTGTATAATGGACCTTTATAAAAATGAAACTCATTCATTTAATACCATCTAACATAGATATTTAATATTTTTCTCTATGTTTAACAATTTAAAAGAAATATTAGGTTGTTCTAGAGTCCAAATATGGCATTTGAACATGATCCACAGTAGGTACACGTCGCCAGATACGATAAAAAGTCATGTACCACCCGGTGGTATATGCCAGCGGGAACGTGTTAATGACTAAATCCAAATATTTCGAAGACATATATGTAGTAGCAATTCTTCATCAGTGGAAGCATATATTATATAATATAAGCATTAGCATATATTGATGAGATGAATGTCTTCCAGTGTACATAGTATATGTCTTATAAAAATTAAAAATTACAATTATGAAATTATTCTATAATAGTCTGAAAACTTCCAAACAGTGGCATAACTAAAGTATGTCCGAACTGTCAAAATTCTAGTGGTCCCCAGCCCCTAATAGAGGGGCTCCGACCTGAAAGCTCAAAAAAAAAAAACAATTTCAAATTACGTATAGGGGAGAGGTGGGATAGTTGATCCCTGTTTTGGTTTTCTTTTAGTAATTCGAACCATGATAATAAATTTGAACTTTTTTTCAACCAGACATGTAGCCTCGTTCCACACTATCAATCATGCACCTAAATAGACCTTCTTATTTCTTGAACAAAAACGGCAAATCAGTTTTTTCAAACTCCTCCGCATGGATCAACTAACCCACACCATGGGGATACTTGATCCTGGCGAGTGGGTTATTTGATCCCTGAGGATCAATCATCCCACCCGCCAAGTTTCAACCATAAATTTTTAAACTAAATTTATGTGCGGTGGGATTGTAAGCAGAACGATTCCATTTTCTTTGGCGTAGTTGAGAGCCTCCACAGAACAATGACTCTAGATTGTCCATGACTCTAGATTGTCCATGATTATTAAGTGCTTCCTATCAACATTTGGTTGAACTAAACAAACGAAGTGCTCGAGGAACTTAAGAAAACTGCCGCTACTCATCCATCCACTTGGGTGTGTAGTTGCATCGCTGCTGGGAGGTGCATGGTTAAGGAATCTGTCTTGCCAATTTTTTCTGGGAAATATCATAAACGGAGGTATGTGCCCACCGGCAGAATTGATGCAGGCACACACGGTGACCAGTTCGCCAAGTTATTTTTCCCACTTGTTTGGAACCTTTTACAGCAAGAATTTTGTTGGGTTTGTGGACCGTGGTTAACCCAGTCTCGTCAATATTCCAAATTCTTTCCGCAGGAAACTCATACTTTTCATAGTTTTGTCAAATTTGCGAAAAATTCTCCAACAGTGTGCCTGTTAAAAGCAGTGAGTGGCACGTGACATGTTCGTTGCTTCAGGTGTCCTCAAGGAGAGGGACCGGTTTCTTTCCAAAAAATCATATGAGGGATACTTGATTCCAGGATCAAGCATCCCTCTACCTGAAGGGATCAACTATCCCGGTGCACCCATTTTTTCGAAAATTGAAAAAAATAGCAACAAGTCAAGCAAATTTGTTATGGAAACAATTGCCTTTAAATAACTAAATACACACAATATTTCAGAAATATAAGGAATAAATCATAAAGTACAAGTACTAAAATTGTTGCGACTTCCCATGCATACGTATAAACAAGTAGGGTCATGAAAAAAATCAAATTTTCAAAATTAAAAGCAACAAGTTATTGCTCATAGATGATTACCTCAAACAAGGTTTAGTAGCCATCATGGCCGCTACCCAATTTGGCTAACAGAACAAAAATAAAGTCCTTGCAAGCGCTAATTTTTTAATGGGATCATGTATCCCTCAGGATCAACTATCCCACTTCTCCCTTACATATTTATTATATAAGAGTCCCCTCCTAAGTCTCGTACACTTTTGGAAAATTTCTAAATTTTCGTAAATTCTTATACAAAAACTTTTCAATTTATTATTTCATTTTAAAATAAACAAAAAAGAATTCAATAATTTGCTTATAAACAGGAGATATTATTTTCTTGATAATATTATATTAGGTACGTAATTCATTTGTTAAAGAATATTTTAAAAGCTTACATAATTAAATAAAAAAAAAAAACTCATGCCTAATACATTAATTAATTTTTGGATTATTTAAATAATAAAAAATAATTATAATAAAAAAGAAAAAAAAACAGAAATTAAAAATATTCATTTCGAGAAATGAGTAAATGCTGAATAGTATATAAATTCTGAATAATTGTTATTTTATTACTTTTTATAAATTATATGGTCCAACAAAATCAACTAATAGTATTTTAAGGAGTGAGTTGTACCTTTCAAAAAATCTAACTACTTTGATAATTAGCGATAAAGATGAGTTTTATTTTCTGTGGGTCGAACCCTTGAAAATTTGCACTCTATTATTGCATTACCTTCAAAGTTTAATTTGCTTAATTGAGATGTGTCTATTAATATAAATTTTAAATGATGTGATTTCCATTGAAAATTTTATTAATATTTTAAATTTATATAATTATTTAAATTTGAGTTATTTCAATTGATTTCTTATTCCAGCCATCCCTTTAATGGATCATAATCACGAGTTATTACCCTTGAGATTCGCCGATGACCCAGGAGATGGACACAATAGACCAACCTTTTATAAAAATAACCAGGAAAAAGTTCAGCTACTTTCCTGTTATCTTGATATTCTCGAGGTAATTATTATATTAAATAAAATTTAAAATTTTTAAATTTAATGAAGATTCTTAGAGATGTAGACAAAGTATTATTTTCAAAAACATAATTTAATCAGAGTTTAACGGTTCGTCGATCTACATATTTCCCTACTTAATCAGCAATTTGACTTTTATTGTTTTAAATCTCACATTTTAATTATATTTAAAGATAAACATGTTTGATGGCTCTAATATTTTTGCTTTAACAAAAATGGCTAGGGGATCAGTATTGTATGGAAACTGAAAAAAAATTATTTTTTATTTATTCTATTTTTGCCAGACGTAAGTCGACATTTACACTTTTCGAGTACAGTTACCGCAACTCTTCATCAATGCACTTCCGCTGGGAAATTCACAGAGCATGACTTTTTTAAAAAAATTTTGAAATCATTTACTGGTGTTAATAATTTTAAACTCACTTAGGTCATAAAATGTCATTTTCGATTTTCATAGGATACTGGCCCCTTAGCCATCTTTGTTAAAATAAAATTAAATCTCATGAATGAATCCTGTATTGTATTTTAAGCCCTTGAGCTTGAAGGGTGGATACTCTAGGGCAGTGGTGGGGAACCAACCCCATGAGGCCTTCAGATTCATAAAGTGCCTGGAGTGAAAAATGATAAATTTTGTAAGTAATATATATATATATATAGTGCCTGGAGCACCGAGCGATGCTCGATAACTTTTTGCCTCTAAATAGCTTAAGTTTCAAATTTCAAGGCTCTGTGACTTACCGAAGATGAGATATGAACGATTAAAATATTTATTTTGCGACATGACTAATTTACACCCCCTTCTTTAATTTCAATCGGATTAAAATTTATACACGACTAATAACTCATGAGACTTGATAAGTTCACCAATTTTTAACGAAAACTTTAGAGCCCTTTTCGAGAAACAGATTCTTTATATTTCTATACAAGAATTGCTCGTTTAATATAATAAGATAAGATAAGATATATAGAGAGAATCGATTTCTCGAAAACGGTTCTAACGATTTGAATGAAATTCACGGGTTAGGGGTTTTTGGGTTTGACATTTCGATCTATCACAGTCTCATCTTCGGCTAAGTTGTTTTTGATGGGTTTTTTGTTAATTGAAATAATTATTCACAGCTGGTTGCTTGAATAAAAATTTATAATAATATCATTTTTTTCAATTTTCTTTTAATAAAATTAATTCGTTTTTTATTTTAAATTCCACTTATAGATCATTACAAATATTATTATATATTAGAATTTTCCAATATTTTTCTATAAAATAATTTATTAGAATATTAATTTCATTCTCTTAAAAAATCCGACAATTCAAAGGATTGTCCCTCCTTCTTCAGGATTTAAAAGGGTCAACGAAAGAACTTCGGTGTATATTAATATTATTTTTAATTGCAATTACATTCAAAATTTTGTGGCCAGTGATACCTCTTGGTGATGGACCTAACGAGTGAAAACGTTGGCAAAAATATAAATTAAGTTTTATTTCAATTTTATTTTATTTTGGTTCCTAATAAATTTTCAACGATAGTTAATAATAAAACAATAAAACGCCAGATTCTGGAAAATTTAGAAGAGGAGATGCGAATGACTCTTTCATTTATTCGTCCCATTATTGCTGAAATCTGCAAAGATCACCAAGCTCATATATCGTATTATCTGAGAAAAAATTTCAATTATTGTAATTTTAAGTTATTTTTAAATAAATATGTTTGCATCAATTAATATTGATATCTTATTCTTTTATAAAAGTAAAACTTTAGAGCAGGATTGGCCAACCGCGGGTCCGCGGTTGAAAGTCACCCACAAAGCGCCCGTGACACGATTTCATTTTTTTCTCTTCACTAATGGAGCTATTTTTGCGAGGAATGACTTTTTTGCAAAAATATATATATTATAAATTTTTATTGATACACCTGTGAATAATACCTTTAATTAAGAAAAAAACTATTAAGTTAAAGTTACCCGAAGATGAGACCCTGACAGATCGATTTGTCGACCCAAAAACCCTCTAATCCGAGATGACCATAGTGGCCATTTACGTTAGCTAAGTAATAATCCACGCCTCCAAACAAAATCTGACGACGAACAGTGACGTACCCTGCCTCCAAACAAGAAATGCGAACGACTACACCCTGCCAGCCGAAAAGCCTTCGTACACCAGGGCAAGATTGTACAACTATCTACCACCAGATATCAAATCAAGCAATCCACAATTCTTAAAGAGTCTTTCTTGTCTGCTGAAGGAACCCATCTACAACACTA
The DNA here is from genome assembly GCA_024734495.1 of Forficula auricularia. Lineage (NCBI taxonomy): Eukaryota > Metazoa > Arthropoda > Insecta > Dermaptera > Forficulidae > Forficula > Forficula auricularia. The sequence goes on along the minus strand of JALMQS010000101.1, from coordinate 2,893,923 downwards.
CACTCACTCAGCCGGGGAGGCAACTAATTCTAATCCTTACTTTATGAACTTGCATGAGTGACGTGTATTTTATTTGTAATAGAATTCAGGGATAAAATTTCAATGCTAGGCGTAACTCTAGGGTCTGACCTTTCATGGAATGACCATATCTCAACCACTGCTAAAGCTGCAGTGCGCAAGCATGGTTTCCTATTTAGGTCTAGACGCTGTTATACTCCCAGTCAACTTCTTATACTGTATAAGGCTCAAATTCGTCCCTGTCTCGAATATGGCTCTCATCTGTGGAGGGGTGCCTCTAAGCATTCTCTTGCTACACTGGATGCAATTCAGAAGCGAGCAATTAAACTAATAGGAGACCCGGCTCTAACCAACTCACTCGACTCCCTGGCTCACCGAAGAACCGTTTCTGCCCTTTCCCTGTACTACAGATACTATCACGGTGTCTGTTCAGTCGAGCTGAAATCAATTATCCCCCCTAATGCCCTCTTTACGAGAAACACGCGGTTTTCAAACGCTCAGCACCCCTTCACTGTCAAATTGTATAAAAGTCGAACAAGCGCTTTCGCCAACTCTTTTATCCCTATGACCTCCAGAGACTGGAACTCGCTCCCTGCCACCATCTTTCCCGCGACTTATAACCTTCAGCTATTTAAGACCCGTATCCACAGATACCTTCGACCCCCGCCCAGCCCATAAAATTCTTTCTTCTTCTTTTCACGATGGAGGGGCCAACTCAGGCCTTTAGGGGTTGCACCTTTTTGGTGTAACTCCTTCTCTCATCATTTTCATAAAAAAAAAAAAATTTAATATTATTGACCATTGACACTAATTTTGTACTTGAATTTACGAATAAACCATTCTGAAATTCTAATTGTTCTTATTATTGTCTAGTTATAATTTCCCTCTAATCTAATGTTAAAAGTTTTAATTTATTAAAAAGATCATTAATAACATTTAAAACAATAAAATCTTAAGTTGCTGATAAAGTCGGAATAGATGGACGAAACGTTCAACATTCATTAATTTTTGTTTTTGAAGAAAATTATTTAGTCCACATTCCTACCAACAACCCTCAATTAAATTTATACATCATAGACACGAATTATCCTATAATAATATTAGTAAAAAAACAATCAATATAATATTTTGTTTTTTCTAGCTCGATCTTACAGAAGCTGATGACGACAATGAAATTGAAAATAACAATTTCAAAAATATAAACGGAAGTGAAAGGGAATCATCCCCTGATATTGAAATAATAGAAGAACACTATTCAGACTCCAACAAAAATAAAGCTACTAAACAAATTCAGTCAGTAGCCAAACAATTCGGCTCAATTGGAAAGTCGATGGGAAGAAAACTACGATCCATAACAAAATTAGCAAGGACATCTTCGAATCGTAAAGAAGATAGTTCTTCGACGATATTGTCGAATCAAAATAATTCAACGAAAAAAACTCAACATGTAATAAATAAAAACATATATATTTAGACTTTTAGATAAAGTCAGGGGTTAGTTATATATTGAAGCTAATATTTTGGAGGGTAAATTTTTAGGACAATTTTATTTGAATCTCAGAGTAAATTTTTAAGTCATTTCTTGATTTTTTATTTTATTTTAAATCAATAGACGGACAAAAGTGTCCTTATAATTGATAAACAACAAATAATACTACTATAAAAAATTACAATGTTTCAATGGACTAATTATGCTATCCCCACAGCTCTTGAAAACGAATCAAGAATTAAGTATCGAAACATCGTACATTCTGATGAGTTTTGCTCATTAAAAATGTGCATTCTAGGTGTTTTCGATAAACAGCTCAAACACCCAAGCATCAAATCTGCAATTATGGCATCGTTATCAAGTATGAGTAACCCACTCAGATATAGGATAGACTGTGTTTTTCAAATAAAAGTTAATAGAACTTTCATAAAAAACATATTATGCACTATTAAATATATTTATTAATACACTAGCAAACAAGGGCGGATCCAGGAATTTTTTTATGGGGTAGGGGGGGGAGAATGTATATAAGGTGCCCGATGTATATAGGATCTACTTTTTATCTCGAAAGTGTGTCGCGATCGAATTGTCCAAGCGGGGGGGGGGGGGGGGGGGTCACGGACGCCACATACACACACACACACACACGCAAATATTTATTTTCAATTTTAAAATTTTTTAAAAAATAAATGTTTTTTTTTTACAAATTTTTTTTGCCAGCCACGGGCCTCTATGTGGGGGGGGGGGTCGCTCCCCCTCTGGATCCGCCCTTGCTAGCAAATATGAAACAAAAATACACGACGATTCAGTCATTATCCTATAGGTCTCCGCCAGGGTATTTCACATTTGAAAACAGTCAGAGATGAAGTCGTATATTTTAATTTAAACAGAAAAAATACTTCCTCATACTCCGTATGATAAAGTAAAACAAAAGAATATATAAAATTTTAGATTTTTCTTGCTGAGAGTATCAGATTTGATTTTTAAGAAGAAATCAATGAGTTTGACCTCTGATACAAATAAACATACACCTAACATATATAGAAATGAATGAATATATATATATTGATTTTTTTAATAAATTATGCGGGATTAGTACTGGCTTAAGAATTTTGCGAGTTGGGGCCCACTATCTTTATAGGATTGCAAGACATATAGATATCTTAAGGGCTTAGGTTATTTCTGGATTTAGCCACTTATTTACTTGAAGCTAATTTTTTGATAAATTAAATAATATTTTTAAAAATATAATTAATTAAAATTATGTTGCATTTGAAACTTTGTGATATAAAAAAATCTATTTCAATAAGTCATTGGGCAAAAATAATAAAAAAGAAAAAAACTATTTTTCTAAGTAATATTAATTCTTTCTTAATCTTCAGGATATTATCATATGTGCACAAATGAATACTAATGATCGACACCCGTGCAATGAAAAATTAATCCAAAACTATTTGGACTCTGCAAGATCAAGATTTCAAAAACAAAAGAATTCATGTCCGGTGTCATCAACCACTGAAGAAATTATTCCTATACGCCCTCCTTGTGTCTCACCCGGATGTAATCAATTCGGGTCGATTAATAATAACTACCTCTGTATGGATTGCTATTTTAAACAGCTCTCTGCCACAAGGTAATAACTTAAATTTTTTACTACTTAATGATAAATTGTTTAAAAAAATTTTAAGGGGGATAAAATTTTTGCCCATATTTTTTAAACTCTAATAATTTTAAAATAACGTAAGGAACTTCCCTCGATCGCACACGTTTGGCCAAACCGGAAATAAAAAAATATTTAAATATCTTGAATAAAAAAAACCTAAAAAAAAAAAATAATTGTCATTTTAATCATAAAGTAGTTATTGATTTATTTTAATTCGATAATGTAAACTTTTGTATAATATTAATTTAATATAGCGTTATTTAAATAATTCTCAACTTTAAAAACTAAAGATAGTAATTTTATACACATTTGGATTTACAATATTTAATATATTCAAGAAATAATGGAGTTATGCAATTATTATGTATTAATAATTTCCAGTATAGTGTGATTTTTTAAGGGTGATAAAATTTTTGCCCGTATTTTATAAACTCTAATATTTTTTAGATGAGATTAAATAAACTATTTATTAAAATAGACTTTGTAAAGATAAGAGTAAATAAAAATTATATTTAATATTGATTTACTATGAGTTAAGGATACTAGGTCACTTAGACTTTGTATAGAAAATTCAAAGAGTACATAAAATTTTTTAAAGTTAAATTTCTATTTTAAACAAGAAAAAAAAATTCAAAGCTATATAGATGTTTTTCAAATATTTCCTTATCGCCCTTTGGTCTAGTGGCTAAGAGTCTCGCGTTTTTCGAGTTCGAACCTTAGTCCGGGAACATTTTTTTCAAAATTAATAATTATATACATTTATATATTTAATAGAGCTCTCGATTGGTGATAATATCACCCATGCCACTCAACTAGATCTAATACATTATTCCTTTCTCTCTCTCTCTCTCTATTATTTCCCCCTCCATTGAGTCAGGTCCTCTGGAGTGGGCACTTCCGTTACGTGACGATTTCTGCCAGTTCGCTAAGCCCCGTAAAGGAACTTCGTTCCAAAAACAAACAAGCAACTATATTATTCATTTTTAGCATTATTTGGAAACCCCTGCCCTTTTCTTAATTCAATTGAGATGCTTCGCATTGGATAAAGTAAAAAGAGAGAGTTCTATGATGAGTGAGCTAGCTCGATTCGCACTCGTCCGACTTATTAATTCATTTTAGTGATAATAATTTTATATAATTATTCAAAATGTTACTTTCTAATTTAAGACACTAGTTTATTAATTAAAATCCATTTACATCTAATATCAGAAATAGAAAAATCTAAACGAAACAAACTTTTCTATTTATATTTATTTATTTGTTTATATTTCTAGGGAAGGCTTGGGAAATTCAAAATTCTATACTTACCCTGATGCAAATGTTAGTAGCAGTTCTAACGAAAAAACCAATTGGAATTCTCGTGACAAGGCCAACCCGCATTCAAAATCGAAGTTTTACACCGATATCTCGCCAGAATTCATCCAGGTAAATAATATAAATCCCTTCTTCTTTTTAAACTTTGTTCTCTATACTCCTGAAGATACGTCTCTTTTCTCTCTATAAAAACTTTGTTGTCGAAGAAGCCCTTTCACTAAATACATTTTTTTGGAAGAATTTACCTATTTCTGTATTTCCATCTTTGTTAAATCCCCTTTGATATCGTTCTGTGTCTTCGACCATTCTGAATAATATTTACTATTATTATTTAAAAATATCTAAACCATAGTACTAATGAAGATTTCACAATAAATCGATATCTCTACAAGAAATGTTTGTTTTTATTAGTTTTATCTCCTCACCACTGATCTATTAAAAAGAACTGGGAATTTATATTTAATAAGAAAACATTATTCTGATATATAAAAATTATTGTTTATACAATTTTAATAGCTTAAAATATGTTGAAAATACATGTATTTGCTTGTTTTTCCAGCAGTCGCGAAAATCAATGACTCTGACTAAATCACCTACGCCGATAAATGAGCATGACCTTGAACTTCCTCAACAGCTCTACCGCCAAGTAAATACAACTCCCATTTTGGCATCAAAACACTCTTATAATGTCAACTATGATCCACCAACTTTGGGTAGTGGAAGTCCTGTTGCAAGTGCTGTAGCTTTACGCAGCTACAATTTAAATAGCAACTGGGAGAGTACACCGGCTAAGTCCAATATACCTTCACACCAAGGAAGACAAACAAGTCCTACAACTCGAGTTTTAGATGGGGTATGTAATTTTTTTCTATCTAATGAGATGTTATTGTGCAGGTTATCTGGAAGAAAAACAGTGTTTAATGAAAACGATTTTTAATTAATTAAGTTACGTTTCCTTCTTTTATTTGTAACTTAATACTCTAAAAATATATAAAAACATACATCAGCCAATTGTTAATAACAATATTTTTGTCTCACTTTCCAATGTATGCTTTCTTTATTTTCAGAGCATGAAGATATCTCAAATAAAAGAACGAAAAGTCACTTAATTAACTAAAAAGTTGAAACTTGTATTTTTGTGATTAAATTTATTGAAAGTTGAAATTTTGTTTAAATCACACATAATTAATTATAGGTATTTATTGAATACAAACATAAATAATATAACTTTTAAGGAGATAGGTGTTGGTTCTAGGTGAAACATTTTTATATAACAATAAAAAACCTCGCGATTTTACCTAATTTTTTTATTATTAAATAAATAATATAACTACTACGTTACGATCGTCTTATTCTGCGATCGATCTCAACTAGTGTGCACTGAGGTATGAACAGATGAGCACCATCAGTGGCGTGCGGTCCATGGATGCTGTGGATGCGGCGCATCCCTAAAATTTCAAAACATTTAGAATATTTTCATACCGTGTCATAAAAAATCTAATATTAAATAAGAAAAATAACAAACAATTCTATGAAGCCCATAAGAGTATTCGATGAAATTTGCAAAAGAAAATCGAAGAATAAAATAAAATTAAAAAAAATTAAGGTTACTTTTTTGGACAGCATCCCCTGGTTGAAAAGTCACAGCTCGTCATTGATGAGCACTCACTCCGATTTTAGGATAACTCAGTTCATAAAATCGGAGTGGGTGCTCATACTTGAGAATGCTTGCAGAATAAGCCGATCTACCGGCCAACAAGGATGAAATTCTCGTCACCTGGTGTAATACATTGTAGTCCCAGGTGACGAGGAAATAAGGGGAGGAGAGTTTAGTCAGTCCTTGAATCCGACCGACAGGAACCTGACACTACCCTGAGCCACGTGTCGTGGGGTGCTCTTTGAAGATTCTCCCCTCCTCGGAAAAAAAGAATAAGCCGATCAGAAACGTCCTAATTATATTGCATTATTTGTTATTTATCTTCAGTATAATCAAAAAATGTTTTCATTAAACACTATCATTCTTCCCGATAACCTATATAATTTAAAAAATATACATTGAAATGGATTTTCAAATCATAATTAGGCAAGATTTATTTTCAAAAATAAATATCGAAATTTCAAAATCTCTTTAATATTTGAAACTACAATAATTTTAAGCTAAATAGTCAATGACACTAAAATTAGGTGAAAGATTATTCTCGCTCAATGAATTTACTAGGAAGGTCCATTTTTGATTAGGCCCTTCTTCTTAATACTAGGATGCACAAACACCTTCATCTCCACCCTTTCCCTTCTCTTCGGTAATGCAAGGGTCTTTTGAGATCCTTAGGCATATTACGCACTGTCGACTGGTCGCCGGCGACTGTGACTTTCAATAGTTTAAATAGGTTTACGCACTTGGTTGCCGGTCGCGTCTTGTTTAAACACCTATTTAAACTATAGAAAGTCACAGTCGCCGGCGACCAGTCGGCAGTCCGTAATAGGCCTTAGGGGCTACATCTTGCTGATGAGAGGGGGGGGGGAAGGAATTAGATTATACTCAAAAAATCAAACAAACACCATAATATTCAAATTGAAAATAAATTATTTTTGAATTTTATACAGAATACGACTTCCATCACATCTCTAAATATTCAAAATTCTCTACCATCTGTGGAGTCGAATCAACTGGCATCGCGTCCATGTAAAGTAGCTGGATGTAATTTTTTTGGCGCCGGTGAAACAGAATTTTATTGTTCACGGTGCTATAAAGAACTAATTAAAATTGAACCAGCAATTAAAAGTCTTCAAGTGAAAGAAATTCGAAGATAGAAATAAAAAATTAATTTTTTCATTAAAAAATTTATAATTAAAATGAAATTTTTAATCAACCTCAATATTTATGATAAAATAGTGAGATGGATAGTTTTTATATTAAAAAAAATATTTTTTAAAATTATTAAAAACCTAACTAAAAAAATTAGTAAATAAGTAGTTATATATATTTTTTTTGTTTATATTGATTGAAAAAATAGTTTTTATAATTATTACAATTTACTAAAATCTATCGGATTAATTTAGTAAAAAAATGTATCGCTCTCTAAAAAATAACGATATATATATTGCTTGACATTTTTCAATCAAAGAGTTATTGGAACCAGTGTCCAAATTTAGAATATTTAAATTTTAACCCTAGATTACTAAACATTTGTCTCAACTGCCCCCCCCCCCCCCCCCCCCCCCCAGTGGAAGCCGTTTGCCCACAAAGTTAAAAAGTTGAATTTCTTAATTTTCCTTAGAAGGATTGACAATGCAATGAAAGAACTTGTATTTTTTATATTTTCAGACTTTACAGTTTTTCACTTATAACTCAAAAACGGTCCATATCTTGGAAATAACCGTCCTTTAGTAAATTTAAGAGGACAAAATTTCGCGTCATTAAAAAAAAAAATGGTCCAGTAGTTCAATTTTTCATGGAGATCTAAAAAACAGCCCCCGGATCATCAGATGTCAGTCGAATGTTTAGAGACATAGTTAAGTTAGACCATAATAATATGTTTAGTGATCTAGGGTTAAGTACATCAAACAATTCTAAAATTTAACTTTAAAAAATAGTGCCTTTTTTATAAATCATTAAGATGATATTTCAACAAATTTTCCTTTGGATAAATTTAAATATTTTTATCTACTTAAAAAACTATCCTTAATATACAGGGTATCCCGTGGCAGATTGAGGAAATTGTTATTATTAATGAATATTCTATCCCGAAGATTAAGAAAGGATTAATTAATGTTATTTAGAAAAATAGTTTTTCTTTTTTATTATTTTTGCACAATGATTTATTGAAATAGATTTTTTTTTTATATCACAAAGTTTAAAATGCAACATAATATTAATTAATTATATCTTTAAAAATATTATTTAAATTATCAAAAAATTAGCTTCAAGTAAATTAGTGACTGAACAATCCTCACGCATGCCGCACCGAAATATACCCCCTCCACGCTCCCCCGCGCAACGGTTTTACAAATATTTTAATTTCAAATCCTAAATCTGTCAGGGGCACCCTGTATAATAATTAGAATTATAAATATAGGAAAAAGTCGGCTAACATGGAGTAGTTTTTCCTTTATAAATCTATTATTCATAATAAATTGTTTAATACATATTATTAATGTTATATTTGTTGAAATGTGAATGAACCTGCCCTTTTAGGCCTATCTGAAACTATAATCGACGCGAATAAATCTAACGGCCGCGACTACCAATTCGAAAACTATACACTTCATTCAAAATTTCGAAAAAAAGGAGGGGTCTGCTGTTATATTAGAAAGGACATCCCCCCCCCCCCGTTTAACTAATCTAGAATCCAATGAATTCGATGCCATATGGATCAAAATCACGTTAGGCCAATCAACTAAATTCTTCTGCATAATATATTTGCCCCCCAAAGACCCCAGATACAAACAATTTTTTAACTACCTCCTTGAGTGCCATTGCAATATCCTGAAAGAATTTCCATCTTCTGAAATATCTTTCCTAGGCGACTTTAACGTCCACAACAAAAATTGGCTAAAATTTTCTAGCCATAATTCCCCCGCAGGCTCCGACGCTGAAATCTTCTCAACGGCGTGTGGCCTCACACAAATTATTAACGGCCCCACAAGAATCCCAGACAAAGCCAATGAAAAATCCAATCTTCTCGATCTTTTCATCACTTCCCACCCTTCGTCCTATGAAGCAAAAATTTCGGCCCCTTTAGGTAAATCTGACCACAATCTGATAAAAATTAAAACCTCCGCCAATTTACCAAAACCCCCGTCACCCCCACTCCAACCCCAGAAAAATATGGCTAGTCGATAACGATAACATTAATTGGAATGACATGCGTAACTTTTTTGCCGCTTACCAGTGGAATGAACTCTGCATCAGAGATAAAAACGCTTCAGAATTCGCAGACGCCCTTAACGAGGCAATTCAAATAGGCTTAGAAACCTATATCCCCTCAAAATTGATTAAAGGGAACAAGGATTCTAAGCCTTGGTTTGGTAGACAATGCGCAGATTCCGTCCGTGAAAAAAACAAATCTTTTCAGAAATGGCAACTTTCACAGCTAGAATGTGACCGAGTTGCATTTACCAAGTCGCGAAGCTCATGCAAAAAAATCATCTCTGAGGCAAAGAAATCATTCGACCAGAGGATAGCTGACCGTCTCGCATCTTGCCCCAATGGAAAACGGGCCTTTTTCTCGTTACACAAGGCAATAAATAGAAATTTCGCGTCCCCCTCACTTCCGCCCCTCTTTCACCCAAATGGTTCAGTAGCCACGACCCCCGCTGAAAAAGCCGAATCACTAGCATCCTATTTCGCAACTAACTCCACTTTAGATGACAAAGGGCTTAACCCGCCCACTTATACCCCCCAAACCAACCTCATGGGCAAAATAATTTTCAGGCCCCAAATAATCATAAAAGCCATTAATAAATTAAATTCCAAATCCGCCGCTGGCCCGGATAACATCCCACCAATTCTCATTAAAAAATGCGCCCCTGAACTTGCCCCTATCTTATCCAAGCTATTCCAACTCTCTTACGAGTCGGGCATATTCCCCAAAAGCTGGAAAATAGCCAGAGTCACACCTATTCCTAAAAAAGGAGACACTTCACAAATCTCTAATTACAGGCCTATCTCGATCACCTCTGTTCTTTCCAAAATAATGGAATTAGTCATAAACCAACACGTCCTTCATCACTTAGAAAACAATAAATTAATTCACGATAGGCAATATGGATTCAGACAAAATCGTTCTACAGGCGACATCTTAACCTATGTCACCCACACCTGGAACAATACTCTAGAGGCCGGAAAAGAAACCCTCGCTGTAGCCCTTGATATCTCCAAAGCTTTTGACCAGGTTTGGCACAAAAATCTTCTTGCCAAACTGCCAGCCTTTGGATTCACACCAACACTTCGCAAATGGATAGAAAGCTTTCTGACAAACCGAAGTATAAAAGTTGTGGTGGATGGAACATCATCTGAATCGTTCTCCACAAACTCTGGTGTTCCCCAAGGCTCCGTAATCTCCTCCACACTCTTCCTAATTTATATAAACGACCTTATTGATCAAACGGCAAACCCCACTCATTGTTACGCCGACGATAGCACTCTACACGGCAAACCCTCTCTCCCGAATAATCGAATCAATATTGCCTCCTCAATTACTCTCGACCTAGACAAACTGAATAAATGGGGCTCTCAAAATTTAGTTAACTTTAATTCAAATAAGACTCAATGTTGTCTAATTTCTAGGCGCGAAAATAAAGATTTCCCTGATATTCATTTCAATTCGAATACCCTGAAAATGTGTGACAGCCTATCCATGTTGGGCGTCTCTGTCGCATCTGACCTGTCTTGGAATGAACACATCTCCTCTGTGGCGAAATCTGCAGCAAGGAAGATTGGCTTCTTATTCAGGTCCAAGCGATTTTACAAACCCCCACAACTTCTCACCATCTACAAGGCCCAAATCCGCCCCTGTCTCGAATACGGCTCTCATCTGTGGAGAGGAGCCTCAAAATATTCTCTTGCTACCCTTGATGCAATTCAGAAACGAGCCGTCAGGCTAATTGACGATTCTACCCTCACCGACTCCCTCGACTCCCTGGCTCATCGAAGAAATGTCTCTGCCCTTTCCCTTTTCTATAGATACTATCACGGCAGGTGCTCTGATGAGATAAAATCAATAATTCCCCCCAAAGCATGCTTTGCACGTAGCACACGTTTTGCCGACTCCCAACACTCTTTCGCGGTCAAATTGGAAAAGTGCCGGACCACTTCATTCGCGAACACATATATCCCCATGACTTCAAGGAACAGGAACTCTCTCCCAGCCTCTATCTTTCCCAGCACCTATGATCTTCAAACCTTCAAAACCGGGGTGCATAGACACCTACGTCTACACCCTCTCACTTAATCAACTTTCCCTTCTCTTCGGTAATGCAAGGGTCTTTCGAGATCCATAGGGGCTGCATCTTTACTGGTGCACCCCTTCTTGCATTCGATTGCATTAAAAAAAAAAAAAAAAAAAAAAAGAACCCCATTATTCAAAAGTAATCATTCACACAAAAAACAATATAATATTTATCAGAAAGACTGAACCTCGAAAATCTGGTCTATCAAATAAAATTATAAATTATTATTATTATTAGTTGCGTATGGACCCTTAGGATCACGCAAAGCCTCTCATCTTTTAAGAATGGATTTTAAATGTTAATTTCCCATGTGATTTCTTGTCTTGAGTTCGTGGTCGTCTGCATCCCCCAGAATCTAAATCCCCAGTTGCCACGGCTAGAGGCGCTGGGTGTAGACCTTTTTTGAGACGACGTTAAAAATCAGACCATCCGACGGTAATTATTCATTTCTCGGCCGAGTGGTGCCACCATCGCGCATGAATTTTTAAACTAAAGGTATGTAAGCACCCGCAAATGATATTTGTCTCTTGTATAGAAATTTAAAATTCAATTCACTCAATATTTTCGCTTTAACATGTGAATGACAGTATTTGTCTACTCAAATAATTTATTCTAGTAAAAATATTACAAATTTTTAAATTATTTATTTTTTAATAGCCGTTTTTGTTAAATAAAATATTTTATTACTATTGAAATTAAAATTATATTTCTTTCTGATTATTTATTTTATACGTTCATGATAACAAACATAAATTACTTATAAATTCATCTTTTTGAGTAATAATCTATCTACATAGGTAAATACAATCAAGAAGTAGAGAACAGAGAAGAAAATTATACAGGAAATAGAAAGTACCGATGGACACTTTCAGGTAAGAAACAATAATAATCTTACTATTTATTAAGTATATTTAAATCAAGTATGTGATAGTGATTGTAAAAAATTTTCATTTTGTTCCTGAATCGCTCATATTTTTCATCATCAAGGTCTACTATATCATCTACTATATTACGTCTGCATTTTTTTTCTCATTACATATTCAATTAAATCTATTGAAATTTCATATCTATGAAACATTTTCTTTTATCTTTTATATCAAATAGTTTTTATTATAATATTTGCATTTTAAAGGGTAGTTTATTTGAAGTTTAAAAAAACGCTAATTACTACTTTGAAATAATTTTTAAAAATATGAAATATTATAAAACAATCGATTATTAATAATTATATTCAATTTTGAACGAAATTGATTGATTTTAATTTACACAAGGTATTTTTTACCAAGTATTCTATACAATCACATTTAAATCGATGTATACCTACTTTGCAAACTTGACAATACAATTTTCTACAATCATTCTCACATACTTGGTTTAAATATACTGAATAAATAGTAAGATTATTATTGTTTCTTACCTGAAAGTGTCCATCGGTACTTTTTATTACCTGTATAATTTTCTTCTCTGTTCTCTTGCTTTTTGATTGTATTTATGTAGATTATTAGACAAAAAGATTAATTTATAACTGATAGTTAGGTATTATGAACAGATAAAAAAAAATAATCAGAGAGAAATATAATTTTAATTTCAATAGTAATAATTACTTACCAAAAACTGCTATTATAAAATAAATAATTAATAAATTTTTAATATTTTTGCTAGATTAAATTTGAGTAGACAAATACTATTATTCACATGCAAAAAAATTATTGAGTGAATTGAAATTTATATATCTATATAATCGACAAATATCAGTTGCGTGTGCTTACTTAAAAATTCAGGCTCAATGGTTCCACCACTCAGCGTCCAAGAAATGAATTAGATTGGCCGTCGGATGTTCGGATGGTCGGCTTTTTAGCGTCGTCTCCTATTTTGCTTATGGGTCACATTCTCACATCACGGACAGGCAAGGGGGGTCCAGGGGCCAAATGTCAGATCGCCAGCTATATTCATATATACATTCTGGTGACGGATGGATTGGTTACCACCTGGGGTAGTATTGTTAATAATAATAATTTTTTATGACTTCAAAAGAATGTGCAATGCTACACTAGGATTGTTTTAATAAATATTGACATATGTCCAAAAAAGATCACCGATTAGCCCACTTTGCACAATTTATTAAATAAAAGATTTATAAAAATTTTGTGTAAAAATGAATTAAATTTGCAAAAATCACTTTAGCCGACTCTCTTCTAGATCTAATATATATACCCTTTGTTCACTTTGTTATAGAATTTTTATTTATTGTTAAATGTTTTATTTATTTATCTATTATATAACAAAGTTTTTCTTAAGATAGAATTTTTTTTAAATGCATTAAATATTTCACTATTATTAAATTAATATCTTTTTATAATTAATAGGTTTAATAGAAAACTAGTCTTCACATTTTCTTTCATCCTAAATATACCAACGGAAAGAAAAAACTTAGTTGTAATCTTCTATTTTATGTTTTATGCATATTTTAGACACGCTTAATTTTATATTGAAGGATTCTACAAACTTTTTTACAAATTTATTGTAATTTCATCAGTGACCTTCTATCATACTCAATGGTAGAGTGATAATCATTTAATATATTAGTTTAAAAAAGTATTATTTCTTTTGTATTAAATTAATATGTTTCAAAATGAATTGGTAAATTTGGAAAATATTTTTATTTAATTTGTTATGTTTTTCTATTATCATATATAAAAAAAATTAAATTTAAATAAAAAACATATAATCATTTCACTTCGTTCTAAGATTTATTAATTTTTTTCCAATTAAGATTTTTATATTATTTAAATTTAAGATAAATTCGTTTCAAAATAATGATGATCTTATACTTATTTAGTATTGTGATATTTATTTAATCTTTTAGACACACTACTTTTTTAAATTTATAAATAATTTATTAAATCATTAATAATCTGTTTATTTTGAAATTTCTCTCTAATAAGATATTAGATATAGATATATAAATATGTATATTTATTAGGTACCTGCTTATTATTATCCAAAGTGATAATTTCATTGTTGAAATATCAAATTTATATATATGACTGTGCCAAATTCTATAATAGAATATTTAATACATTTTTTCATGTATTTATAAAATATATAAAACACCCTAAAAATGAATAATAAACACATTATGTTCGTATAAATTATTTTCAGCTTTAGTAATTTTCAAAAAATTAATAATATATAGTTTTTTCAGTGACTTTCAACAAATCATAACTGAAATTGTCCAAAGGCTTTCTTTTATTTTAATACTAGTTTTTATTAGAAAAAACCACAGTTTTTCTGTGTGAAGTAAATAAATCAAACAATAAATATATATATATATATATATATATATATATGGACTCTACTTTCAAAATCATCTACATCTATTTCATACAAATTATCTGTAAAATATGTTTTAACTCTTAATAAAGAATGATTTTTTTGTTATTTTTATTTGGATATTCTACAACTGAATCTACCACATGAAAGAACGTATCTTATTACTTGTAAGATAGTTTTTCACTGTTAGTAAAATTTTGAATGGATGTAGCCGCTGTTAAAAGTAGAGTATATATAATAAATTATATATACATTTTATTTATTTTAAGTTTCAAAGGCTTTGCCTTCATCTTCAGTTTGATATAAATATAAGATCCTATATCTAGATATTTAATTGCCTTTTAACTAATAATTGAATACCCTTGTTCAGATAAAAATATGCATAACTTTCAATATAATTTGCTTTTATAATATTTATATCATAGTGAAGATGAAGGAAGATTTTTGAAACATAAATCTCAAATAAAATTTATATTTATATGTGTTTATTTACCTTTGGCAAAGAACATTCTCTGATTTATTGTAAATTCAGTCTTTTTAATTTTAAGACAAGAATTAAGAAAAATTTTTAAAAACCCAAACTATTTTTACTATTGTTCTATTTTTTTTTTAATTTATGCATAAACATTTTGGGACTAATTGTAATATTAATTCTAAAAATTGGTTGAAACTCTGTGGAAATATATATTGATTAATAATAATGTAAATTATAAAGCTGAAAAAATAGGATCTTATAAATTAAACTTTACTAAAAAGAAAGCAATTTTGATGTTTTACAAATTTTTAGATGTAACTCTATACTTAGATTGTTGCATTTATAGAGAAATTAATTAATATAATAGTGAGATAATCAAATGGCATGTGTTCAAGAAATACAAAGATTTCTCTAATTAGATAATAGAAAAATTCTTTAAACATGATTACACTTTTTTTATATACAATACAAGATATCTAGAATCCACATTGATTTTTCATAAATCTACAGGAAATAGATACTTTAATTGATATTCCACCCGTCCTATTCTTAAGTAAGAAAAATTTTCTTTGTATTCACATCTTCTAGTCCTAATGTTATATTTATAATAATATCGATAAATTAAATTAAAACTATTAATATTTATATATATTTAATTTTTATATTAAATATGAACCAAAGAACTATTTTCGGTATTAATATTTTCAAATTGTATATATCTGATTATTAATGAAAACAAATTTTACATCCACATTACATAACATGTTCTTATTATTAAAAACAACATCTATCATCTATATAAATATTTATTCTTTTGTTCTTATACCTTGTATCTTAAAGAATACGTTTCAGGCTTACGACAACCATCTTATTGAAGATAAATCAGAAGCAAATGATTTTTAAATATCATTAATTCCAATTTCTTTATTTATAAAAAGATAATTTTTTTCTATTTAAATTTTAAATACAATATTTTGTTTATTTTATATTTGTTAAAATAAAATAAAATTCTTATTATTGGCATCTCCTCCTACAGTTTATTGCTATAGAATCAATAGATCATTGGCAAATTTCTGACTGCACCCCCAACTGTATATCCTTGAAAAGATATTAGAATTCTTTTGAAAATATAAGAGATGTTCTCAAAATTTGATAATGTTTTATCATTTAGAAAACTTGTAAAAATTCCTATTTTCCGATGTGCACAATTCGGATTTTGTATAAACAAGTGTATAAATTTTATGATCAGAGGACAAACGAAATAAAATAGCAATTTTATTAAAAATCATAGATTTGTCGAATTAATTATTGCACGTAAATTATTATTTACTTTTTTTGATTACTAATGTAATAGACGAACTTGTTTCATTAAAACTATCTTTGATATATGGGGTTTTTCTTCGTTTAATTTAAACACTCAACTTGCAATTCTTTCTTTATTATTATTGAGTTAAAACCCAATTTGACACACATCATCCGATTAAAAATTATAACTTTGACCAGCTTACTAATTAAAACAGAACGAATTTAAGAGCTCAAGTTGCCTATGGAAATAGATTTAAAATTTTCAAAGATCACAAGAGGATGTCATCTATTAGATCCGAGATTGAATTAATTATTTTTAAATGGTTGTTTTTACCACTTCGGGAATCGAACACAGGTGCCAAAAATAGCAATCCGCCCAATTGATATCCCTGTGACATATATGTATACAAAGTTTTAAATCTTCATTTGTAAAATTCACGATCTACTGATTCTAAATTCAAACACATAAAACCATGCTTCTTCTTCAAGTGCGATTCCGAGCGTCGACGATTACTATGGAGAGTATCTTCCCCATTGTAATTTTTCTGGAGAAATTTTTAACAGGTCTGGTTTCCCATTGTCTTCCCCTGAAGGACAGAAGATAGCCGGTCAAATATTCGCAGCTAGTCGTGCTTGAACCCGCGCTAGCTTGATTAGAAGGCATGCACTTTAACCCATAGGCCAACCTGACCCATGCTATATAGTTTAAATTAAGACGGTCAAAATTCGAAAGGAATAGAATGACTTTTCCAAATTTGCATAATATGTCAGACGGGTTTACCCGACCGGATTGCTAATTTTGAATCTCATGTTCGAAACAACCCTTCTGACATATAATTAAAAATAATCCATTCCATCTCGGATCTAATAGATAACACCCTCTTGTGATTTTCTTACAAAACGAATTTGCCTACATCCATAATAATCATAATTATTTTCTCTGAAATGTTTAAAAATTTCAGCATTCCAAAATAATGATATGCAATTATTTTCCTATAAAAAAATATTTGTAATTATTCCAAGACAATAAGACAGCTAGGTGGAGAAAACTTATTTTTTCCTTAAATCACAACGTTTTGACTCGATCCGGCCATCTTCAGAGCATAAATGGATTATAGGATTGAAAAAAATACCATTTGTTGGTTTGAGAAAAAAACATTAATAATTTTGTTTATATGGTTGGATCTTGGGAACTTGGACTTTGAAATAATTGGAAATTTTTAAAAGTTGCAACATTTCGTCGTTTATTTTTCGGCTTCTTCAGGCAATCTACAAAACAATTACAACAATTACAAACATAATTATATAATCTCTCCTATGACTCCGGAATATTTCCGGAGGCCTGGAAACTAGCCAGAATCCAACCAATTAAGAAAAAAGGCGATTCTTCCAACATAAAAAACTATCGACCCATAGCAATCACTTCTGTCTTATCCAAAATCATGGAAAAGGCCATCAACGAGCAAGTTCTACGACACTTAGATTCAAATAAATTTATCCACGATAGGCAATACGGCTTCAGGCATTCCCGGTCGACTGGTGACATCCTAGCATATGTAACTCATATATAGCGCAAAAGATTGATTCAATAAGCTCACTTCGAAGGTCATTTTTAGCTCAAAACGTGGGATGACAAAAAAAATTCCCAAATCACTAAAATTTGCAATAAGAGTTACAAAAGTCTTGAACTTTTAGCTTTTCCTTTATTTATTTTTATTTTAAACTTAAAAAAGATTTAGATATTTTATTTTCAGGATCTTGCGTAGAACCATTTAAATTCTTTTTTTTTTTTTTTTTTTTTTTATAGAAAATTAATTAATTCAATTTCAAGTTTTGAAAGTAGAGAGTCTTGGAAAAGGTTTCAATTTTTTAATTTTTTCCTTAAATTTCGTTTACAAATTTATTTTGGTTTTTGAAAAACTCGCTCAAAATCAAATTAATATTTAATGTTTTCGTAGCTATTAGTAGACAAACGTATTATTTAAAAAAAAATTATAACCAAGAACTTTGATTCAGTAGGTAAGTAAAAATTATTTTTATATTAAAAGATCAATTATTTTAATATTTTTCTTGGTAAAAATTAAGAATAATTTAAAACAAAAATCAAATAAATTTAATGAAATTTGAGTGGCCAAAGTCCAATAATGGCTAATGTCATGTTTCCTTATATAATGTTTTCTCTCATCATGATAAAATATGAAATCCTCTCTACTCTTAATAATAAAGGCGCCTATTTTTATTAGTAAAGAACAGTGTTTTTCAACCTTTTTCATGACTCAACCCTATTACCCCCGCTGTTTGAGAGTCCCGTTCGGGACTTTGTGTACAATTTTTCATTTTTTATAGTAATAAACACATAAAAACAGTAAAAAAGTATTTATTTATTAATTATTTTTATAAATCCTGATATAAATTAATATAAAAAAAATATAATTATTGAAAAATGTATTATAAACCAATAAACCTACACAAAGTCACGAGTCGGGCCTACCAGGCCCACCTGCCTAAGAGGCCCGGCTATTGTGATTTTGTGCAGAATTTTTCATTTTTTTTTAAATTATAGTAAAAAATACATAAAAACAGTAAAAAAGTATTGATTTATTATTTATTTTTATAAATCCTGATTTTTTTTACCGAGGCTTCGCGACCCCCCAGGATGTCGCGACCCACAGGTTGAAAAACACTGGTAAACTGATGGTATAGAACATTAACATTTCAAATCTCAGGGCACCCAAATTTGGCCCTGAAAAACAAATTTAGATTTGAATAAATGTTATATTTCTATGTTCTTTTTTGATACGATAGATGGCAAGACTTTTTGCTGCCCCGAAAAGGAGTGGAAATTTATTCGGCTGAGTGATAAGGAATGGGGGGCGGGGTCGAGTGATTTTAGAGAGATATTATTTATTGACTTACATTTAAATATGAGTAGCTTATATATTAATTGTTTATTTAAAATATTTATTTGAGTTATTATTTTATTTTAAATATGAAAATAGTGAAACAAATAGTTTTAAAATTTTTCATTATTTAAATAATGTGAATAAAACCGCGGTTTTGTTGAAGACTTTGCGCCCTGGCATTTTTCTTATTTGCCCGTTAGAGGGTGCGCAAATCGATATTTGGTAAATGCTATGCCCTTGTCCAGTCTAAATTATTTACCACTAATAATTAATAATATTTCTGAGATTCTATAGTAAAGAAATAATTTTATATAAATATTATACATTATGATTATGATTACATTGTGATTTTTTAGTCTTGTACTATACCGGAATGACTGTTTAGCAATTCGTCTTGCTATTTGAAAACAAGCAATAAATCAAATTTTATCAAAATAATGTAATAATTCTGATTTAATCGAGAAAACTTCACAAAATCATGTTCACTCTAGGTTTATGGATTTAAACGGGCTATGGCATATTCGGTAAGTAATAATATTTTTCTCAATTTCTATAAAAATCATTAAAAGCTTGTTTATAGGAAATTGTTTTCTATATTTTTTTGTTGACAGTGTGTAAGAGTTTCCTTCGAAATCGGGCACCAATCTTCAATTCGCAATAAAAGTACTCCGGAAGGATTCACCCATGATTGGGAGGTTTTTGTGCGAGGGGCTGAAAACACAAATATATCACATTATGTAGAAAAAGTGGTATTCCGACTCCATGAGACCTTCTCAGAGCCTAGAAGGGGTAAATATCTACTTATTTCATATCAATTACTTTTATGAATTGTTCACCTAATTCAATTAAAATTATTTTATTTTATTTTCATTTTTTTTTTATCATTTAAAGATGAATAAATCAATCAATACTCTCATTATTTATAAGAAGTAAATCAAATAGTGTATCTTCTTCTTGATGTGTATAAAAATTAATATACATGTTTTATTAATTTGTGATTTAAAGGCCTTGCTTTCATCTTCAGTCTAGTCTAAATATTTCCCAAGAATATTCAATAGCGGTTTTTAAATTAAAAAATTAAACTGTGCTGTTGATCATATCTACCAAATGAAGTCATTAAGAGAAACGCAGAGCAAATAAACATACACACATATATATCAATTATAGATATGTATATATATTAAAATTTGAATTTTTATTTAAATCACACATGATTAATTCAAATTTTAATCAAATTAATCACAAAAATAAAAGCTTCAACAGCTTCATTACTATTGTATATATATTATTTATTTTACTTAGAGAAAGTGGTGTAGGTTTTAGGTGAAACATGATATTAATTAATAAAGTAAAGGGTGTGTAGTTTCACAGTGAATGAAATAAAACTCGAGGTTTATACAAACTCAATATATTTCGGATTATTAGTCCATCATGAGGAGTTTTACAGGTTAAAAACTGTTTTTAACCTGTAAATTTCTGATGATGGACTAATAATCCGAAATATATTGAGTTTGTATAAACCTCTTTGAGTTTTATTTCATTCACTGTGAAACTACACATCCTTTACTTTATAAATTATTATTTATTTGTTTGAGACTATAGTTTCGAAGCCTTGGCATTCAACATCAGTCTTTTTTAATTATAAATATTATTTTCATGGGATCAGTATCGCGAGGATATTGATCCCATGAAAAATATTTATAATTAAAAAAGACTGATGATGAAGGCCAAGGCTTCGCAACTATAGTCTCAAACAAATAAATGATATATATGTGTTTATGTTTATTTGCATCAAGCAGAGGACAACCTCTTTGTTTTTCTTTATGAATCAACTACTCTGCTATTCTTGGCAAAATAAAAACTTTTCAATCAATTGAAGTTAATTAAATATTCTACTTAATCATTGTTTGGGGTAAATATTGTAATCTTTTGAGTGAAAATATAGGCTTTTGGTTCGTTTTTTCAAAAGTTGATTTTGTTAAAAAAATAAAATGAAAACCACGGGTCTAAATATATAAATATTTTATTTATTTCATACTGCATTTTCAGCTTTAGGATCATTATAAGCTCATATTAAATTTCAATATTCTTATATTTTACATCCCAACATTTTAAATCGAATTGAGTATAACTTTTTCCAAAGCATTCAAAACTCTAAATTGAAAAAGAGTAGACACGCTTTCTAAAAATTTTAGTGATTTGGCAATTTTTTTCCTCACTTAAGTGGTTTAAGATCGAAAGTTGAAATTTAGTTTATTAATTCCAACTTATAAGTCAAGCTCATGAGTTTCAGCTTATTAGTTTAATTTTGGCTGAAAATGGAACTAACATACTCGAAATTTTATCTAGGTTTTAACGTCGTGAATTTGTTTCTTTTTTTTTTTTATTTCAAAATATTTTTGACCTATTTCGAGAAATCTAACCAAAAGCATCAATTTTTTTCTGCAATATTACCCGTCTATTATATTAGTTCGATAATAACAATAAAATTATATAAATTTAAAAGTTGAAGCACTTGTTTGTTAAATTCACTTATTGTTTAAAATACTCCATTTTTAGGGTTTGTAGCTCGTAAACTAAATAAGATACAAACTTGAAATTTTGAAGTCAATCATTTTGACGCAAATTAAAAATCGTATTATTAATTTTAATCGAATGATTGATTATTTTGGGGAAGGTCGAATTTTATGTATAGTCAAAAATAAAAAATATTTTTTTTTAGCATACTCCTTGAGATATGCATACCTGTAAAGATTGCTTTAATTGAAATTAGGTTTATTTATTTTTATTTAAAATGTTAGTATGGGGGAGCTTCAATGTGTTTTTAGATGATTTTTGTACCTGTCGGCGATAAGAAAATCAAGACAAATAACGAATTTAATATCTCAAATATTTTGGGATTTATAAGCAGAGACTGGATTTTTATGCAAAGGTTTCCTGATTTTTTTAAGCAGTTTATCAAATATCTTTCCGAATTAGTGCATTTAGACGCAATTAAACACATTTTATTTTGCAATTTGTTTTACCTTTCTTCTTTATTTTAACAAATCTATTTATTATATTATTATAACTTTAACATATAATTATTTTTTATTTTATTTATTTTGCCGTTTGGGCTTTTTCCTTAATTGATTAACATCACATAAAAAATAATTACATATTTGGTCTATTTCTTTGCATATTTTAATATTTTTTACTGCATATTGATGGCATATTTTAGGGGTTTTTACTGCGAAAAAATCCGGTCTCTGGTTTCTTGGTTTTAAAGTACGAAACCCTCGGTATGCGCTCCTCACACTTGGATAACTTTTTCTTTTTTTTTTTTGTATCTATAAATATTAATTTATTTATATCAAGCTGAAGAAGCACTCTTTGAATATTCCTTATAAATTAAACAAATCTTCTAATCACAGCAAAAAACTTAATTTATTTATAAATATATTTACTTTAATATATCTTATATAATCGTTTACTAAACAACAGATTGTTTTTTTCTCCCTAGGAATTTATTATTTAAGTGGTAAATATTTATATTCTGGAGTAATACCTCTAGCAAGAAAACATATTCCTTAATATTGGAATCGTAATCTTAACTTTCAGAAGCTCAGTTTGGGATTCCTGCATCTATTCTTTTATCTTTTAAAACAGAGCTTGCCAACCGGTCTGCTGCAAGAAAATTGTAAATATATAATGAAAATAATAATAATGCCAACAAATTCAAACACTCACAGATATACATTTTAAATTCATACAAACTGTACAATGCTACATTTGAAGATTTGATCCATGTAATGCTTGATGCGCATGACTATACCAGGCATATAGATATCGAAAATGATTAATTTGCCTTTAGTAATTATCAAATGAGACAAATGATTCCTAGAAAACTTCAGCGTTACATATCTACAAAATTTCCAATTTATTTAGAAAATCATGTAGAATACTTTAAACGCTTAAAATCGCCCAAATCAAAGTTATTTAATGAAACTTGGAAACTAGTTATAGGGTTGCACAATTGGTAGCTGAATATACGATAGCTGAATCGCTGAAATTATATGCATGTATAGATATTGTTAGCACAGCAATGTTGGAATCTACAAATTTTCTTTATGACATAACTTTCAATTGAAAAGATTAGTTTGCCGAGAGTATCAGAGTTGATGATTCATAGGGAGTCTTCAAAAGTATATCCTTCATTCAACATTTTGAACCCTAAAACAGGTTATTTTCGCCCTTGATGAAACTGAAAGTATGAATTAAACTAAGAGACTGCAGAGTTGATTTATAGTGAAACGTTATATAAATTAAAATTAAAAGGAGTTTCTGTGAAACACCATCCCTTAATTTTTTTTATTTTGAAAGTATAAAAAAGATTCCATCAACCCGATCTCCAATTTTCTGCTCGCGGAGAATTGAGTTTACTTTTATTTTCTTTAGAGTTTGCACAAATTTTGTAGATAGCAAACCGAGTCTTGAAAAGGTTAATTTTTTTCTTAGAATTATACTATTCTCTTAACGTTTTGCTTTCAGAGGTGGAAGTTTGTAATGCTATTCTTTGTCCGAGTTTTACAATTCTAAATTCGAATGCATTCAATACATCATAAGTTAAAAGTTTTAAGGCAATTCTCTGATGATAAGGCCAAAGCCACTCCAAAGGAGGCAAGCTTAGAGGCAAAAGACTACATAGTAAGGGCTTCACCAAGAGAAATATCGATGCACAACCGAGATACCTAGCGTCCAGTGCTTTGGCCTAAGAAAAGTGAAAGATTCCTTGACTTTCTCGGAATCTTCAATCTTTATAACGATAATTGTCTGACATTTTTAAATTCTAACCTTTCTACTTCACACAAGACTTGGTTCATTCTAATGAAATTCTTCCTTAACTTGGTTCAATATGCAATACGTTGAGGGAGGCCTTTTTCTAAGATAATAGAAAAGATCATTACTAGGCATATACGTTAGGACATTTATAAATTATCCACCTGAGGCAATGCGATTTTAGCCAAAATCAATCTACAGGCGATATTTAATATTGTAAATATTTATGGAATCAAACCCGCGAAACCAACAAAGAGACTCACAATTGTCTCCCCATATATTTGTTCAGGGTCAACAGGAACACTACACTTTTCAAATATTTTCGATCAGATTTGGCACAAAAATATTGCTATATACTCTGTCTTGGCTTATTGCAAGGCCTTGCAAAGTGTATTTTTGATTAGGTATTTTTGAGATACGCCCTCTGAAATATGTGCAATTTATCTATTCAGCGAGTCAAAGCGAAGGCGCGAGGCCCGGTTAATTACTGAATTACCTAAACTCCACCTGGCAAGTTGTATATAAGCCGGGGAGTTAAAATTATCGAGGCGGATGACACGAACGAGAGGCCTGCCTGACACCTCGTCGTCCTTCCTCTGTACACTTTCTTAAGAAACCGTAAATATATTATAACAGTATTCCACCTGGATACACCAAGTTTGACTTAAATTTTGGCGTCGTTTTTAAAGTTTATTTAAGTCATTTATGAGTAAACATGACTGACTCGCAAAACTTCTCTGAACCACAAAAAGAACTTCCACACTTTCTTCAGCCTATACATATCAAAATGACTTCACTACTCTTTGAAAAAGACTACAGAATTTAAAATCGAAACTTGTGTATTGTCTCGGAATATCTCATGAAAAATACCTAAATTTAACTCATTATTCTAATATTGATTATAAATTTTAAGCTATGGATTTTCGGAATATTATACCACTTGAATAAACTACTAAAAATGCATGAACCACCATCATGTGCATATTTTCTAATTCGAATTTTGTTCAGCCAACAGTATGAGTTTATGGCCAAACAACAAATAATAAAATAATAAACAATTTTGTCAAAAAAGTTATATTGTATTAATTATTGCACGAAAACTATTATTTAATTTTATATAATACTAATGTGATGGGTGGGCTTGTTTCATAGAAACTATCTTCGATATATCGGACTTGATTGATCTTCGTTAACTTCAAACGTAAGTCGGGCTCAAGTTGCAATCATGTCCTATATTTATTTTTAATGCCCAACATAGCAGAATTGTTTTCTGCATATATGATGAGTTGAGGATCATTACAAGTTTTAATGGACTGTCCGAAATAACTTATCTTTAACCAAAAATTGCTCAAGTTGATTAAAATTCATTTTTTAGATTTGAAATTCATATTAGCTGATCTCTCTCATGAACTGAATAATTGATTATCCAACAAAGCTTCTGAAATAGATAAAAAAAGATTCTCTTATCCAGCTTTCGTGTTTTAAATTTTCAGGAAAATTTTTAATAAGACCCAGTCAATGTTTTTCTTTATCTCGAATCAGTATTTTATTCACTGTTAAATCAATTTCTGATGGAACTATTAATAACCAAATACAAATATCGCATTTTATATCAAGAAAAAATTATAATATCTGTATATGTGTTTGTCTTTTTGTTTACAATTTTGAGTACCATCTAGCGTAATGTGCCACTAGTGGGTACATGTACCAGAGACGAGAATCCCTATTCTAAGCATTTAAAAATGATTAGTCAAATATATGTATATAATTCTGATATTATTAGAAAAAATTATTTAAAAAAAATAATTGTAAAATGTATAAAAACATATATAATCTATCTTTTGTTCTATATATTTTTTATATTAAAATAAACTTAAATTGATATAAGATTCTTTTTATAAAATTAATTTATTTTTTTATTTTTGCAGTGATAAAGGAGCCACCTTATTCTGTTAAAGAATCAGGCTATGCAGGTTTCAACTTGCCGATTGATATCTATTTTAAGGGACATGACAAACCTAAAAAACTTAATTTCAACTATGATCTCCACCTGCAACCATCAGGTCCACCAATTAAAAGAGTCACAACTGAAAAATACATATTCAAAAATCCTTCTGAAGAATTAAGAAGAAAACTTATCAGAGGAGGAGGGGTAAGTAATTGGGACTCTTAGCTTGCCACTTTTGTTTTTATCTATTAGTGTTCTAGATGCTATTGTAGAATAAATCTAACTTCTGGCCTTTTCCATAATTCTTCTTGAAGAATAAAAACTAGATATTTTGACAAACTATTTAATTATATATTTTTCAATATATATCAATATTAAGATTATATTATATAAGCTTAATTAGTCAAATTCTTAATATATTAGAGGTTTGCCGGACTAGTTAATAATATGAAAGATTTTTATGGGTTATATCACTCAAGGCATAAAAAACAAATTTTCATTCGAGTACACGACGTTTGGTCCCCCTATTTCTAAATTATTTATAGATGTAATAATCATTCCAATGCATGTGTATGAAGAGAAGTGACTCGAGAGACATGTATTATATATATTTCAAGTGCGTATTTGATGTAATTAAATATATACATATAAAATTATATATATGTGAATATTTTAACTTTCATTTACTTAGTGAAGCATCCAAGTTAAAAGTATTGCATTCACTTTTGGAAGGTTTAATTTTCGAAACATTCTTTCTTCAAAACTATTTAAATCAATTTCCCTTGGACAACTCCAAGTGATAGTATTCGATGCCACTGAGTTTAGAAAAACAAAAAGGGTTTTGATGTCGTCAGAGCAAAAGCTCGCCCGAAAATTCAATAGTCGGTGTGTGTGTGTCTGCACTGCTACATTATATTTCAGCATCAGCAAGTCACGGAAAAACAAAATTTGAAACTTAAGATAGGAATCAGCACGGTAAGCTTTTGGTCCAAATCGACATACCCCATGTATCCCTTTACTTAAAGGTTGAAGGGAGGGGGGATATATTTTTTTTTCTTAAAAACGATTCTTTCCAATTTTTAAAAAATTGATGTCCTTATTAATTAATACTTCAAGCCGTTAATGTGATGAGTATTTTTTTATCTCTCGGTTAAAGCATTGTGAGGCTACTAATTTGAAAGGAGAAAATTGGTAGAATGATTTCAAAGAAGAGGAAGTTTTAACTGAAAATTTTATGGTGCACAACAGTTGATTTTATTTGGAGCTTACACTTTTGAAGGCTTTTCCATTATCTTCAGTATAAAACAAATATTGTACACGAAGATTAGTTATAATATCTTTTTCTTCTTCTTAATAGGCGCTTGCGCCTGTTCTTCCAATTTATAAATTAGCCGGTGACAAAAGTAAAAATATAATTATTAATTGCAGCTCAGAGAAATAATTCCTAGCTATGCCATGAAGTCCATTCAATTTGTAACTAAATCGCTAATGACTATTCACATGAAATATTTGTAACAGACTGAAGACGAAGGAAAATTTTTCAAAACTAAAGTCTTAAATTAATCAAATATTTACATAAATATAATTATATATCTATATATATCCTTGGTGCGTATGTATTAAATAGACCCACGCCTAAACCACTGAACATATCGAAACCATATTCACACTAATATGTTTGTTTGATTCTCCGGTTGGTTTATGTCTTTTTTGGACCCGATAGGTGGGGCTGGGGTCGAGATACATATATCTGAATAGTTCGATTTGGCCCAAAAAATAGGTAAACCACCCGGAGCACCTTAATAAAAAAAAACTACATTTTCGAAATACCCTACATTTTACGAAATGTCAGTTTAAGGGTTTTTTGTTTAATTTCGGCCTTTTTATGGTGTTTTGACATTAATCTTTGGGGAAAAAATTCAAGTGGAAATACCCTACATTTTAGAAAATATCAGTTTAGGGGTTTTTTCCTAAATTTTGGTCTTTCTAGGTGTTTTTGGCATCACTATTAGAGGGAAAAAAATTTTGGTATTGGCGACAACGAAACCCTAAAATAGATAGAAATTTAAATATCTTTAAATTAAAGTTGGATTAAATTAAATATATTTAATTAAAATACAGTTAAACAAAATTATATTTTAAACAAACTTTTGGGCGTATCGAGACGCTGTCTGTCAGAGCCTAGCTGTAAAGGGCGTGCTTTCGTTACGCCCTCTGCAGCTAGTATATAAATATATGTATAGTTTTATACGAGGGGTGATCCGCGATTGGAAGTAGGTGTACACCTCTTTGTAAGTATTTTGGAAGTACTTGGAAATATTTGAAAGCGCTTGGAAATATTTGGAAGTACTTGGAAATATTTGAAAGTGCTTTTTTTTTTTTTTTTATAATGATATTGATACAAGAAGAAGTTGCACCAAGAAGGTACAACCTCTGAAGTCCGTGGTGGACCCTTGTAACGTGAAGATAAGGGGAGATTTAGGGATTGGGTAGAGGTCGAAGGTATCTGTGGATGCTGGTCTTGAAAGTTTGAAGGTTATAAGTAGCTGGAAAGACGGTCGGGGGAAGAGAATTCCAGTCTCTAGATGTCATAGGGATAAATGAATTGGCGAATGCGTTTGTTCGATTAGTATCTAGTTTAAGCGCGTAGGGGTGTTGAATTTTAGAAAATCGTGTATTTCGGGCAAATGAGGCCTTTGGTGGGATTATCGATTTTATTTCGTCAGAACAAAAGCCATGGTAATATCTATAAAAAAGGGATAGGGCGGAGACAGATCTACGATGGGCTAGAGAGTCGAGAGTGTCAGTTAATGTAGGATCGCCTATCAGTCTGGAAATATTTGGAAGTACTTGGAAATATTTGTAATTACTTGGAAATATTAGTAATTAGTTGAAAATATTTGGAAGTACAAGTGGAAGTAGGTGTACAGCAAATTAGGTCGCGGTTCACCCCTCGGTTTTAAACTAATCTACATCAAACAGCAGTGGGTCTCTTATATCTTACGAATTAACAAATCAATATATAAATATATATATTTTTAATATGTCAACAATAGAAAAAAAATAGAGAACATGTAGATAGTAGAATTTATGAAATTAATGTAGAACGTTATATTAAATATACAAGTATAGCAAATATTCTGTAATTATTTGTCAGTTTGTCTCATTGAATTAATGGTGCATATTCGCTTTACTAATGAAATCAATATCAATCAATATATTAGATAATGCTTTTGTCGTGAAGGAGGAATGAATATCGTAACAAAATATAATAGCAAATATTCTAGAATAGCCATACAAAATCTTGGAAATATTTTTCTTAAGAGAATCAATTTATGAAAATATTTTTTTTTTTAATTATACTTATATATTAATTAAACTGGTATTTTCCCAGAGTAGCAGATGCTTTAATTTATACAAAATAAATTAAAGATTGTATTGACTTGATAATATAAATCAATATTTCCATTTAGCTAAAACTATAATTTTAAAGTGCCTTAATCTTCAGTCTAATATAAAAATTCTAGTTAAACCATACTCGTCTTTGAGAAAATCCTCTCTATAGTAAATCCTGAAAAAATTGTTAGTTATGATCATCATTATGCCTTTTCTGTATTTTAAGAGATGTCTGGAATTTTTGTGATTGAATTTTTCAGCGCCAAGCGGGAATCTTTCCTCTTCATTGATTTATAATCGATCTAGTACTATCCCAGTAGTGCTTCATGAATATTTAATAAAATTTTACTCAGAACTCACTTTACTTCCGGATAGAAAGTTATCTAGAAGCTTATCATTTAAACATCTGTATAGGCGCTTATAATCTGCTCCGATTTAGCAATTAATATTAATCAATCTTACTTGATAAAGACTATTAGGTGTAGAACATCCTATGTATGCATAAAATCATCTCTTTCAAAAGAATCAAAAGATTTCAATGTGATACGATAATCATCGTAATCAAAAAATAAATTCATAACACTTGTTCCGATCCTCATTGGCTTCTCCCCATAATCTTGGGAAATTGTTTATTCAGGTGGTTTTCCATTCTGTCCTCCTCAACATATGATGAGAGCCGCCATGTAATCCTAACAATAAAATTTTGCTAAGGACAGAGGGATCAGATCCCAAGTCCATGCGCTTGGTAGTCGAGCACGCTAACCACTAGGCTTCTGGCGCCGCAGCATTTCATTTAAAAGATCATAATGGTTTTAGTCTAAATTAGGTTTTTAGCCCTGTAAAAGTCAAAATTGATTTTTCTATTTAGTGAACGAAGGAATTCCATTTTTATTAATTTTATTTTAAATCATTTTGTTTTCATTTATGTTTGTTTGTTTTTGACGTTGAAAATATTTATAGCAGATTACATAAAAAATCGTGATGTATATTATATGTATCTACAGGGTGAATCTCAAATAGTATAGTAAACAATTTTGGGGAAATTGCTGAGGAAGGTCATTTTAAGCAAAATATGTTGTATGAACATAGATTTTATTTCAATCGCTTACAAAGCTAGAGCAGATCAAAATTTTATTTAGAAATATGTGTATACATTTAATATTTATTTATCAATGAAAACAACACACAAATATTAACTGTTATTTAAAAACGAAAAAAAAAAAAACGTCTTTGCGACCAAATAATAAAAGTCTGATTTTTGTGAGCTTTTATTTTATTATCAAAAATAACTTGTGTTGTTTTAACTGTGAAATAAATATTAAATATATGTACATATTTCTAAATAAAATTTTTATTAACTGTAATTCTATAAGAGATTGAACTAGGTCTTATATTCAAATACCATTTTTTCCTTAAAATGATGGCCTCCAAAAATTTCCCAAAGTTTTTTACAATCATTATGAATCACCCTATATCTATATGTACATTAATAAATGTTTTTTTTGTAATTAAAGAATTATATAATTTATATATACATACAATAAAACAATCAAGAATTTATTTTATAATATATATATATATCACGTGATATAGGTCTATGTCCATATGTCTGTTGGTTCTATACGGGTTACTCCCCTATGTATATATATCTCACCCTACTGCAGTAGTGGATATCTTGATTTTTCGAAATTTTGAGTTATTCCTATCACACAGTCCATGTGAGTATTTATTGATCATGGATCATTAAAAACACTTTATATAATATGAATTATTAGTATTGCTCTAATATGAGAACAAATACTATATAGTATTTTTGCGAATATTTTCCATTTTCCCAAAACGCGATTTTTCCAGATGTCCCACTACT
This sequence comes from Forficula auricularia, assembly GCA_024734495.1. NCBI lineage: Eukaryota > Metazoa > Arthropoda > Insecta > Dermaptera > Forficulidae > Forficula > Forficula auricularia. Next base: position 2,862,443 of record JALMQS010000101.1, on the reverse strand, counting down.
ACAGTGAGGGTGAGATGTTTCCTCAGTGAGAAACCCTTAAAAAACCGACGCAGATGGATATATGTGTGTATATTCATGTGTTTCATGTGATATATATAAAATATTGAGTACTAAAAATAAATCATTCTTTAAAAGTAGTTTTTTACTTTTTTCCTTCTTTTTCTTTTCTTTTTTTTTCTATATTTTTTTTATATAATTTTTTTGTTTTTGAAAATATATTATTATTTCTTTCTTTAATAATATTCCAAAAACCTCTATTTGATTGAATTTTTTAAATATTTTTTTTTCAGAAATATATTTTTTTATCATATCATTTATCTATCGAATTTAAGAAACTAAAAATTCTAATTAATATTCAATTAATAAAGACATTTTCTTGTTTTGCTTTTCTGACTGTTATACTCGCAATCGTTAATATTTGTAGATAAATTTGATATTTCCTACCTTCTCTATTCCAACTATCCTTTAAAAAACAAAAAATTCTAAATATTTTTATAATAATTTTATTTATACGAAAATTACTTTTATCCAATTTCTATCATTGTCCTATTAGATTTCTTATCGCATGCTTCAAGAAGTATTAAAATTAATATCAATTTTGAAAATAATTTTATCTTTATTTAGATTTTTTATATTTATTATTTAATCTTAATTTTTCTATTTTTAAACAATATTAGAGCTATTATGAAATATAATGAATAGAGAATAAAGGAATTACAAATTTAATCTTATTTATTTTGATTTCAAATCATTTAGAAGTTTATTTTCAATAGTATTTTGCAACATCTATTTTCATTTGTCTGTCTTTAACGTATTTCTTCGTTCTTCAGTATTTCTCTGTTGAAATTCTTTTAGCTTGGTGGGTTAGAATTAAGTGAATTGTTAGAAATAGTGCATCGCACATACTAATCTGGGGCTGTGTGCAGGTGGGTGTAGTGGGCTCGGACATGTCGGGAAACAACCCTCTGCCCGAGGGATCAGCACAGGCGACGATTTCCAGACAAACAGGCCAAAATGCTCTTGCGGCGCCAAACAACACGATCCCAACTGTTGCAAAACCTAAGCTCTCCATTGAACCGGGCAAGAAGATTCCCAAGCCCAAGGTATCCAATATTCGTGTGACCACCGTAGCCCTACAAACGAGTCTAGAGTTGGTTTGAGTTTTTAAACTCTTCTCCTTCTTAAGAAACAAATATCAATAATGTTAGTTTGAAATTGAAAAGATTTTCTTGCCGAGAGTTGTAGGGTTGATGATTTTTAAAAGGAAATCAATTAGGTATCCTCTGCTTGATGCAAATAAACATACATCTATATATAAATGAATAAATATATATAATTTTATTTGTTAGAGCTTGGCCTTCATCTTCAGTATTTTTAGGATTCCATTTAAAAAGTAAATCAGGACCATATTAGTGTTGCTACAATGTCTGTCAAGGCAATGTAGCTCGTAAACTAGAGAAGATGAAAACTTGAAATTTATATGTATTCATTTTCAAGCAAATCAAAAATGATATCAAAATTTTAATTTGGAGGGTCGGATTTTATGTGTGGTCAAAAATAAAAAATATTTCTTTTTCGGAGACGAACTGATAGATATTAAATTGAGGATCTTCCCATCTTCTTCAGGGTTCAAATGAAGGAAACATGAAATATAACACTTTTCCTTGGTTTGTCACTTTAATCAGTCCTGTAGAGACATTTTTTGTATTACCATCATCAATAGAATATATTGGTATATATGCTTGACCCTTTGAACCCCGAAGGTGGTAAACGTCGTTTCAAAAGTGCAAAAGGAAATATTTTCAATAAAAATTTTTGATGGGAATCATCTTTTTATTTATTCTTGGACTGTCTTCCAATCAATCTTCAATTTAATATTTTTTATCATAGAATGTGAGAAATTCCTGTATAGATCTCTTTAACTAGAAATAGGTTTAATTTTTTAAATTTATTTCTATTTATAATATGAGAGACCTTTTTTTGTTGATTTTTGTACCTTGCGGCGTTTAGAAACGGCTTAACTTATAATTATGAAAAAATTCCATATATTCCTCCATTCTTTTCTTATCAACGACAAATAAGAACGAATTTATTATCTCAAGTATTTTGGTAGTTGAAAGGTTCGAAACCCTATTCAGGTATGCAGTTAAATTCACGCCAAGCGGGCTTATTTTTCTTGAACATTGAGCTTTCAACTGATCTCTCTGGTATATTTTTATACGTTTATATATATAGGTGTATGTTTACTTGTATCAAGCAATGGACACCCTCATTAATTTCCTCTTAAAAAGATTAGCTTGTTTTTAATAACTGTTTTCTATAGTTCTCTCATACAAATTATTTATTTCAATGAACATATAATCAGTTTTGAGAAAAAATTGTTATTCAAATTTATTTTATATGGCAACAATCTACATATCATAAAGTAATCTCAAAGAATTAGACTAAAAAACATAATTTTAAAATTTAATATTTAAATATTTGAGTATATATCCATAGTATAATATTTCATATAGTGAAATGAAAATAAAATGGAAAAGGCCAAAATTTATATATAAATATATATAAGTATATATATATATATTTTTTTCATTTGCAAAATTTTTTTTTGCCTTTTCATATTATCATTACAATTAGAAATGATTTAATTTTAATATACAGGATCTAAATAAAATCTTGGCAGCTACTTCAAGAACGTATTCTACTCATCAAAATCAGCCTAAAACTTCATATTTACAAATCTTCTATCTTGCTTCGATGTCCATCTGTTTCTCTCTCTCTCTCTTTTTGTGTGTGTGTGTTTGTAAATAAAAATTCCTATCACAAAAATGGATTTAGATTTTTTTAATGAAATTTACTATGTCTACCTGTATTCTCTGTTAAGGTAGTTCTTTCACATCAAATGCAAAAATTCAAGAAATCTTCGAAACTTTTTTTTTTTTTTCTTATAATGATATTGATACAAGAAGAAGTTGCACCAAGAAGGTACAACCTCTGAAGTCCGTGGTGCACCCTTGTAACGTGAAGATAAGGGGAGATTTAGGGATTGGGTAGAGGTCGAAGGTATCTGTGGATGCTGGTCTTGAAAGTTTGAAGGTTATAAGTAGCTGGAAAGACGGTCGGGGGAAGAGAATTCCAGTCTCTAGGTGTCATAGGGATAAATGAATTGGCGAATGCGTTTGTTCGATTAGTATCTAGTTTAAGCGCGTAGGGGTGTTGAATTTTAGAAAATCGTGTATTTCGGGCAAATGAGGCCTTTGGTGGGATTATCGATTTTATTTCGTCAGAACAAAAGCCATGGTAATATCTATAAAAAAGGGATAGGGCGGAGACAGATCTACGATGGGCTAGGGAGTCGAGAGTGTCAGTTAATGTTGGATCGCCTATCAGTCTGATAGCTCGCCTCTGAATTGCATCTAAGGTATTAAGAGAATACTTGGAGGCTCCTCTCCACAAATGCGAGCAATATTCAAGACGGGCGAATTTGAGCCTTGTATAATATAAGGAGTTGAGTGGGGGTGAAAAATCGTTTGGTTCGGAAAAGAAAGCCAAGCTTACATGCTGCAGCTTTTGCTACTGAGATAATATGGTCATTCCAAGAGAGGTCAGAACCTAAGGTGACACCTAACATTGATATTTTATTACGGAATTCCAATGAGCTCGAATCAAAGGAAATGTCCGGAAGGTTCCTATCTGCGCGCCTAGAAATTAGGCAGCACTGTGTTTTGCCAGCATTAAAGTTTACCAAATTGTTAGATCCCCATTTTTTAAGCATGCTTAAATCTGAATTTATTGAGGAGGCTATGTTTGCGCGATTGTCTAGTAAGGATTGAGCGTTGTGGAGGGTGCTATCGTCAGCGTAACAATGTATTGGATTGGAGGGCAGATTTAATAGGTCATTAATATAGATAATAAAGAGTGTGGGAGAGATGACTCAGCCCTGAGGAACTCCAGCATTAGTATTAAAGGACGAGGATGATATTCCGTCAACCTCGATTTTAATAGAGCGGTTTGAGAGAAAGCTCTCAAGCAACTTGCAGAGGCTCGGGGGAAGGCCAAATGCAGGTAATTTGGCAAGAAGATTTTTGTGCCAGACATGATCGAAGGCCTTTGAAATGTCTAAGCCTATTACGAAAGTCTCTTTACCAGTCTCTAGTGCTTTATTCCAAATATGAGTTATATATGCTAAAATATCGCCGGTGGACCGAAATTGTCTAAAGCCGTATTGACTATCATGGATTAGTTTATTAGATTCTAAATGGTGAAGAACTTGCTCATTAATGATTTTTTCCATGATTTTAGAAAGAACCGAAGTTATGGCGATCGGACGATAATTGGCTACATTTGAAGGATCTCCTTTTTTTTTAATTTAACTTGGAATATAAGTCATTAAAAGCATAATAAACACACTGTTAAAATTTGAAGACAATTTACCACACCAAACATGAAATAATTGCAATTACAAATGAAATTTTTTACATATGGTAGATTGGGAAAGGGTGGGAAAATGATCATTAATTTATTTTTTTTCATTGAAGGACTTTCACCATCTTGATGAAAAACTAATATTTTTTAGAATAATATATTCGGAGTAACTTAAAAAAAAATTGAAATTATTTACCTCGTAGTTTTGATAAAAAAAAAAAAAAAAACATATTTGGGATATCTGGGGGCACGGCAGTGCCCCAGTCAAGTTCGATTCGAGCGGGGGTGTGTGCACTGCCAGACTACCCTTTACAGGAAACAACTCAGGCCATTTTGACGCCTCTGTAACTTCGTAATGGAAACCTCTACAAGGCTGAAATTTTTTTCTAGAATACTGGTCCATAAGCTTAACTAAATTACAAAATTTCATATTTCTACTATTTATACCATCCAAGTTACAAGAAGCCAAAGATTGGCTTTTTCGTCACTCACGCACTCACTGACGCACTCATCAAAATTCTAGAGTACTTCCGCTAACCCTAGAATGCTGAAATTTGTCCGGCAGGTAGAGTTTGGGGTACAATTAATGGGAAAAATCCAAAAATCGTAACTTTCCCTTCTTCAGGACCTAAAATGAAGGGGTGAAAGTTATAGACTTAATTAACATATACTAAAAATTCAATGAACCTAGAATGCTGAAATTTGGCATACTGGCATAGCTTGACACATTAATAAAGGAGGAAATTGAAAAATCGAAACTTTTCCTTCTTCAAGGCCCGAAATGAAGGGTTGAAAGTTATAGTCTTAATTAACATAAACTAAAAATTCAATGAACCTAGAATGCTGAAATTTGGCATACTGGTAAAGCTTGACACATTAATAAAGGACGAAATTGAAAAATCGAAACTTTTCCTTCTTAAGGGCCCGAAATGAAGGGGTTAAATTTATAGGATAAATCCAACTTACAAAAAGAAGTGAAATCTCAACAAAAACACTTTTGTAAAAAAAAGGCCAAGTTCGATTAATAAAATCCGTTTGCCGTTTGCCGTTTGTCTTGGAATGACCATATTATCTCAGTAGCAAAAGCTGCAGCATGTAAGCTTGGCTTTCTTTTCCGAACCAAACGATTTTTCACCCCCACTCAACTCCTTATATTATACAAGGCTCAAATTCGCCCCTGTCTTGAATATTGCTCGCATTTGTGGAGAGGAGCCTCCAAGTATTCTCTTAATACCTTAGATGCAATTCAGAGGCGAGCTATCAGACTGATAGGCGATCCTACATTAACTGACACTTTCGACTCCCTAGCCCATCGTAGATCTGTCTCCGCCCTTTCCCTTTTTTATAGATATTACCATGGCTTTTGTTCTGACGAAATAAAATCGATAATCCCACCAAAGGCTTCATTTGCGCGAAATACACGATTTTCTAAAATTCAACACCCCTACGCGCTTAAACTAGATACTAATCGAACAAACGCCTTCGCCAATTCATTTATCCCTATGACATCTAGAGACTGGAACTCTCTTCCCCCGACCGTCTTTCCAGCTACTTATAACCTTCAAACTTTCAAGACCAGCATCCACAGATACCTTCGACCTCTACCCAATCCCTAAATCTCCCCTTATCTTCACGTTACAAGGGTCCACCACGGACTTCAGAGGTTGTACCTTCTTGGTGCAACTTCTTCTTGTATCAATATCATTATAAAAAAAAAAAAAAAAGTAGTGAGATCTAATGTGCTGCCAAGTTCAACATCATCAATTTATTAAATGAGTCGAGAATATATTAGTAACTTCAATTAAAACGCATGTTTTTCATTTCACATGTCCCTCTATATTTTTTTTTGATTTCACATTTTTAGTTGAAATTATTTTCATAAAACTTGGCTTTTACGCATTATTATGTATGTCACGAATTACAAGTTACCATATCATGGGATCTTAATAAGAGGGGAGTGGTGGAGGCCCTATCAAACAATAATAATAATAATTTAATGCGTAAAAGCCAGGTTTTGGGAAATTAATTTCAACTAAAAATGTGAAATCAATAAAAAATACAGAGGGACATGTGAAATGAAAAACATGCGTTTTAATTGAAGTTACTAATATATTCTCGACTCATTTAATAAATTGATGATGTTGAACTTGGCAGCACATTAGATCTCACTACTTTTTTTGGCAAACGGATTTTATTAATCGAACTTGGCCTTTTTTTACACAAGTGTTTTTGTTGAGATTATTTTTAGTGGAGGTAATATAATATCAATGACTTGGAAACGACCCATTCATAAACAGGATATAGTAGTGTGAGAAGTACAGTCAAGTTAAAAACATAACCTAAAATTTTAGCACCGTTCATATATGTATAGAGTGGTTACGAGGCTAGAACTTTTTGTGCGGATTGTCGCGAAAGAACCTCCTTTAAAAAAATGGTTGTGAAAATTCATCGTTATCAAATTTTAAAACGTCGATCATTTTAATTTTTTAAATCATCAATATCCCGGTAAATATTAGTTTTATCAAATTTTGTTATCTTAGATAAAATATTAGGCATTTTATTGTGAACAAAATGATACTTATTACTAGTTCGAATCTGATATCGATGACAGAAATTTGTAGTTTAATAACTCAGTTGTTACATACCGGATTCGAGCTGATATTATTTTATTCACAATAAAATGCTTAATTTCTTATCTAAGAAAAGATAATTTAATTAAACTAATACAATATTCGCAAAAATATACTATTTAGTATTGAAATGAAACATCAAACAATATTTATTACCTTTTTGTCATCTGTGATTTTATTTCTTTTAAAAGAAACTAACATACACTTAATTAGCCTTAAGTTAGATTCATACGGCTACATCTATCACCAGACAATTCGTTTTCTTGGTTTTGGTCTCGTTCAGAAACCGCTACATAGTGGACATGTGACGATATGATATGCGCTGTCAGCACATGCTATATTAGGCCTCTAATTCATCGAGGATGCATTGCGCGAGCAAATCGTCTCCTTTTTCAAGAGTGTGTATTAAAACCTTTGTTCCAAGATATGTTTTGAACATCTGTTTAGACGATATAAACACTCTCTACAACGAGACGGTACACACTTGGAAAAGTTAAATAGGCTTATCGTGATAAATCAACACCCTAATGTTAGTTTCTTTCAGAAAAAATAAACTCACAGATCAAGACAAGATAATGAATATATTTCGTTTTTTTCGTTCTAGTTCTATATTTTTGTGCATACTGTTTTTACTGAGCAATTAATTATTATAAAATTAAAATAGCTACCATTTAGAAATTTGTTGAGGATAAATTTGTACAATTAGTTTTGTTTTACAGAGAAACTTGATATCAACAAGTATACTGAATTTAATTGAAAAGTTTTTATTTTGCCGAGAGTAGCAAGAGAAACAAAGAGATTGTCCTCTGCTTGATGCAAATAAACATACACACATATAAATGAAATTAAAAAAGACTGATGATGAAGGCCAACCCTTCAAAACGATAGTCTCAAACAAAAAAATAATATATATACATATCTATATTTGATATATATATGTGTGTATGTTTATTTGCATCAAGCAGAGAACAACCTCTTTGTTTCTCCCTATTATACTGAATTTCATTGAAAAAATCTAAATCCATTCTTGAAATATGAATTTTTATTGAAAAAACACACAGTGCATACACAGAGACAGACAGATGGACAACTAAGCGAAATAAGAGATTTATTTATTAATATAAAATTTTAGGCTCATTTCGATGATTAGAATAGACTCCTGAAGTAGCGGCCCACATTTTATTTACTCCCTCTGCAATTGAAGATACTATATTTTTTTTACCAAATTTATTTTTTAATATCATATTTCCTCTCATATTTTAAGTACTCACTTAAATAAAGAGAGACATTTTTATAATCAATCTTCAAAAATATTTGACTTATATCAATAGAATAAAGATGTATTTAATTAATTAATTATATTTTACAAATTATTAATATTTAAATTATTCTCAATTTTAATTTTTATTCTTTGCATTTTTAGGTGGAAGTAAGCCAAGGATCAAATAATTTTTCAGATCTATTCGGGCCACCCATCAAGAAGGTTTCTCCTGATTCTAAAAAACCTGCTTCTTCACCGAAAGTTCCTCCGAGTCCAAAAAACAAGGTTGATAAGTTATCTTCCTCAGATCGGCCTTCAGAAAAAGTTAAGTATTCTAAACATCATCATAAAGAAAAAGATAAAGATAAAGAAAAAGATGATGGAGATAGAAATACATCCTCGTCACGTGATAAGGAAAGAAGCAAGGATAAAGATAAAAAAGAGAAAAGTACAAAGCGTTTAAGTTCTCCTCCAAAGCCTCGTCCTATTTCACCTAAACGAGCATCATCACCCAAACGACCACTAACTCCTCCTATCAGGCGAGCTCCTTCTCCTAAACATTCTCCAAGCAAACGACCCCAAACACCTACCAAACATGTATCCAAACAAGAAAAAGAAGAACCGAAACGTCTAAGTGATGAAAACAAATTCAGAGAATCCAAAGAAGTCAAGTCCGATAAAGAAAAAAAGAAAAAGGAACGGAGAAGTAAAGATGAAAAATCCTCTCGTGAAAAACATAAAGAGAAAGATCATGAGAAAATTCCTAAGATCGAGAAAAAAGAAATAAAAGAAGAAAAGAAAATTAAAGAAAAGGAACCACCTAAGGAAGAAAAACCAAAAGAAAAAGAAAAGCCCTCCTCCTCTGAAAAAGATAAATCACGACATAAGCATAAAAAGAAACGGCATGAAGAAGAGAAAAAAGAGAAACACGAGAAAGAAAAGACTAAAAAAGAAGTCAAAAGTGATAAAGACAAAAATGGATTACATCATGAAACATCAATGAAACCACCTTTAGTTCCCAGCCCGATAAGGCCTCCACCACAACCTGAAATCGAAAAACAAAATAGAAACCCTTTGAAAAAGTTATACGAAGAAATGTCGGACCCAAGTTCTAGTGATAGTAATCAATCGAATTCATTAGACGAAATTATAGACATTCAACCAATCAAACCTATTAAGGCTAAAGTAGAGGAAGTTGTAGAAAAAGTTGTTGTTCGTAAAGCAGATTCCAGTGAACGAAATAATAATACTACTAAAGTTAAAAAGGAAAAGCTCTCATCGAAAAAGAAAGAGAAGAAAGAAATTTCGAAAAAGGAATCTAGTAATAAAGAAGAAAAGGATTCACGAAAGCGAAAACGAAAGGCTACCACTAAATTAAAAGAAGAGGTTGATGAAAAGGAAACAAAAATAATAAAATTGGAAATTGAAGAGCCGAAACCAGAACCGAAAACTTGCAGCAAAAGTGTCCAGTATGAACCAACTCCCATGGAGACAGGAAGTGAAGATGAAGGCGAAATAGCTTCCCATGACGATTCGGTTGAAGAAGAAAGTGTTGAAGAAAACAAACAAGAAATAAGCCAAACTCCCCCCGTAGCAGCAAACAACAAACCTAATGTCCATCCTGAATATTTAACTCAATTGAAAGATTTACAACACAAGATTATGACACTTGATGATAGTGAAGAACTTCAAAGGTTGGTGAGCGTTATCACGGAAACGGGCCAATACGAGGTCACCAATGCAACCTTTGACTTTGATCTCTGCGCTCTTGATGAGAGTACGGTCAAAAGGTTACAAGACTTTTTCGCTGCATCTTGATGCTGTTCTTCCCGTAAAAAATGAATGAACTAAGGATTTAAGGATTTATTTGTTTGTTTTATTTTACTATTAAAATTTATAAAATGATTTTTAATATTCGAAAAGAAACGATTTTCAAAGATATCTTAATTTTTACTTTCACTTATATCTATATCATCTATATATATACATATAGTATAAAAAAAGTGTCCAGAAAAGATTTCCTACTTCCCTAAGATAGAAAGTTGAAATTTTGCAATGTTAGATTATAATACCAAAGTAAAGGGAAAAAATCTGAAAACATGAAAAAGTAGATTTTTTTCCTATTTTTAATTATTATAAAACTAATTTAAAAGAAGTCTTTCATTATATGCTCTACAATTCTACGCTGGTGGATGTTGGAGCTAGCATAAGCAACTTTCTCTTACTATCACCTTTACATTTATCATATGATTAACAGCGAAATCTGTTAGGGAATTCTTTTAGAGACCTTACAGGGATGGTTCAAAGGACCTCAGCCCCCTGGACCATCAGCGTGGGTCCAGAGGGCGAAGCCTCCTGATTAGCAAGAAGCCCGCTGTCGGTGGGCCTCGCAGCTAGTTATTTGATATTAGATAAATGTGGAAGTATTGCATTCCTCTCCAGAGGTTTACACTTGAGTTTTATCACGATATATCCTTTACAATATATCATATTTAGTTGTTTTAACGTCTCATTGTATATTTTTGTTATATGTATCTCATTTTTTATTTTAATATTGTAAATATTTTAAAAGACTTCTAAATTAAATATTTATTTATATATTGTCTATTTTACATTGTTATTTGATATAAAAAAAATATTAATTTATGATTAGCTAATGTTATTTTTGGATATTTCTATATAACATCCGTAATGAAATTGATAAATATTAGTTTCTTTCGCGGAAGACGTCCAGAACATGTTTGGAATCTTTTTAAAATGTATTCTGGATCATTTAACAGCACATGCACAACGGGGGATATGATTTTATGTTACCGAGAACTATTAATGAACGTGTGTTGATAGATTAAATCTTAAAACTGGAAATTTATTAAGATCTGTACACCAAGAATTTTATCAGAGATTAGGACATTGTTTGGCTGTAAATTGCCATTTGTCAGAACATTTAATTTAAAATTAATATTTTTTTGTTTTTCTGAATTTTATTTATTTTGTATACTTACTTATTAGTTGAAGAATAAAGATATCTTGAATTAATGAAGCTACAGTGCATAATAAATATTTAATTGTGTCTCTTCTTTTTTTTTTTTTAAGTTTTTATCACTTTTCTATCTTTTTATAATATCTCCCATCAATCTATTCATAAATTTGCTGCAATTTTTAATTCTGAACATCTTTTGTAAAATTGAAAAAATTTTCTAGACCAAAATAGCAGAGTTGTTGATTTTTAAGAAGAAATCAATGAGGATATCGTTTGTTTGTTGCAAATAAATATTCACTTATATTTAAATATATATATATATACGTATATGTATAATTTTAAAACAAATGTAAATATAACAAATAAAATAAAATTTCTATACGAGGATGGTTTGATAAGTTTCCGGCCTGATAAAGAAAAAAACATTTTTTTGGATTTTTTTAAATTGTATTTTTCAACATAATCTTTATCAAGGCTAATACATTTTTCATAATGGTGCTCTAATGCATGATACCATTTTTATAGTGTGATTTGTCAAATCCCTCAAAATACTGATTGACAGCATTGATGACTCACAAATTTTTTTTCTCCGAGCCATTTTTTGAGGTTAGGAAACAGATGAAAGTCGCTGGGGGATAAATCTGGTGAATACGGTGGTTGGGGGAACAATTCGAACTTCAATTCGTTGATTTTAGTCATCGCAACAACAGACGAATGAGCGGGTGCATTGTCATGGGGAAACAAGATCATTTTCTTTGCCAGATGCGGTAGTTTTTTCTTCGCTTCGTCACTCAAACGTTATAATAACCTTGCGTAGTATACACCATTGATGGTTCTAACCTTCTCAAGGTAATCAATGAAGATAATTCCTTTCGAATCCCAAAAAATATTAGCCATAACCTTATTCGCAGATAAAATTGTTTTTTCCTTCTTTGGAGGTGCTTCACCTGATTTTGTCCATTGTTTGGACTGTTGTTTATTTTAAGGCGTATAATGGTGGATTCAAGTTTCATCAACAGTTAAAAATTCGCTGGAATTTCGCTTATACAGTGCCAAATTCTCGGTTGAATCAATCTTTCAGCGCAATTTTCGATCGATTGTTAGCAAACGCGGCAGCCACCTAACACAGAGTTTCTCCATGCACAAATGTTGATGTAAAATGTTGTGAACACGTTCAGTTGACATCCCAATAGTCTCAGCTATTTCACTCATTTTCAATCTGCGGTCTCTTATCACAATTTTATGTATTTTTTCGAACATTTCGCCAGTTGGGACCTCAATCAGGCGAACCTGTTTCGTCATCAGTGCTCGTGCGACTTTTCTTAAATTCAGAAATCCACTGTTTGACCGTTGAATATGATGGAGAAGAGTTTTTTAATGTTGAATCCATTTCTTCTTTGATTTGAATTGGTGTTAAGCCTTTCAAATAGAAGTATTTTATGACCGCGCGCTTCTCCAATTTTTCCATTTTCACACAAACAACTCAGGTTTTTTCTTCAATAGGCTGTCAAATCAATACTAACAGAACAGTCGACCTAAAAATGGTATGCAAGTTATTTTAGGTTAGTACTATAGAACAGTGTTCCGCAAAGTGTGTACCGCTGCACACTAGTGTACCGTGGTCATTAGTTGGTGTGCCACGGAAAAATGTCAAGTTTTGTGAAGATAATGCACCTGGACATAGCTGAGAGTTATGCGAACAGCAAGAGATGAGAGCAGCCTTATCAACGATTTCTCCAAATTTTGATCGCCTGTGCTCAATTAAGCAGACTCACGTTTCTCATTAAACATCTTTTCATATTATATTGATTTTAATAATAAATAAATATTAAATAAACATTGTTTTTTTTTCTTTGGTGTACCTCTAAAATTTCTTGATTTGGTAGGTGTACCTTGAACCCAAAAAGTTTGCGTAACACTGCTATAGAATACGAGTCAAAAATTACAACTCTGGGTCAGGCCGGAAACTTATCAAACCATCCTCATATCTATACATTAATTTATATATAGGTCTATGTTTGTTTGCATCAAGCAGAGGACACCCTCATTGATTTTCTCCTAACAACATTTTTAATATTTTTACTTTTGTTTAAAAATTAATAGGGAAAAATAAAATTTTAGCTATTCACTATTCATTTCGATTCGATGTCAAAATTATTTTTCTTTTTTTAATTAATGAATCAATTGGTAATTAAATCCACATGCAAAATTTTTAACTTTTCCTAAGCTCGAATGAAATGGGTTTGGAACATATTCCGAATCACAGTGAACAATCAAATTCACACGGCTCTTACATTAAAGCACGTTCTGGACGTCTATGGTAACGAACCTATTGTAATAAATATCTTCGAAACTTGCAATACAAGTTTTATTTTAATATAATAGCTAAATTATTTAAATTTATATTATTAATTGTTTTTAACTATATAATTTGTATATTATTTAATTGAAGAAGTGTTAATATTTTGCAGATTTGATGCTTCTGTGGTCGATTTGATTATCAAAAGAAAAGTTTCGATTGAAATCCCTTAGATAAAACATTTTTAATGAGATAATCTCCTTAGAATGCACAACGTTTCGCAACACCTAATTCTGGAGTAGTTTTCTAATGCTTGTAAAGTCTATCGATGGACTGAAAATAAGAAAGTCCTCAGAATTAGTCTTCGAAATAGTGTACACTGAGATTATCTAATTATAAATGACCATTTTAGGTTGCTTCAGCCGAAACTTCATTTTTTTAAATATTTTGTTAAATTCCATCCTACATACGAGTACATTGATAACTATATGGAAATATTTAATCTATGTTTAAAGCAGATGTAAAATACACAATAGTACAATATTTATTTTAAACCGTTATAATTGTTTATTTTTAACTAAAATATGGAAGTCTTTTAATTGTACATTTAATTATTTATTAAGAAGATAAAATAATTTACTCAGCCAATTTATATTTCATCTCCCTGAAGGCCTTGGTCCATGACATATTTTATTTATTTTTCTATTATATCAGGTTATCATAAAATTTTTTATTATAAATCTTATAAAATAATCAACCCACCTAAAAATTTGCCTCTAGTCATTCATTCATTTCTGAATTACGTTTTAAAATAGTTTTTCAATTAACATTTTTCTAGTCCAAGGTTAATTAATAAGACCTTATAATAATTGCTGGCCCTGATTTCTCGTGATAATTCTTAATTTAAAGTTTAGTGGTTTGGTTGATTATTTTTAAGTTTTTTTTTTTTTTTTTCATTTGTTTTAATGGTGGAATCTAAAAAAGTGCAAGTTAAAATTGACTCAGTTTGGGAAATCTTGGCATTTTCAAGGTTCAGATTGGTGTCCAGTGTATTATCATCCCGATTCTTAAAGCTTGCGTAAGACCTAGGGAAAGGTTGGATAGAGGGAGAATCTCAGTCTCTACGAGTTGTGGAAATCAGCAATATTAAGTGGTATTGTTGGACACGGGAAAGATAGAAGTCGGATGGGAATTCCAGTCTCTAGAAATCAGAGACAGTGCCGTAACTAGGCAGGTGAATCTGTAGGGAGTCCCTGAAAAAGAGATAAAAAACGCAGACTTAAAGCTGTTTAAAAATTAAATAACTGAATAATGAAAACAATTATAATAAAATTACGTTCTAAAGCAGGGGTTCTCAAACTTTTTAGAGATAAGGCCACATGTGAAAATTGAAAACTATGGGCGGGCCGGAGATAACATATTATACGGAAATTATATTAATAATACGCTATTATTTGGCATTAATATTTAATATAGTGAATATTTGTGAATTAATTCGCCGCGGGCCGGAAGAAAAATTTTCAAAGGCCGGATTTGGCCCGCGGGCCGTAGAACCCTGTTCTAAAGGGATGCCATGAGCAGAATACATGAATTGCAAAAAAAAAATATCAAGGCAATAATGTTTCGCTTTTGTGGTTCGCTGTTATGTTGTATGTTAGAAAAATGATCCTAAAACTATTTATGCTACTTGTTCTATTAATATTTATTATTAAAAAAAAAAAATAATAATTGGTTCGAATTTACCACAGGTCTCTTCAAAGGTTAGTTACGGCACTGGTCTGAGACATAGGAATCAGCAAATACGCTTATTCTATTTGTTTCTAATTTGAAGGCAAAGGGTGATGGATGTTTGAAATCGTCTATTTCATGTTAGTGAGGCCAATCAATTCGTTCGGTTGTTTTTTAGGGTTCCATACAAATGTAAAACGGAACTCTATTAATATCTCTATGTCTTGATTGTCATCTGGCTGTTTGTCCGTGTAGCTCGTAAATTAAATAAGATAGAAACATGAAATTTATAAAATATTATAATTATGTATTCATTTTTCCCGAAATTAAAAATCATTAACATTTGAATTGGATGATTATTTTAGAAAGGATCGAATTTTTTGATTTGTCTAATGTTTCGGGGATTGGTGGCTCAGAGTGGTTAAAACCTCTCACCGGTTCCTCGAAGAGTTCGTTCTCCGTCTGATCCTTTTGTCTATAATACATTTTTTTCTTTATTCTCTATTTTGGATTCTCTTTCGGAGACTCTTCATCGTGATTACACCCCACGACTGGTGAAAAAATATTTTTCCAGCTTGGGGTGATGTGATTAATTAGAAGTTTTTTAAATAAGGTTTATTAATTTTATTTTATCAAGATATTGCCCATGATAAAATCAATAAAAAAAGGGAAAGGGCCGAAATGTTTTTAAAATGAATAGCTATTTGCTGGTTATCCTTTTAATTTTTGTAGTCATTTTGGATAGCGAGAATATGTATTCTTGAAGTCGCCTCTCCACTTATATTAGCAATTGACTTAAAATTTTTATAGTGGGGGACCTAAAGGGTCCATACAGTGTCAAACAAATTGCGCAATTTGTTTGACAATGTATGGCAGTGTTTGATGCGTTGCACAAATATTTGAAATATTTTGAACAACGTTGCGCATCGCTTTGTTGCACAATTTGTTTGACAATGTATGGGCCCCTTAAGTGGGCGTTTCGATCGCCAAAAAATTATATATCGTATAATAATAACTTTACACAGGGCCGGCGCAAGGCAGGTTCAGCACGTTCGCCGGAACCCGGCCCCGCGATCTACGAAAATTACCCAATGAAAAAACACCGATTTTGATTAACTTTTTACAGAAAGATACCATTAACAGATGCAAAACATTTTTTTAGTAGCGATGATTCAGTTTAAATGAGTGACAAAAATCATCCAAGTTCAGTGTAACTCCATAAAGTCCTCATATCCTGGCTTCAGCAGAACGTAGTTTCTCGCGGTTGAAACTAATAAAAAATTATCTGAGATCATCGATAAGCCAAGAGAGATTTTTATCTCTGGCTATTCTGTCACTAGAAAGAAGTAGCACATTCAATCGATTTTGATGATGTTTTCAAAAATTTGGCGTCGGAAAAAAGCGAGAAAAATGATTTAATATTATTATTGGATTGTATTATTATTTAATATTCATCTTATAAAAAATATAATATGTAACAGCATTTGTAAATAAAAAATTCCTCGTAAAATTTAAGTGTATGATTTGAATGTGTATTCAAGCCCCGCTAAATTTTTGAACCCGGCCCCGCAAAATGTCATGCCGGCCCTGATTTTACATTTTAAAACTGGAAAATTCTTCCAGGTGGATTGCCTATGGTGAAATTAGAAATATTTAAAAAACATTTCATTTGTTCTGAACCAACTTATTATTTAATAATTTTTTCTTTTGTATCAGTTAAAATTAAAAATTATAGTTTTGTAGACCAAGGTCTTATCCTTCCAGTCTCTCATATACCGAAGAGAGAGTGGCTTACCAATACATAGGGAATTAACATTCAAAACAAAACAAGATTCATACAAATTCTTGATTTCCTAATTCATGGTCGCCGGACTTCAAGGGGGCGGCAAACACAAGAATTAATGTTTTTTTTCTTAAATAAAGAAAATAATTTAAAAAAAAATTACAGAATTTCTCCATTTTAAAGAACTAATATTATATCACTAAATGTATATGATAAATATTATCGTAATAAAAAAAAAGAAATAGGGGGGGGGGGGCATTATGACAGTTTTGCTTGCGGTCTCCCTAATTATTTTAGAGTAAAAGTGCAAGAGACAAAAAAATCAGAATTTAAAACTAAAATGATATGTACATCAGATGTCGACCAAATTTTATTAATAGGCCCAAAAATGTATTTAAAAATAAACATTATTTAAAGTTGTTACAATGTACGCATTGAGGTCATAATTACTTAATTAGTTCTTAATTATTTTATTGTTAATTTGTACTTCAAATAATACCTAGTTTAAGTTTAATTATGTCTTGTGTATTTTTCAATTAAAGACTTTTTTAGTCTTTTAATAAAAGTTCTTATTTAATTCTGTCATACTTTTGTTACTAGCACTTTTACTCTAAATTAATTAAGGATCAGGAATTTGAATAAATTTTGTTTTCCATGTTAATTTCATATGTATCGGTGAGTCAGTCAATACCAGGTAGAAAGGGATTTATCCTTATTAAATATGGATACCTTAAGTACTTTTTTACTTATTTCTTCTACATTAATTCGGTGAATGTTCAAACATTCCTAACCTTGAAAAGGTATATTTATTTATTATAAAAATTCCAGTCCAAGATATCACTTAAAAATTTCAATAAGGAATAAGTAAAGAAAGAGAGAAAACTTGTCAAATTTGTAAAAGAGAAGCCAGAATAACCGTCCCCTTTTAGTTTCAAAATTGTATGGAGCAATTCAGCTCTCTAAAAACTAAAGCGTACTGTAAATATAATTACATTTAGGCTTAAACCTATCCCATGATGAAATAAAATGTTGAAAATTCTGGCTGCTCATTTTGCAAATTAAAAATAAAAAAAAAAAGAAAGTAAAATAGTATGTGTATATTATGTATCTATTTTGCAATAGTACTAAAAAAAAAGTAGGTTACTTATTCGATAAAAACACTCCTACTGTTTTAACAAAAACCTTAGTAGAAATTAGGTAAATAATGATAAAATAAAACATTTGGTCTTGCTCTACACATTAATGTTTTTGAATAGTTTAGCTGGTGTGAAATGTGTTCTGCAAATATTTTAAATGCATATCTCTTTGGTGTATTTAAAAAAAAAAAAATTATTCATCCAGTTTTGAATGTTTCAACGAATTTCTTTCCTTTTACTTATTTTTTTAATATTATCTAATTAAAGAATTGTTTTATAAATATGCAAAAATTATTTTTTTAAAAATTATTATAATGTTTTAATAAATAGAACTATATCCAAAATTTAAAATAAACGTAATTTATGTACTTCAATGTTATTATTATTCTAACACAGACCCAAAATATCTTCTCTGAATTGTAGATTAAAATAAGACACTGATAATTAGGTCAAATAGATTTTGAAATTTATCTAGTTTTGATATATATTCAACTATAACTATAAAAAATTGTGAAAATTTATTATTTTTTTTATGTATCTAAGGGAGCATCCATTAATAAGTAAGGCTTTTGAGGGGACGAGAGCCGGAAAATACTGCCTTAGAAGAAGGGGGTCCAAAGCGTTTTTTACAAAAGTTTTCTTTAAATGTACTTGAAAATTTATACAAATTAAGGAAAAACAATGTGAAAATTTTGAGAATTGAAAATAAAAAAAAACTTTACATAATTAATGAGCGTTCCCTTAGCAAACTAACGGAAATTATATAATCCAGACCAAATTACGTGATAAATATTGAATACTTAGAATATGACTTAATTTGATAAATAAAAAGTTCCTTTGAAAATTCTGATTCAAGGTCAAACAAATATTCATTAAGTATTTTACTATTATTAAAAATTAATATTTCGAATTATAATTACTAAAAGAAAAGAATAATAGATAAATTTAATAGTTATTTATTTTTTCAAAAACTTATAAAGTATATTTCCATTTATAGTCATAACACTTATAACATACGAATTCAATTAAAGTGAAATTAATAAGGTAAATTAACTAACTGGATGATTAGAAAAACAACGAAATTATACTTAAAACGTTATTTGTCCAGAGTAGCAGTTGTTGAAGAATAAATCAAAAAGTGTGCCCTCTGCTTGATCTAAATTAATATATGCATATATATTACATATAATTTGATTTATATGAGACTATAGTTACGAAGGCTTTGCCTTCATCTTCAGTCTTATTATGAATTACTTTTTGAGCATAAAGCCGTATTTGAATACTCTTTCGGATATGAATGAAGGTAATCACTTTACGTACATAATATATGTAATTATACATGTGCTATGGGTAAATTTATTTATATCAAACAGAGGACACATTTTTTAAATAATTTATTTTTAGAAAAAAATTTTGATTAATCTTTAAAGCTATTTCTATATATAATGTTATAAATATCATTTAAACTATATATAGTTATATAAAATTGTTATTTATCAAAAATGAAATCGTATATTGAAATATTTACCTAGATAGGGAAATTGTTTTAAAAATATTTAAATTTATTTTTCAACATTTTCTGAACATAGGATATTATATTTCTTAGTTGATATATGTATATGTCAGGGGTGTCCAACCTTCTGGGTTCCTCGGGCCACATTTGAAGAACAAAAAAATGTCTCGGGCCGTACCTAGAATATACTAATTCTAACGATAGCTGTTAAAAAAGATAGTAAATAATGTACAATAATGATATCCACTATGACAAATAAGCAAACATATTATAGCAAAATACGATGTGGAAGCCATGTGCTACAAATAAAATAATAAATACATATACAAAACAATGATAAACAATCGTATTCTTTAATTTTTATTAATAAAACTAGTAGACAGAAAAAATCAAGATATTATAATCAAATAAAATTATTTAATCTCTACTAAGTAATAAGAAAATAATCATAAAAGTAATAGTTGAAATATTGATATTAATCAAGCACAAGCAGGTGTATCGTATAATGATGTTAATCGGATTAATTATGCTGGACTGATGAAAATGAAGAATCAATTTCGTGGACTATGGAACCAGGGAATCCCACAAAAACGATCTATATTTTTTAAGACTTTATAAGTGAACGCTAACGGCATGACAATTTTTTTTAATAAAACATTACAAAAATACCAGTACTTAAAAATCCCAATGTTTTAAGGAAGCTAGGATTTTATAGTAGGCCGCATTCACAGCATGGGGCCGTAGTTTGGACAGCCCTGATGTATGTAATACACCACAAAAATATATCACTATAAATTATGTATATTAAATAAATATATCAAATACATTTTGATTTAAATAAAAATTTTATCAATTTATTTATTATTTACTTTAGTTTAATTAAAAATGGGAATGATAAATTTATTAAAAGATCTGAAAATAATTTAAATGTAAAAGCAATATTAATAAAGCAATAATAATACTTTTGATAATAAATTATAATACCTATAACTTCTCTTGTTTTGGTTTTAATTTAAATTTTTTTTACTTTTGTTTTTATATTTATTGATTGAATCGTCTGATGGATATTTAATAACAAAAATACCTATTTAACAATATATATTTTATGCAAAAGCTGTATGTATTTACGATACAAAAAGGTGGGCCCTATTATTTATTTAAAAAAAAAAATATTGTTATTTTTAATTATTTTAAAGAAGATTTTATTTGAAATATATATTAATAAATGGAACTGTACAGATATATATATATATAATAAATAAATTTTTTTTTTACCATTTTTCACTATGTCTTTTTTTTACCTCTGTATCTTTTTCAGGGCCCACTATAAAGGCCCAGAGATAAAAAATAAAAAAAAAAAGGAATAGTGACAATGGTAAAAAAAAATTATTCCTGAATAAAGAATACTATTAATAATAAAATTAAGCTCTTCAAAAAAAGAAAAAAATACACTTCTTATATTATTATTATTTAATAAAAAAATTCCGATGCCCGAATTAAACCTAGTACAGAGTCCTTCAAAGCACTATATAGATATTTCAAAATTAAAAGTTTTTCTTGCAGCGTGTTTTTATTTTTTCTTATATAGAAAATCCAATATTAAAATTTTCATTTGGCTATAAATTTTTCCCTATTAATTTTAGAACAAAAGTGTAAATGCATAAGTTTTGTTCAGATAAAAAACTGAATCAATTAATGGATCTGTTGCTGTGAAAATATTATGAAAAATTAGAAAAGAGCTAAAAACTTAATGTTAAACAAACTTAAACTCATTAAATATATCGCACTTTCTCCGGAACTACTTGAGCTAATAACTTGAAATTCAGTAGGAATGTTAGTTTTAAGAGGTAAATGCTTGCTAAGAAAGTTTTTTTTTTAATTCCAGTTTTAAAGGGGGTGGAAGAAGGGAAACTTATAAAACCATGTTTTTTTCATTCGGTTTCATCATGTCTTAATAGTAACTAACCTTCATATACAAATTCAAGTTTCTGGCCCCACTAGTTCCGGAGAAATTGTGATATCTTAAAATGAAACCATGTTTGTCTAATTTTTAGTTTTTAACTCTTTTCTATCTTAATAATATATTCACAGCAACGTATCAATAAATTTGATCCAGTTTCTTATTTTTAACATCTTTATTGTATTTACACTTTTGTTCTAAAATTAATAGGGAAATCTATCGCCAAATGAGAATTTTAACATTGGGTTTCCTATATAACAAAAAAATAAACAGACACTCAAAGGTATATGAGGGGGATATATATATAGTTGACCTAGCCTTTTGAAGTAATACTATAAACGAGGGGTGAACTGCGACCTAAAATTGTGTACACCTACTTCCACTTCTAAGTAGAAGACAATAAATTATCTAATGAATTCCAAAGTAATTCCAAATACGGTGTACACCTAATTCCAATCGCGGTTCACCCCTCCACTATAACTATATACTAAGTAATGATAAAGTGATAGTAAATACGCAGAAGCGTTGTAGATAGCACTGAGATATTTGGGCATCTTCTCATTTCCATTCATTATAAACGGAATATTGTCCGCATGGGGGGACAAGGAGGTGGGGCACTTGCCGACCCCCCACCGGGAATCTTGCTAAAATAAATAAAAGAAGCCTGGATAGGGATTTATCATTAGATCAAAAATTTAAGATTTCCAAAAATAAAAACATATTTAACAAATTCGTAATTCGTGTAAATGAAAAATTTACCTTTTTGTAAATTTAGTTCATTTTATTCTAGAGTCTAATGAGTCTAGACCAGAGGTGGGGAACCTGCGGCCTCCAAGTGTTTCTTGTGCGGCTTCTAACAGCTAGCACTTCTATTAATTAATCTTTAATTACTTAGATTAGGACAATCTGAAAATTAATATAATAAATAAAGAACCTATAAGACTACTTCGGTTAATCAAATAAAAAAAAAAAAAAAAAAAAAAAAATGCGACCTAATTTAATGTGGCCTCTAATGATAAAAAGGTTCCCCACCCTTCATCTAGACCAGTGGTTCTCAATCTTTTTAAGAAATTTTTGCCTTTTATAATTCAGTAACCCCCCTCCTTCCCCAAATCCTAAATTACAGGATTTTCACAAAGGGGGGTGCTGAGAAATTTTCCGCTTCTTAGGGGTTCGGTAGCTTTAAAAAGATTGAGAACCACTGGTCTAGAGGAAGGGTGGGGAACCTTTTTATCATTAGAGGCCACATTAAATTAGGTCGCAATATTTTTTTTTTATTTGATTAACCGAAGTAGTCTTATAGGTTCTTTATTTAAATTTTAAGAAATTTTTTTCAGTAGACTTACACACCTAGATACTTTTGCCATGGAAGGTAAATTCAAATGATTAATGCAAAAAAAAAAACCTTAAATGCTCTTTTATGTTTAAAAATTCTTTATTCTTAATTAGATAATTAAAAAAGAACAGCAAAAAAAAAAAAATACACTAAAAGAGTAATATCAGGGGTAAAGTAAAGAAAATTTTTTTTAATTTTTTTTTTAAATATAAAATACTAGGTAGGTTTCACATAAGTCCTTTGTGAACTCCTGAAGATGGGCCTATACCTACCCCGAAATATATATTGAGCCGTGCTAAACAAGCATCTTTATTTATGTGAGACCTACCCAGTATTTTATATTTAAAAATTTTTTTGAAAAAGTTCCAAAAAAAAAACATTTTTCAAAAAATTTTCTTTACTTTATTTAATATGTTTCACCAAGAACCTACACCATTCTCCCTTAACAAAAATAAATATCAGGGGGATGGTTGGGCTTGAATGCTTGATGGTTCAGAGACAGTTTTTGAACGTTCGTTTTAATATTTTTCGAGAGATGAAGGCGCAAGTCCCCTCTTTCCACGATTTGGAGTCTAGTTCTCTATTTTGTAATTAGATTAGTCACAGCACTGAATCCTCGCTCGACAAGGTAGGGGGAAGGGAAGGAAATTAAGTTTTTGACTATAGTCCATAGTCATGGGTAGAAGCGACTGATGTTATATTGAAGCCAAAATTATGTGAGACGATCACCATTCTGGAAGCTGGCTTTCAAAGATTCATTAATTGAAAGTTCGACCAGTTCCTCCTGAATCTGAACCTCTACTGTCTCAATATTCATAAAAGGGTTCTGGACTCTTTGAGGGACTTCCAGGGAGAAAATATTCTCAAAATTTTTTGATAAATTTTAAAATCAAGTTCGAATGCTAAAACATGCTCAACGCCCCCCTACCGCCCAAAACATGGCTACTGGCCAAAACAAGTCCACCGCCCCCGTTGAGAACCACTGCTCTAGCTAGACCAGGGTTGGCCAACCCAAATGATCTTAGGAGCCACTTTAGAAATGCATCATAACTCCGCGGGCAGCATATAAAATTAATTAGCCCCTTATTAGATTTAGACCCACTATAGACTTTTTTTTGGAGTGAGAAATTGAAAAATAATATAATTCAATTATTATTAACACTAAAACAGAAGGAGACGCCTGGTGTGTGTTCCTTCCCCAAGAAACAATTCCTGGATTTCCCACTCCTACCTGACTACTGAGTTTCCCTTATGGAGATTTCAGGGGTTTTTTGCCTAGTTGTGTTTTCTAAAACATGGAAAAAAAAAATTCTAAGCATGATTATTTTTTATATCTCAAAACCCATGGTAACTCAAGATCGGAAGATCCTACGAAAATCTGATTAAGTATGGCCTGTGCATCAATCACTAAGCAAATGAAATAAGCCACTCCTCGGTAGCTTTACACAAAAAAAAATATTGAAAATAATTATTTTTGATTATCGGACTTTTTTGGAAAATGCATTTTAGAAGGAATATGAAATAAATATATTCTTTAATTAAAAAAAAAAAAAAAAATACAAGTTTTTATTTCTTTATTTCTAACACAACAATAAAATATATATAATATAGAGATAATAAATAATCAAACTAATATAATTTCAAAATTAATTTACAAAAGGAATACTTTTTAATATTTTATTCATTTATTATTTAAATTTGTAATACATTCTAATCTGAGAAAAATCTATTGATAAAACAATTAGCATCAAAGTTAGATATAAAAACTACATTACCCAGCACGAAGCAACTCACAAATATATATTTTTTAAGGAAGCCATCAAAAAAGAGGAAGAAAAAATATCAATTTTTTTTCATTGATTTACATTATTTTTAAGATTAGAAAAGGAAATTAAATTACAATGATTTAATTCTTTACAAAAATTAAAATACATAAGCTTTCATATATTGTCTTGATAAAGTTAATGATTCTTAAGTGATATAACAGATTCGATATAAACGAAATATTAATAGGTAACAGTTATTTGAGTAAGAGCCTAATTATGATAAATGACATTTTACCAAAAATACATATTTTGGGACAAGTGAAAAAAAAGAAGTAATAAGTTGTAGTAAGTTGTATATTAGAGAGTTTCTATTTTTAAGACTCAACATTTTCTTCATTAATATGTTATATATAGATTAATATTAATAAAAGTGTTTTTAACATTTTATATATATTACAAATTTCAAATACAACTACATTTGGGCTAGTTTTTATTCATTTTTATTTATGAAATAATTAAGACTGATTATCCTCAAATCATAAGGAGCAAGTCTAAGTGGGACTCTCATACCGAGGGTTTCGTAGTTTTTTCAACTGTTATTCAAACTAATTTACGTCGAAAGTAGTCACACTATGATACTTTCATCATTTATTAAAGATATTCAAATTATAGAGACATAATACTAGATTTTATTGGCTGGTACGTTAAAATAAAAATTACAAAATAATATGATTAATAAAAAATAAAAACGGTACCCCACCCCACTGGATGATGTACGCGAATTTTTTCCCTTAAATGCTTGTGGAGGTGCATCAAATTTTTTTTTCGACTCTTTTTGATGTTTTAGAACCTACAGACCTATGCAGGTAGATAAATGAAAAGTCTCATCATGAGGGTTCTGTTTTTTTATCTTTATTGGTACGGAACTATACAAAAGTCTGACAGCGGCTCTTCGATTCGGATTCGAATAAGTTGAATGATTTGAATAATATGTTGAATAAGCTTGAATAATAAGTTGAATGATTTGAATAATAAGTCTTAATTATTTAATATGAAAAATTATTCAAATAAAGCCTAAATATATATTTGTTTTATATATTTATATTTTGTTATTAATATATTTTATTTTAAAAATATATCCTAATTAGAAACAATCTAAAGAAGTCAAGAGATCTATTTGCAATTTTCAGGATTCTAGAATCTGGAAAAATTAATACATAATCAGTCTTCAATCGATGAAATTGGAAAAATTTAACATCATTTGGCTAAATCAATAAGATGGTATATGAATCCAATTTCTATTGACATTTTCTCTTTGCCCAATAGTTCTTTTGTTAAAAAAATAAAATAATTACTTAATATCGAGAATGCATCTCTTAAAAATATCATTAATCTAAATTATAGTAGTAGATACTTTACATTTCGTTGTTTAGAAATTAATATTAGTAATTTATTTTTTCTGAATTATCATTCTTTCAAATTTATTTATTTTTAAGAAATTACATTTTTATAAAATTATAAATATAACATTTTTACATGAATGAAAAGAGTTTTAAATTTCAGAAAACAGGTGCGAAATATTAGTGAGCCAGTTTGAGCAAGTGCAGACAATAACATCTCTTCTCAATATGTACGTGTAATCAATCAATTTTAAATTATCCTATATTATTAATACTTTTTCTAAATTTATAAATTTGCCAAATAGTAATGTGAAAAATTTCTAGGACGGGATTTTCATTATTAACTTCACTTTAGTTAGTATTTAATTAATTAAATTATCGATAAACATTTTTAAAATTGATATTTGTATTATATGTATTTTGATAAATAAACTAAATATAGTGTGTTTTGTGATGTAAATAAATATGTTTATATAAATACAGTGTTGTTAAAAATACAGATTCAGATGGTCTTGTGAAAATGTATTTAGAAATAGATACAGATAAAAATGACAAACTAAATTTTTTGTACAAAATATCTAGATACAAGAAACATGTGAACATACTAAAAAAATTCAGGCTCTATATAGTTGGATGCTTGCAAACAAAATATTCAGTATTTTTCATTACTAGAAGATTTTATTCGAAATGCTTAAATTATACAAAATAACACAAGAAATACTAGAATTAGAATATACAGGGTGATTAGCAAATAGTATAGTCTTTTAAAAGATTTTGATGTTAGATAATTTTTTTTTTTTAATTTTTCCTTGGTATAGCTCTCTGTAAGTGTAATCAATTTAAATAAAATATTCTAACATCTAGTTTAGACCTTAGTTAGTTTTTAGCTGAGAGAAATCCGGGTACGTGATAGACCACGCGGATCTGGCGGAACAAATACTCGGCTTCAAATAAATAAAAATTACAATTTTTAAAAATTTGAATATTAAGATGTATCATGCATCTCTTTTTTAAATAGATACCCCTGGAGATTGTAGCTATATACAGATGCATTTTCCAGCTATCTAGATAGTAGATACGCAGCTAGATACTCAAAATGTATACTTGTATCTATTTACTTAACAACACTGTATAAATGTATACCTAAAATAATTTTATTTAAGACTAAATTTTAGAATGCTTTGCATTCATCTTTATCTTTAGTCTGATCTAAATGTTTAAAAACATTTCGATTTTTAGATATACCTACCTAATTAAAAGGACAAGAAATTACTAATTAAATTCTTTCAGGCTTTTAATTTATAAATAAAAATCAATGTGCTTTTATATATTCATGTAAAATTTTGTACTAGACTACTGCTTTCGAAACGTTAGTCTTAAATAAATAATACCTATATATTTATTTATTTATGGTACATCAAGCAGAAAACACACTATTTGTTTCATTCTTTATAAATTAAACATGTCTGCTACTCTGTGTAAAAAACTTTGTTAATTTTATAAAATAATTTCACTATTGGTTGATTAATATTTACTCTATAAAAATGAGTTTTTAGAAAAAAATAGATAAATATATAATAATATGAAAAGAAAATTTTTTGATGATCTGCGCATTCATTATATTTTAATGCTTTTGTTTTATTTTTTAATTTTTTTTTTTTTATAAACTTTTTGAGATATCAAAAATAATATAGTTTAATAATCTTTTATAAATATTTCCTTAAAAATGTATTTTAATAATTTCAACAGGTTAGTTTAATTTCTAGAATATATGTTTTAGAAATTTTTCATAATATATTAACAAATATTATATAATGTTCTTAATTAAAATTTATAAAAACTAAATTTTTATGAGAAAAATATATTTATTACGGATCATAACTTCCCGGTTAGCTATAATTCTAAGAATAATTTTTGATGTTGGATAATTTTCTCTTTTCTCTTATTCTATCTATGAACTTAAATTTTTGTCACTTTCAAGGCATTTTTCTTTTAATACAATTCATCAGCCGGAAAAATATAAATATAAAGGTATTTTAGGAAGAATCAAAGCATTGCTATGACATCTCCAGCCGATACCTAGCTTACAATTCAAATTTTATTTCTCTGGCCTTTACGGTTTTTAAGATATCACTACCAACACATACTTGACCAATGGCTGAAAATTGTCTTAATCAACTATGTGGAGCAGAAAAAGGCATGTTTTCGGTAAAAACTGGGAACTTTTAGTGTTTTCGTCAAAATGAGGGTAAAAAATCGAACCATGAAATGTCTTATTTATTTTTAGCTAATTTAATGTTTAGGTATTGAATATTTTAACATTGAATATATACGTATATCACGTGATAAATATGGATATAAAGTGTGTCCGGTATCTGGGTCTGGATTTTACATTTTATTATTGAGAACTCGACTTCTGGCTAATCTTTGACAGATTGCGGATATACTATCTTAGTTACCTACTTCTGCGCTTACTTCATAAGATAAAAAGAGCGAGATAGCCAGCTAGTTTTCAATTATGATTTTATTTATTTTTGGATAACTGGGGGGCCCCAATTGACTAGTGTAACTGGACCAGTCCCCTTACTATCACGTGATACGGTTACTCCTCTATTAAGGTAGTCAGTTCCCTTACACTCATATACCGATGGTCCAGAACCAGAGGAAGGTAACTCCATATTGGCTATTTTTCAGGAGAGCATAAACAAAATTTGCATGTTACTGTTTATGTATCAAAAATAAAAACTATGAAAGTTAACTCCAAAAACTCTCTTATTATAAAGAGTGGAGTTACATCGTTCTGTCACTAAAGAGAGCATAACAGTTGATCATGGATAATGTGGAAAACCGAAAATCGGATTTTTCGAGATACGTTCCTTAAGTTTTGAGGCATAAATGCTAAAAAGTTTTATTTCATGGGGACTATCGCAATACTTCCACTAACAATCAAGCCAATGAAGCTAAAATGAAAATTAAAAATTTAGAACACATAGGTATTGATTTCGAATTCTGTAGAATTATTATTGTTAATCTTTGCTTCAATAATAATCAAAACTTAAAATAAATGAATTAGATATAAAATAGAATTGACAATATTTAGCATTTCATATTATATGATTATATTTATAAGAATAGAATCTACTTTTCTTAGCAGTTTTTCAAATAATATAATTTTATTTCTTTTTAATTGTTTCTTGATTGAATTTTTCAGTGGGCTACCCATGGTAAAATTATAGAATTAATTGAACTTTCCAATTTCACCATAGGTAGAATGAATTGGAAAATTTTAATTAATGTTTTAATTTCATCATAAGAAGCCCCATCCGAAATATTATTCCCGATCATCAGTCTGACCACCCACCAAAGCCTCAACGAGATTATGTGTCTCTTGTTATCTTAATTTTGAATAATAATATACTGAAATATACTTTAAAAAGAAAAAATATTAAATCAAAAATCTATATTTTATTTATTATTTAATTTAAGTTGATATTTTAGTAAAGTAAAGAGAAATTTCGAAGGAAAAATCAATTGATATATATATATGACTACTAAAGTTCGAATAAAGTAAAATTGTTTCTTTAAGGAATCATCAAATTTTAAATTTTATTTCAATTCTACTTTTTGTCATTCTATATAAATATTTGGTATCCTATTTCTAGGTTTGAGATATAAGAGAATCATTAATTTATAGAGTAGGGAAATTTGAAGAAGCTATGCTATGTATGTATGAATGCTAAATATGTTTTTTTTCGTATGATATTCAACTTAATCGGATGACCAAGATTAAGGAAATGAATGATTTGTTAAGAAATAGTTGAATTAATATTAAACAAAAAAATTAATAGTCGTTTGAGTCTTGGATTTAGACATGGAAAAGCACAGTTCACAATCTAACCATTATATGAAATATTATCATTATTTCAAAATAATGGTTTCCAAGGACTCTTTTTCTCAAAAATGAGTGGATATATGATGTTAAGTTAGATGACTTGAATGAAAAACTATGGAGATGACAACGTCCATTTAAAATACTTGATCAATCATTTAAGCACCATCTATATTCGAATTATATATATCCAAAACAAAAACGCATACTTGGGACAACGAATTTCAACCAATGGATACGGTCAAGGAAATATTTTTATCCCTCTATTAATTTTTTCAATACTTCTACTCAAAAAATCGAATCTCGCACAATCAACGGCGTAAAAATTATTCTATTCAGACGAGGTCGACTTTAAAACATTTTCACATGACCGATAACATTCTGTGGATTAATTAATTAATTTGATCATCTCATTGTCTCCATTGGCATCTGTATTTGCTGGGTTAAAGAGGCATTTAGTTCCCAAGAATGTAAAATATGTATAAAAAAAAAAAAAAAAAAAAAAAACATCTATGGGTGACTTTTGTTAAATCTCAATTTAAGACAAAAAACTTGATATCAACTATTTTAAAGTTATGAAAAATTTTATTTTTAAAATTTCTAGGTCTTTCTTGACATTGAATTTAAAATAAATATACTTTAAATTACTTTTTATAATTTTAAAAAATAAATTAAGTGCTTAAATTAAGAGATTTATATATGCCGCGGTCACTTGGTAAAACACATGATATCATGTAATGTCAAGGCATTTCACTTCATAATAGCTTTAAATAGGGGCTGTGAACAGGGGCCGCGCCAAGCCATTCGGCCGCCCGTGTGCAAACTATAATTTTGCGCACCCTTCTAAAATTGTAACTAAAATTTAACACATAAAAAATTATCACCCTTTACCCTTTCTAGCTAAAAATTAATAGATAGGTATGTACATATAATAAATAAAATTGCGCATCTGAGCTTTGTGTATGTGTTCTTGCGGAGAGGGGATGGAGGAGGTGACGCGGTAACCCACCTTTCCCGATACGCTAAATTACAAGATTTTCACAAAGGGGGGGCGCTGAAAAATGTTCCCTTCCTTAGGGGGCTGGGCAGTTTTAAAAAGGTTGAGAATCACTCGGTTAGACTCTAGAGAGACGGTTAGTCAAGTGTCAGTCTAGCTGTTTTGCCGCCCTTTGACTTGGCCGTCCGTGTGTTTTGCACACATTAGCTATTTAGTCGGCTCGGCCCTGGCTGTGAAGATAACTCGTTTATCCCTATGACATCTAGAGACTGGAACTCTCTTCCCCCGTTCGTTTCCCCAGCAACATATAACCTTCAATCTTTCAAGACACGCATCCACGAACAACTTCAACTCCGACCCAATCCCTAAATCTCTTCTTATTTCCAAGATAGAAGGGTCCACCGCGGACTATAGAGGTTGAACCTTTTCGGTGCAACCAGGTTGGGGTGAGGGAGGTCTAGGGGTCCCAAGTGGAACAAATATATTAAAAAATTTTTTTTAATATTTTTATTAATAACTAAAT
The DNA here is from genome assembly GCA_024734495.1 of Forficula auricularia. Taxonomy (NCBI): domain Eukaryota; kingdom Metazoa; phylum Arthropoda; class Insecta; order Dermaptera; family Forficulidae; genus Forficula; species Forficula auricularia. The sequence continues at coordinate 2,830,817 of JALMQS010000101.1, read as the reverse complement.
CAATAAACATAATATTAATTCTGGAATTCTCAGCTAAAAGCACATCGCGGACATTTATTTTCTAACTAGGATTTCACCTAGGGGTAATTGATGCCATAGCGAAACACATATGTGGTCACTCCGATTGTTTTTCAAGTGTCTGTTTACATGGATGAGTCATCTAAGTATCATGCCGCTAAGGAAAAATCTTGAAAGAGACAATAAAAGACTGTGTCTTCTGCTGCAATTATAAATTTTATTTATTTATAACGGGACTATAGTTTCGAGGGTCTTGCCCTCTTCATCAGTCTATTACAATGTATTCATACATTGTAATAGACTGATGAAAGGGCAAAGCCCTCGAAAACTATAGTCTCGTTATAAATAAATAAAATTGCAATTCAACGAGACGCGGTCTGTGTCTCGCTCAACCTCTACAGTCTTTTATTGTCTCCTTCAATATATAAAAATTCTGCCACTCTCGGCAAAAACTTTCAATTTAAGGAAAAATCTTGCAATGAGGTCTTAGCCTTATCTATTCATTCCCTCTGGGTTCATAAAGGAATTTAATTAATGAAGATCACTTGATTTTAAGTATCTTTATTCAATTGAAAGTTTTTGCCGAGAGTAGCAGAATTTTTATATATTAAAGGAGACAATAAAAGAGCGTGTCTTCTGCTGGAATTATAAATTTTATTTATTTATAACGAAATAAATAAAATTTATAATTCCAGCAGAAGACACACTCTTTTATTGTCTCCTTTAATATTTTTATTCAGTTACGGTGCTTTTTTTCTTTCATTAATTCATATTTCTGACTAAATGTTTTCAGAACTGCAAAAAAATATATTAATTATTTAAAAAAAAGTTCTAAATAAGGACACAAATTTAGAATAAGTTTAAAAATGCTTAAAAAGAAAAACACTTGATGCCAAAAATTTCCTTAATTCGTGCTTATTCATTGTGTATAGACCTAAGTTACATGAAACATCGGCATGACACGATATGATGTGTTTTAGCAAGTGACCACGACATATATATTTTATATGTATATAGGTATCTCACTTTGATGTAAGATCTCATTAGAATTAATAGAAATGTGATAAAATAAGGTGAGAGGAAAAGAAAAGTCAGTTGAATTCTTTTCTTTTCAATATATGGTTAGATTTGAGCTTAAGAAAATTAATAAACATCTATTATTATAATTATCTATGTGAATAATTTCATATTATAACAAATATATAAATACTTCAATTTATTTCTACTTTCTACAACATTTTATTTTACGGGATGGATTAATAAAATCCCTAAATAATTCAATAATAATAGTTACTTTGACTATAACATAAGAAAAACATTTTTATGATTGAAAATATCAATAAAATAAGTTAAGAAATATAAGTTGATTATTTATCTAAATATAAGCTGCTTTTAAAAATTTGTCAAAGCTTTTGTTTTAAAAAAAATGATAAAGTATTTATCATCTTTTTTAATCATACATTTCTCAATAATTCTATTGTGTCAAAATGACTAGTTTTGTTACAAATAAAAAAATAAAATAAAATAAAATTAGAAGATATAAAAATAAATCACAAATTACAACAGTTCTTGTGAGAATATATCAATTTTAAGTGACTAAAACTTGAACTTTTTTGGAATTTTTTTGATTTTTTGTATTTTTAGGAAATGACTAAATAACAGAAATATAATTTTCTTAAATTAAGTGGGATAATAAACTTGGTACATATACCATATATATGTGTATATATTTATATATACAAAGTTAGTTTATAATTTATAATTTGAATTCAAATAATTCAAATATTCAAGGGAGACTGAAAAATATTTACAAACAGGTTCAGTCTTAATAGATTATAAAAATTCAGTCGCTCAGGTGGTCGTAGATTGATAGAAACCCGATTGACCATATTTAGTCAATGTATATACCACCGCCTCATAGGTGGCCATAATAATTGCAGTATTTGGGATCTGCCTGATAAGTTGTGTAGTCAGACCTCGATAGAGACCCCGGTACCCCTCTTCACTATACACGGTGGTCAAAGTTTGGCAAAAAGAACAATATTTGTTACCTTCTTCCCTAAGACGAGTGCGGGCGACTTCTGCAATTGAATATTGAAATCAAAGTAGAAATAGTTTTAAATATTTAGTGAAAATGTATTGCTTTATTTCTATATAATTATAAATTGTACCTAATATAAAAAAGTTTCTAAATACTTTATAACATAGTTTTTAAGGAATTTGGTGTTGGTAAAACATTTTTATCCAATAACTTTATAACATGTTTATGCAGCGACGTTTCTCCTCCAATCGAAGCTTCCACAGGCTCTAAACTCGACTCTTGTATCAAATATTAATCAACTTTGAAATCAACTCAATCAATCACAAAAAAATTGAACTGTTTGTGATTGATTGGTAGAATTTGGAAGTTGATGGTTGAATGTATGATGTATGAATGCAAGGCTGGTATTAGATACATATATACTAAAAGTCGAGTTTAGAGTCTGAGAAAGCCTTGATTGGAGGCGAAACGTCATTTAATAAACATGATATAAAATATTTAGAATCTTTTTTGTTTCTAATTCCCAAGAACCAATATTTCAATTTACAGGACTGGAAATGAACTGAGCATAATAATTAATTGTAATATAATGTTTTTGACTAAAAATTAAATATAATTTTTTTAAAAGCAATCAATATTATGTTTATTAATGCATACAATGTTTCAGGAGAAATTCTCATTTTTTCAATGAAAAAATTGGCAAAATATAGATGCTTTATGAAATAATAATAATAAGTTGATTTATTATTCTTTCATAAAACATTTCTATTTTGCTAATTTTTTCATTGATAAAGTGAAAATTTCACCCGAAACATTTGAATTATTAATAAACGTTTTTATAAGGAAGTGTATTCATTTAATCCAATAAAATAAACAAAAATTTATTTTAAAATTTAAAATATTTTGAAAAATCTTGACTATATTTCAAATTGTCTAGGAGATAGATAGATCGTCTTCAAAGAATAATAATAAAAAATTTACATTAAGAAGAAATTAAGGTAGATTCTTGGTTTTATTAATAATAATAATCAAATTAGAGAATTTTTTTTTAATAAACAAAACGACTGGGGGTTCAAACCAGGAACCTCACATAAGCGACGTGGAGCTCTAACCAACTAATCTAGTAGTCCCCGTACTCAAACCATTGGTTAATGTCTATATGAAGATGTAGTTTCATTTGTTTAATCTCTTCTTTATTTATTTTTCTAGGCTCTATAGTAGCCTGCCAATTATTACACAATTCATGACTTCCCAATTAATCACATCACTTCAAGCTGGAAAATTATTTTTTCATTAGCCTTGGGACATAATCACAATGAAGTCTCTTCTAAAGACAATTATAAATCAAATTAGAGAATAAATAAAAAATAATAACAATATATTTTTTATAGTAAATTTGTTTTTTCAGAAATTTTTTGAAAATAACATATATCTACATTTTATTAATTGATATTTTAACTAAATTTTTCTCTTTATTAAGAGCTTTAGGATTAGAGGTATCAAAATTGAATTAAATTTGCTGAGTGACTAGCAAGCGTGATACGTTCACAATTTACCAACACCTTTATTCTCTTATAAGTAAAAATTCTCTCTTTAGCCTCTGAAGATGAACAAATAATCCGAAATATATTGAGATTGAAAAAATTATATTTTATTTTTGTGAAACCAACCAAGTATATTTTCACACAAACCGAATTCATTTGCTTGGTTACACATTTGTTATAGAATATGCTAAAGAATAATTTTTAATTTGAAAAAATTAAAATCACAGTGTTTATGCTGGTTTTGCTTACCGTGAGGATATGTCAGGATTGAGGCAATTGTTTTGGAACAGGCACCTGCCATCATAAATTCCACAAAATCTCTTGAAGATTTTGTATCATCTGGATGTCTAGTTCTAATCTCCAGCAATTTGGCTTTAATTTCTTCGTATATGACAAAATGAATGACAGTTTCTGATATTCCGAAATATGATGCAGTGATTCCTTTGTAGAATCCAAAAAACCCCTAAGACAAGCAAATATACATTATTTATTTAGAAAATTGTTAGCCATCAGACCAACTGAAGTATATTAAAGTGTCTTATACAAATATATATTAAGAAAGGATTTAAGGTGCAGTCCAAAAAATGTCATGCTAAATCCCCCCCCCCCCCCCCCCCCCAATAGTAATTCTTCCAGGGAAATCAGGAATATTAAAAATGAATAGTGGCACCTGATTTATTTATGATCAGCATCTGACGCCGTATCAATGGAAAAAATTATCAATTCTATCAGAAAGGAAATGTCATTATAACCATTCCTTTATTAAATAAAAATTTAAAAATTATATTAAAAGTAATAATGAATGATTTGATTATATATACAACCTCGATCGATCGAGAACGAACGAAATTTTTCTACATCAGGAATATTTGTTTCTAATTTAAAAACCAGATTATTGTATGATTCGTTGGATACCTTTTGTTATTTAAAAAATAATTTTATATTTTTTATTATTGTATTTGCATTCAATGCTTTGAATTCATTATATTCTATATTATTTCTTTATTTATTTTTGTTATGAAACATGGATATGTTTTTATTTGATTTATTTTTGTTTATTTGGATGGAGCAATGAATTTATGTCTGACAGACGGGACAAATAGATGACGATGTCTTCCCATAAGGACTCTTTTCAATATTTTCATATAAAATATTAAAAATTATATAGAAATATATAGGGTGAATGGATTATCTTTGTGCTTTCAAGGTCAAAGTATTTTATGTTAAGAATTTCTATGATGTAATAAACAAATAAAAAGATTATTCAATTTTTAACAGGTCTAGAATTTTAAAAAAATGTTGGGAAAATATAAATTGAAACATTTTATAATTTATAAAATAAATAAATACATTTTAAATTATTAAAACTAAGAAGATGAGAAAAAAAACTTGCATTCTGTGAATATATCCTTTTGACACATTCCAACGCAGTCATGCGTTGACCATGTTTTCTATAGTCGAGTTGAAGTCGTGTTTTTACAAACCAAATTGGATTGGTTAAAGTACTAGCAAAAAATCCTAAAATCAAAAGAAAAAAAACCATTATAATATAGGAATATTAATTACAGACTAGCTGCCACCCGGGGATGGCCTCGACAGACTCCTGATCTAATTGAAAAGTTTTTGTTTTGCCGAGAGTAGCAGAGTTGTTGATTCACAATGAGAAACAAAGAGGTTGTCCTCTGCTTGATGCAAATAAATATACACATATCAAAATGATATATCTGTATATTATAATATTTGTTTGAGACTATAGTTTCGAAGACTTGGTTTTCATCATCAGTCTTTTTTAATTATAAATATTGTTTTTCATGGAGTCAATACCGTATGGATATTGAAATTTTTTTGATGTTTTCTTAGCTGGTAGCCAGTTAGAATATATATATAGTTAAAATACAAATGATTTTTCCAAGTCTATATTATAAATGATTAATTTTTAATTATTGTATAGATTTATTGATTATAATATATACCCGAGGGGTGAACCGCGATTGGAATTAGGTGTACATCGTCTTTGGAATTCATTAGATAATCTATTGTCATCTATTGTCTTCTACTTGGAAATGAAAGTGGAAGTAGGTGTACACGATTTTAGGTCGCGGTTCACCCTTCGTATATTCAAATCGAGAGGTTTCGAGTGAAAACTATCTGAGTTGGACATTTTTAATGAGATATAATCATTAAAATCTACAATATTTCGAAAGTGATTTCTCTGTTCAATATCCATCATCTGCTTGCATGTCTAAGACCAAGAAAGAGTTATGTTAGCAGCTTTGTGCATTCTATGGAATTATCTCATCTCTTAAAATTGTATTTCTATTATCGGTCTATTCTTCTATTAACTCAACATTTATTGAATTTTTCTAACAAATGCCATAATTATACATCTAACTAGCTAGAAAATAATTATGTAAAAGCTAAATATATTTATTAATTATTCTTATTGTAATATAGTATATTTATTTTAATACTAGAAGAGTTTAATCTAATTATATATTTTTATTTAACATAACACTTAAACTGTTAATTTTTAAACTAATATCACAACAAGTATGTTTATTAAATTAAAATTTCTATTGTAATATTAATCAAAAGTTATAATATTGACTGAACAATTTTGAATGTGATCATTTTTCTTTTAAATAAAAGTATTTTGTATTTAGCCTTTCAAGTACATTTCGAAAAGTGTTTCGTATTTTTTATTTCAAATGCCTGAAGTGATTATTTTGCCTAGCTCTGCTTATAAATGTTATGTTTGTATCTTATTTAGTTTACGAGCTACAATGCTCTTATAGATGGACGGACTTAGACATTGTCGTGACTCTAATAGGGTCCCGTTTTACTTTTGTACAGAAATTTAACAATGATAAAATCCTATAAAATAGATGTTATTTAACAATTATATGTACATAAATATATTTATCTAAAATTAAGGTTGCATTTAATCAAAATAATTTTTATTCAAAAAAAATATTTATACCTATGTATATATGCTCAAAATATTTATCGAAAATAACAATAAGTTAAGTGTTATAAATGTGTAATGAATCTTTTCTGTTTCAGTACGTATATAATCATTGGAGATTGATAACAAGTTATTTATAAATAAAATAAGATAAATATTTAATTACTTATTTTTTAGATTAATTGGGCGTTTATCTATTTTTATAATATTTAGTAAATAAAGAAAACAATAATATTATTTATTGTTTTAATGGAATATTGAAATAAAGATAGACGATTTAAAATACTTCCCGTTAATTAAACCAATGATTGATTAGGGATTAATATGTGCAAATTAAATGTGTATATTTTTTGATTGATGAGATGGATTGAGTTTTCCTTGATTAAAAAAAAAAAAACCTAAAAATGTTTCTTTTTCATGATTTTCGTAAAACAGTTACGAGTGGCAAAAAACAAAAACAACAATTTTTTGACCTTAGAGTCAAAAATGTTTAAATGATCAAACCCTAATGAAAGGGTTTTCAGCTCATGTATTGTCTTTTTTGTTAAGGGAGAATGGTGTAGGTTCTTGGTGAAACATTTCAAATAAAATAAAGAAAAATTTTGAAAATTTAAAATTCTAGGTAGGTTTCATATAAATAAAAGATCAGATGCATATTTAGCACACATTGAGTGTTCTTTGGGAACTCCTGAAGATGGGCTTTTACCCCGAAATATATATAGAGTCGTGCTAAATAAGCATCTGATCTTTTATTTATGTGAAACCTACCTAGTATTTTATATTTTAAATTTTAAAAAGTTTCTAAAAATTTTTTCAAAATTTTCTTTACTTTATCATGTAATGTCCAAAGAATTGTCAAATTTTTAGGGTGCATCATTGAGCGAAGCTTTTGTTGGTGACTATTTAAGGCTTAATATCTGATTACTTTAAAAAGAAATAGCTTAGGAGATTTTGATAAAAAACTCGATATATCCTAATAATTAAAAAAGTATTTTTGATCATACAATGATTAAAAGATGTTTACAGAAAAAAAAAATGTGTGATATAAATAAAATAAAATTGGTATTATTTTCTAGAAGTAGAAAAATTGATTAATTTATAAGCAATATATAATATATATACATATAAATCAAAAAGTGCGTCTTCTGCTTGATATAAATAAGTATATATCCTGCCTAATATATAATTAATAATAAATTAGTCAAATAAAAAAAAATACACAAAAAACTTTTTTAAATTATTTAAAGTGCAAAATAGATATTACAACAGTAAAGATGACAACTAATAAGGATGTATCTTAAAATTAAACAAATAAAAAAATAATGAGAAACTTCATGTAATAACTTTAAACCAATATTTACAATAAATTAAAAAATAATTTTGATAATTTCTCTATTGAATGATCATTGAAATGATACTAATTCATTATCTATGATCAAAAAAATATATCAAAAAATAAAATTCGAAAAACATAAACATGTGAAGTGTTGCGTTTTTTTTTTGACGGCAGTGTAGGTATATAAAATAAAAGTTCAGTTCAATGATCAGACTTCCTTGCTAACCCCATGTAGTCACTTCAATTTTTAACTAAAAACTCCACTATTGAATATTTGCGTAGATTGAAGATGAAGGAAAAACTTTCGAAACTATTATCTCAATTTCATCAAATATTTATTTACATATTTTCATTTATTATAGGTATGTTTATATATATATAGAGAGAGATATTTAAATCAAACATAAGATGCACTCTGATTTATTCGTTGTATGTCCTATATATATATATATTAATATATTTGTAGATTTATTGGTAAATAAGGCTTTATTATTATTTAAATATTGTTGATAATAGGTATATTTGTCAATAAATCTAATTAAATCTAATTGGCAATTCACTTGGTCTTTGGCAAAAGTTGTATGTGAAAAAGATTGGCTCTTAGCCAAATGTAAAATTAGACATTGTGTAAAAAATAAAAACTTTACTTATAACTAATATATGATTATAAAAATAAAAGAAAAAAGAAGAAGAAAATCTCGATTATATAACTGGAATGTTTATGTTATCTTAGGATCTAATTTCAATTAGAACTTCAAAATTGATTTCTTTGAATATTAAATAATTCTATTCTATTTTTTCGCTCAAGGATATACATATAACTCTTTAATTAACAAATGCTAAGATATATTCTCTATGATAACGATTATTACACATCATAGTGATATAATGGTATCATTAATTCTATAAAAGACGAAAACATTCAAGATAATTAAGTTGAAAAAAATACAAAAGGAATAGCATTTCTTGACAATAAGATATTATAATAAATATTGATCATTTCAAAATTTTTAATAATGTGTAAAAATGATAAAAATTTGGAATGCGGATGCAAATTTTCTAAAAAAATTCGCTAACATAATTTGATCTGAATCGCATGTTGTAATAGTTTCTATCAATAAATGATTTCTTCACAGGGCTTTGACACCACTTCTTAATTCTCTGACACCACTCATTTAGAGGCCGAAATGTCGTTCAATATTGAATTAAATATTAATTCAATCATAAAATTTAATTTAAAAGGCTCTATTTGATATATATTATTGCATATTTAATCAAAAATAGGAAACTTAGTAAATTGAGTAAGAACTTGTTAAAAAGTTTAGATTCTGGGGATTAACGTTAACAATGGGGATAATTGATTTTTTTAAGGGTGGGAACTGACAAGTTTAGCGTTTTACAGTAATAATTTCTGGATGGTCATTTAACTTCAATTAAATCTTTGTTAAATAGGTGTTGGGGGCTTTAACTAAGACTATTTCTTAAGTAAAATTGGCTTAAATTTTTATTTTTATTTTTGGGGGGGGGGGGGGGGGGGTGGTTATCGACATATTCCTCCAAGGACAAATTCACAAATGACTGGTTTCGAAACATAAGGATCATTAAATGTGAAAGCGAAAAAAAAAAAAAATATAAAATTAATAAAAGTATGTAAGTTTAGTTTTAACCCAAACCGAGTCCGGAAAATTCCGAGTTTATAAAAATATTTTAAATTTTTGAAAAAAAAGAAATCAATTTTAATGTTTTGATTCATATTCTAAAAGATATTACACTTAATGTTTCAATTTCCATTAATTATGTTGTAGAAGGGCTCTGATTTTCTTATTTCCACACAACATTCCCTAATAAAATTTGAATAAAGTAGATTTTATTTTCAATGAACAATCTAATAAAAAAAAATCTATTAATTTTCTTAAAAAGGAAATATTATTTATATTTTGTTATCTAATGTTTGTTATATAGAATACAAAAGAATTGTGAATCACTAATTTCTAATGAATGTTTAAAGTTATTATTTTTCGAAACAATCAATGTACTGATATGAAGAGGAATAAAAATGTCAAGATAAGAGAAAAAGAACGAAAGAGTGAGTGTGATAAATTTGGCAAAACAAGATTAAGCAGAAGATGATAGATTACCAGCAGATGATGCTGAACAAACGTGCACAATAGGCGTATCTGGCGTGAGGAGGGAGTTAAAGATTTTCTTTGAATGTTGATAGGCTGAAAAGTAGATCGCCCGAGATGGAGCAACTCCGATCAAATTGGGTCCCAGGCCTTTGAAGAGAGCTCGAGCACCTTCCGTTTCGATGATATGTCTAAAAAGAAAAAATAATGGAAGAAGCGAAAAGAGATTGAGAGAAATAAAAAAAAAGTGGAAGATTAAATTATTAAAAAAATTAAGTCATTCTTATCGCAAAAGAGAGCAAATATTTGCATATAAATTGTATTATAACGTTTAAATATTTTCTGAATTATTATATTTAGAAAACATTTAGATCATAATTATTACTTGATTAAATGTTTCATAATTAAATTAATTTGTTATTCAGCGATAAACAAATGAGCAGAATCAATTATCAAGGGAAGTTTATAAGCCACAGGAATATTTTTTAGAAAAAGGAATAATTAGAAAATAGGTAGTTAGATAAACTAAGGTAGAGGGAAATTAGAGCTTTTTTTTATGGACCCTAACAATTTAATTAACTGGTGATAAGTTTATGAATTGATAATATAGGATTGTTTAGAAACAACTATCGTATTTTGGGAGCATTTATTTTTTTTTTTTTTTTAATAATAATGATGTAAGAAGGTGTCTGTTAAAGAAGTAGCGCCACCTATACGTCATAGGTCATGAATCTCGTATTGTGAAAAAGAAATTTTAGTGGTTGGGGTCAAAGTACCTGTGGAGGCGGGTCTTGAACAAAGGTTATAGGTTGTGGGAAAGATGGAAGCGAGAAAGGAGTTCCAATATTTAAAAGTCATAGGGATAAACGAGTTGGAAAATAGCTTATGAATCTGCATCAAATTAGACCGTGGGTGTTGAATTTTTAAAAATCATGTTTCGGAAAATGAGGTTTTGGGGTAAGGATAATCTAACATGGGGTATCAAATTAAAATGAGCTAGAAAAGGACAAGGATGAATCTCCGTTTAGTTTTATTGATGGCTTCTGAATTGCATTCAGAGTGGCAAGAGAATTGGGGGCAGAGGTGAGCAATGTTCGAGACAGTAAATTCGATCCTTTGAAGTAATGCCTAAAGCTGAATATCGATAGAGAATCCTATATAAGGCTTATATAAAAATAAGGATCGAATGCGCGGAAGTAGAGTTATCAGTGCAGTAAGATGGACCAGAAAACAGTTTTTAATGAAAAAGAGGGAAAGAAATTGAAAATAAAATTAAAAAATAGACGAAAAGATGAATGACTTTGAATGAGATAATGGCTGATAGGATGAGAAATTAGTTTATCTATTTATATCGAAAGAAAAAATAGCAATTCCGCGATTTATCTTTTTCCGCAAAGCTGAGATAATATTACACTATTGAGGTTCTGATAAAATTGATTTTATTGCAATGTTGTTATATAGAAGTGATAGACAGTATATTCCTTCTTGAAACATAAATGAAGCATTTTCGAGATTTTTAAAAATAGCAAACTTATAAGAAAAAAATGAACACTTTTCTTTAAAAAATTTATTTTTAAATTTTTTTATATCGCAAAAAAAATTAAATAGTCTGATTTTATTATTACTATTTTTTTAAATAAATTAAATAATTAGAAAAATCTTCCTACGTACTTATTATGTAATTTGCCATTTCTAAAAATGGCAAAAGTGATAAATTCATGTCATCAATAGCTATTCAATTGAATTCTATAATAAACACATTCTTTGATAACTCAAATCAATGGCTTATTGTCAGAATTATGTGATTTTAATACAATAACAAAAATTTCATAATGATGAGTCAAGAAGCTATAAATTGCCTCGCCCATAGAAAAAGACAAATCCTTTAAAATCATTTAATATTCTAAATATCCAAACCAAATAGAATTGTAGGAAATATATATGAATAGTTTTATTATATATTTATAATATATGAATATAAATAAATAAAATTATAATAACAAATGTAAAAAAACAACAACATAAAAGTAAAAACAGGCGACCTTGGTCTAATGAGTCATTTATCATGATCAGAGTTCGGATACCTCAAATAATTTTTTTTACGTATTAGATGGAGTTCTCTCGCACACACACACACATATATATATATATATATATATATAGTATATAGTCACATAAGACAGGTGAAAGAGCAATATCATAATATAAATAAATACAAATAAATTTGTGATGTTAAAATTTTTTTATATTTCTTTGTAATAATTTTTTATATCAAAATCATTAATGGGAATAATAGATTACGGAGACAAACAAAAAGAAGCCAAAATAAAAAATAATGTCAAAGAAAAAGATGTATTTTGGCCCCCATGATTTTTAAGAGTAGAAGCAACCCAAGAATTAAGGGTAAAATAGATTCAGGACAAAGATTGCATAGGTTTGATCACATCGCTCTCTCAATCAATTAAAATAATTAGGGATCACTTAAGAGATCAACCTTTCTAGCAGAAGGGGTAAAATGTATATAGATAAGATCTAGACTAAGGTTTTAGCTCGTAAGGAAAAATAACAAATTAGACAGGAGTGTATAAAGATTTAAAGATAAGTGAAGAGAAACACGAGGTTGTCATCTATTAGGTACGAAATGGAATGAATCATTTTTAATATTCTCATCACTTCCAGGGACTGGAATTCTCTTCTTGTCTATCATTTTACAATGTTAAGTCCTTCAAGGTCCATAAGGGAGCACAGAAACCATCGTATTCACTTTCTGGCTCCTTTCCCAGAACCCTCTCTTATTTTTCTTATAATGATATTGATGTAGGAAGTTGTATCAAAAATCGTGAGAAGAAGGAAAAATTTCAGGGATTGGGTTAGAGTTGAGGTATCTGTGCATGCGGGTCTTGATAGATTGAAGGCTATATGTCGCAGGGAAGAATGTTCTAGTCTTTACAAATCATAGGGATAAAAGAGTTGGCAAATGCTTTTGTTCGGTTTTCGCAAGTGCAAGGGATTTATGGGGGCTGCACTGTTTGGGTGTGCGCCTTCTTGCATCATTACCATAAAAAAAAAGCTCTCTAGGAAGTAAAATAACGTGTGACAGAAAAAACCAAACAGCCTAAAAAATAAGATGTTGCTGAGGACATGTGTGTGAAGCATCACACTGTATAAATGGGAAACATACAATAGGAGAAGCAGAGAGAAAGAGAGAGCCTTTGAAATTTGAAGGTATAGAAAATGTTCTAAAGATAATGAAGGATATGGTATTTGGGGCTTTTAGAGAAGTGAAGGAATTGGCCTGGAACAGAGTCAATGGAGGCGATTTTTACATCAAACAAGTCTTAGGACTAGCTGACTACCCTACTATGAGGATGATGAAATAATTGTTTTAATTCCCATTAGATATATTATAATAGTATAGTCAAAAATTCACTTTAAATAACTATTTAAAATTTTCTATTGAGTTAATAAGTAAAAGTGAGTATTTTTAATGAACAAGTTTTAGAATAAAATTATACAGAGTGACATAATTATTTTTTTAATCTTGATTTTGACAAAGTTGTTTTAGAATTTTATTTCTATTCTTTATATACAATTTATGAATTATTACCATTATTATCGGGCTAATTGTTAAAGCTAATATTTAATTGGTAAATATTTTTCTAGAACAAAATAGAGATTTCATAACATCAACTCGTAAACTCGTAGTTGAATAATGCAATTTTTAGATTAATGACTTAAATTGGTGTGTGACTAATTAGGAATTTTAGGATAAAATAATAATTATAATAACAGACAAAAGTATAAAAATAATCATTTGGAAATTATATCAAAGAATTATAACTTGAACGATAGATATTCAAAGTGATATTTTTTAAGATAATCAGTTAAATGTAATTTTTAATCTTTGCTTAATAAAAAATAATAATATATAATATATATTTCGATCACTAATTCTGTAATTATTTTCAAGAGATGTTAACTTTTGAGATTTGAACAATCACCTAATTACATTCACAGAAATAGAAATCAAAACGTTGTCTATTATATTTATTTTTTATAATAAAATTAAAAATTATGATTACATAGTTATCCTATAAAAATAACAATCTTTAGAAATGATATAATATTTTACAATTTTAAAATAATTTAATGAAATAGTGGAGGATGTATTGAGTATAGTAGAATAAATTGTGTTTGATCAACTTCGAAAGATAAGATAGTTTTAAGATTTTTTATAAGATAACCAGGAAATTGTAATTTTTAATTTTTATTATAAATACAGGTTTACTAATTCCGTAATCATTATCAAGGGAGTGAATTCTTGAGCTGTCAAGAACAGCTGATTACCATCACAGTATTAGTGAAACTATATATTTTATATATATTATTTATAATAAAAATTATAATTATATATTTACCCTATAAAAATGACAATTTTTAGAAATTATATAATTTTTCGCTAATTTTAAATAATCTAATGAAATAGTGAGATTGCAGGGAGTATAGTTAATTTTACGTTTTTAATTTTAAAATTTTAATCAAAGTATTTCTTTAAATGACATTATTTTATTCTAAGGGTCGGCCTTGTTGTTCATTTATTTTTACGAATTATTTTTTAGGATTGTAAGAAATTTTTCAAAAGAACCGTGAGACAAAACCACTAACATTAAATACAAATGGTATATCATTCGCATCCATAATAAGTATTAATTAAAACAGGAATAGCAGGGAATTGGACAATAAATAAAAAAAAGAGTTTTTATTAAATATTCGTCGATTTATTTCGACTTTCTCAGTGGCCCATTTTATCACTCTTTGTTTGTAAGACAATTCCACTATGCGACGAAACATCTTATCTTTTTTTATTATAACTACAATAGATTCTTGGAGTCAATTATTCAACAATCTTGAAACTTTTTTCTCCTTTCAACAATTAAAAAAATCAAAATTCTTATAGAAATCTTTTATGTTGTTTTTATTTTTAAACAGACAAAACATCTGCAATTGAAACGCATGGGCCATTTAACAAAAACTCTGTTTTTTATTTATTGTTCAATTTCCTGCTATTTCTGTTTTAATTAAATACAAATTTTAATTTTAAAAATCTAGGATAAAAAAAAATCCCCATAATTTTTATTAAAAATATGAATAGTTTATTTTTCCTTAGGACTTTGTGTAACGCAGGGCCAGGGCATCTTGCATCATCTGCACCCTCTTCCTGTGGCCGGCCGGTCCTATTCATCCTTCAAATCGAAATACATATAAGAGTTGGATGAGGAGCTTAAATAAAAAGTATTCTCTGATTTTGAAGTTGACCTTGGGTAAATTTGTAAATGAGAATGAAGGCGAAATAAATGGAAGGGATGTAGGTGGGTGGGTGGCACCGATACCAGGGTTTCAGTACTGACAAGACAGAGGCTCTCGGAGAGGAAGATGCTACGTCGTACCGGAGACACTGGATCAAGCCCATCGGCTCTCGGGCAGCAACTCCACAGGACGAAATCGCGACGACATGTGCAGGCGATCTTGGCAGCGTACTGATGCTGAGCCTTCTTCTCTGGTTTGAAAACATGTTCTTGGATGGGGCATGGCATATTTTACAAGAAGAACTTTTCGGTACCTTTTCTTTATCTTCAGCAGTCATTCCATATTGGGAGGATTGTAAGCGAGTTTTCACTACCTCCAGAGGACAAGTGACTATGGCTCCAACCGTCCCAGCAACACTACAAAAAAACGTAGCAATGGTGAATGAAAGGCGAAACAATAGTAGCAACTAAATGTTCTTACCCTCCTCCCACAAGATGAATAACAACATCATTTTGAGTCATATTATCTCATTCTAACACGAAAGACAACAATTGAATTAATACTACGCAATAAGATATGACACAAGTGCTCGAGAATGTAGACATTCGGCAACTAAACCATTTAATCAAATTATAGTCAATCACATCGAATACGTGATTCGCCTATTAATAATAACTGAGAAAAACGACGTCATATTGTTTACACGGCATAATTTCGACCATGTTTGATGTGCGTGATTGTGCGTAATGAAATGAAATTTACCGGTTTTTAAATTTGCACCATCTATTGGGATTTAAGTCGATTAAATCCAGCAGCAAACGGGTAAGGGACTAATCCAAATAAGAATTTGCTTTTCGAATACAAAATAAAAAAGAGTTTAGAAGGAATTTGACATTACATTTTTAAATGAGATAAATCAAGTTTGTTATGTTAACAAGAACTAAAAATAACCGAACCAGCCAAAGTCATTATTACAATTACGCATTCATTCGAAGCAAAAGTTAAATAACATATGAGACATCGCTAGAAACTTAAGAAAAATTAAAATACTAAATGCAAATGAGAAAAAACTTTCAATTAATTCGTTAAATTTTCATAATATTATTAGATTTTTAATCTAATTAAAACAGTGAAGAAAATAACTAAATAAGAAGTAAGCCTATTTAAATACCAACCAACTGTTTTGGCAAAAGATTCAAATCTTACCGTAGATATCAATTTAAAAAAGGATTTTTAAAAAATATCTTAAATTTATTATTGGAGTTTTTAATTAAATGGAATATTACTATATATATCGAAATAATTTATTGATTGTTTTTCATATTGAATAAATGAAATTCTTTTATAAAAACATTCTCAAAACATCTATCTAGAGAGTATTTTAAATCTAAATGTTTGGGAAGAAATTCTTCTTTTATCAATTTATATTTTATTTTTTTAAAGCAAGTATTTTTCCAAATTTCCATTGATAAAGGAAAATTTTTTTTCGAAAAGTTTAAATTTTTAAGATTGTTTTTATAAAATAACTGTATAAGTAAGTAATATACCTATATATGAATATGAATATACTTAAATGTATATTTCTTTTGATTTTTTTTTTCTTGGAGTAATTTAAATTTTGGCCAATGGATTTTGGCAAATGAATGCTTTAAATAAAAATAAAAAATTTCTGGCCTTTGATTTGAAAATATTTTTGAAGTTTATCATTTATTTACATATATTTTATTCCCAAGAATTAATTCAATTTTTTTCTGATTTTTTAAATGATATTAAAAAAAATTAAATTAAAATAAGATACTTAGATATTATTTATTATCATTTGATTTATTATTTTATTTTATTTTATTTTGTTTTTCTCTTTAATAATAGTTTAGTTTCGTATAATAATAAAAATTGGGTAAAATTGTGCGGCAGGTTTCAAAAAAATTATCCGGAAGAACTGGATTTTACTATTTATGGCACTTTCAGCTGCCGGGGCTATTTGGGCTTTAAATTAAATGAGTTTGATTTAAATAAGATTATAGTGTTTTATAACTTTTAAAAATTGTTTTATTTATATTATGTCGGGGACGGCGAGGCAGGCCTTTTTCTAGCTTCATTTAATCCCCTTCCATCCCACCGACCCTATATCCTTCCCCCCTCTGATCATCATTCACCGCGCCAAAACTATACATATATCCCCTCTAGCTCTAGATTCACTTATCTTTCCCTAATTCTGATCACCTTCCGAACCCCTCGAACCCAAGTGGAGGATTAATTTTTTGAACCTTTACCCCCATTTTGGTTGGTTGGTTCTTGAGTTTCTAGTTCCATAGGAGTCCACAGATTGCGTCTATACAAAATTTGGTTTAGTTTGTCCAAAGGCATAGAATTTTTATTTTTTGACCCTTCCCCATTTTGGGTGTTTAGTTAACCCCCCCCCCCCCCTCCCATAGCGGGTGGCAAGTTTTTGTATTTCTAGTCTTCTGGCAGCCTATAGATGAGGTATACAAATTTTGGTTGAGTTAGGTTCAAAACACTAGAATTTTCATTTTTTGACCTAATTAATCGAGCTAATTTTTTTCAATTTATAATTTTTTTATATATAATTATTGTTTTCAATTCTATTTTTTTATTATTATTAATATAATTTTTGTAATTATTTTTTTAATCAAAATTTTTTTTCAATTTTTTTTTTTCACTCCAATTTGTTCAATAAGGTTCAGTCAGTTTCGATATTAATTTATTATTAATTATATATAATAATTAAAAAAAATACATATAATAATTAAATCGCTTCCTCCGTCCGTCTTCCCCCCTACATATAGGTATAACGTTCGGTATTTCAAGACCCGTATTCACAGATACCTCTTCAACTCGGACCCATTCCCTGAAATCTCTTCATCTTTTCACGTTATTAGGCATTTTTGGTGCACCCTTTTCTTGTATCAATATCTCATTACAAATAAAAAAAAAATTGCCTTAGGCATGCACGAAAAGCTCATATTTATAATAATATCTTTAAAGCAATATCCTAGGGGTGAACCGCGAATGAAATTAGGTGTACACGTCTTTGGAAATATGTGGAATTATTTTGGAATTCATTAGATAATGCCACTTCATCTATTGTCTTCTACTTGGAAATAAAAGTGGAAGTGGAAGTAGGTGTACACGATATTAGGTCGCAGTTCACCCCTGGGCAATATCTAAAATTTAATTAATTAATGTAACCTTAACTGTAAATAAAAATTATTACCAATACTTAAATACATATAATTAAAAAAATTCCTGTTTTAAATTATTTCCTACTCTGTACCAATGTTAATAAAAATAGTTAAAATAAAAATATAATCTATTAACATAAAGAGAAACTGAAATTAGAAAAGTTAGGTACGGAAGTTACATTTCAAACGTGTGTACTAATTGCACACACACACCTATAAGTATTTCTATAAATATTTTTATCATAGATACTTAGTGTAACATAAAAATTGAAATCTTAGGTATAAAAGTATTTGACTAACTTCACAGAAAGGGTACCAGGACTAACCCCCCTCCCCCCTTCTCAAAGCCTCCGCTCGTAGTTTAGATATAGTTCCTTTCAGGGCCGTAGGGTAGATTTTTTAAGTATGCTTGCGCCTTTTTTTACAGCTTAGTCTTCCCCTTAACTGATCTGCCACTTTAGCTGTCTAAGTAGCAGGGGCTCCAATGATACGAGGTGTGGCTATTAAAATGACCTGACTGATGCTGCTACTGGCAAACAGCGAACGTGCCACGATATATTGAATATGATTGTGTCTGGTGATGCTTCCCTTACCCTCTGCTCTCTAGACAAGCCTTCGTAGTAGTCTCTGCGACAGCGACGCCTCGGAAAAATGCCAAGTGGCCAGATGGAGCAAGGGGTTAACCTCAGGAAGGTGAGATGGGAAACAAATTTCAAAATAATTTTTCTTAAGAACCATAAAAATTTTAAGCTAAAAGAAATAAGGAACAAATTTATTTTTAAAATTAAGACATTTTGAATTCTACTACAAGCGTCACTTATTTTAAACGATTCTCATTTTCAACCTCATTTAAATTCACTCTTATTAAGTAACTACATTTGAAAATGACACACGCAGGGCAAACACAAAACACCCTTAGATATTTTCAAGTGGCTATTCTATTTTGTACACCATTTCTTACACCTTTCCTAATAACTCCGTTATATAACTTTGTCTTCTAAATCCCTTTAAATCAAAACTAAACTTTTCCAAATCTGTCAGAATAAGTTTTGTCAAATCCTCTCCTCTTGAATCACTAGCTTCAAAAAAACCAATAAAGAATTCTTCTATTTCATTTTTATTTTGAATGGAATTAAAAGCGACAACTCTTATTCTTAAGAAAGCTGTTCAATATGATTTACCTCTGGGGTACAATTGTCGATTATCGAAAAATATTTAGCGATTTTTGATACTTCGACAATTTTGCTTAAAATTCGCTTAGGCATCAGAGGCGTGCGATAGGTAAATCATAAATCGTATACATCAATATGAGAATAAAATAGACCAATATAGAAAAGAATTGTGTAAAGATTTTTAATAATTGAATAGTGCAAATTGTATTTTGATTTCGCTGCTTCTGTTTCATAGTACGGCACGGCCCTAGTTTTTCTCTCGTATACTCTAAACAATAGTAACATCTAAAAAAAAAATAAAAATAATAACATATGGTGGAACATATTTTTATTTAGCTATTTAACCCTAGAACACACAAGCTTTTTGACAAACACAAAAGCCGAGCCCGTTAGGCACACTATATGTTTAATTGGTTTATAACACATTTTTCAATATTTATATTCATTTTATTTTATTAATTTATATTAAGATTTATAAAAATAAATAATAAATTAAAACTTTTTTATTGTTTTTATGTATTTTTTACTATACTTCTCTCTTAAAAAAAAAAATAATGAAAAATTGTACACAAAGTTACGAGATGGGCCCGTCTTTGAAGGATTAGGTATTTGCTTAATAAAAATCTTTATTAATTATTCTTTTCTTTGACTGTATTTAATAATAATATAGATAATATTAGAATTAATATACATTTATTATATATCAAATTAATATGAATAGACTCCTTTTACATGTATCAGTTGTTAATTACAATTACATATTTGTTTTGTTTTTACACATAGTTATACAATGCAATTTAGGAAGTTAAAATTAGGTTTATTAATATGTATAAAATGGAATTAGTTTATTTTAGAAATATTAATTAATCACAATAAACTTTTTCAATTTATTAAAAAAAAATATATATAATAATAATAATAATAATAATAAAAAAAAACAACAACAAAACAATAACAAAAATGTCCCGTAATAATAAAAATGCAGAAACAATATTTACTCTAAAAATTGCACATGCACCGTGACTAGAAATGAACCAAACCATCTCTCAAATGAGAATTAATGCTTTACATTAGCGGGTCTTTCGATCATCGGAAGATGCTCCCATAAGAAGGCAAAATGAGGAAAAGGAAAAATTTTAGTGTATTTATTTGGGAACTTATTGATAACAAAAGATATTTTAAAGCACGCGAGAATTTGGTGAAATAAGCGTATAAAACAATAACTAATGAGAAAGGTAAAATGGAAGCGATTCGCTGAGCTTAAATGCCAAAGTTGTCGTCATGAAAATGGAAGCATTGATCTGCTTAAGATTAAAGTCAACAGCGATTTCGGTCGTTGAGGGGCGATGCTCCGTATTTTCGTAACGCCAACCAAAGTCTAGTCTAGTCTTTCTTGTGCCTTCCTCTTCAGCAGTGTTCTGCTCAGACACTGACGAAATAAACACAGAAGATCATTGTTGACTGATGGTCTCAGCTTTCAGCTCAACTTAGACTTGCTTAGCCCGCACATTTACAATTAATTAATTAATTTAAGAAGAAAATAGATTCTATTTGTTCTTAGTTGAAGCCCAAAGTTTGATCAAAGTTACACACATACTTGATTCAAGTATAATCAGAAGAGTTAAAAATACGTTAAATCAAAAAATAAAATACATAGTTAAGAAATAAGCCAAAGGGAAGCAATAATACATTAAAATAGGAATCCTGATGACACCAAGTACTCTCCGAATGGGAAGTCTTGTAACTGCACTTATAAAACACACACACACAATAGAATTCCAGATCTAACCATCCTGGGACATTCAGTTAATGAGTATTATACTTACACTGTGTTATACATATATTCTAAATATATCGTGCTTATAAATAATGAATCAATGGCAACAAAATATTTATGGATGAGTGATAGATCTTGAAAAGTTTTCTTTTCTAAGTATTAAACTTCTGGTTTCGACTCCTCATGAACAGTTGATGGGTTGGGATCAACTGATCCTTTTGTAAGATTTGGGGTATTGGATGATCCTTTCAATTTACCTTTCGATTTCTTATTTTCTATATCTTTAAATTTAAGTGTCAAATAACGATCAACTATCGGACCAGAGTAGTCTTCAGGGAAACTTGGCATAATTGGAAGAATATATTTATAAAGTCGTTCATTCAATACATAAAGCTGCGCTGTTGATGAACAACGAACGTTGAACCACCAATCACATGTTAATGCCACTTGACTGAATATTGTACCATTTGGACAGAGGAATGATGCCTGGCCGCCGTTCAGATCACAATAATGCCATACCTAGAAACATATGAAAATTCACTTAGCTCTTTAACATACGTATAGGTGTAAAAAAAAAAAAAAAATTAGAAGGTTTCCTTAATCTATAGTTTTAGAGACTTTGAGTAAACATTCAAACATAATGCAACTAAAATTAAATTTTTTATAGTAATAGGAATGTTTTGATAATATTATACATATTATTTATTTTTTATTATTATACTAGGAACACGAGGAAGTAAGTAATCAATTTATTTAAAATCGAAAAAGCAAAATATTTTTGAAAAATTTACAAATTCATATAGATATTATATCAAACACTATTTTTCCACGTAGTCGCCTTCCTTCACACGACGAGCTTTCTTATAACTTGGTCAAAAAAGATTCCCGCCACTTCTTTAGCTCATTGTTTGAAGGCACTCTAAACCTCATCGTCTGTCGAAAACCTTTTTCCACCCATAAACGATTTCAGAGTGCTTAAAAATGAAAATCTTATGGTTCCAGTTCAGAGATGTGAGTGAGGTGGTTAATGATGTCCCAACCGAATGAGTCCAAGATTTGCTTTGTGGGGTTGGTTGTGTGGGGATCATTGGGGTAGTTAGGGAGTTTCCCTAAGGGGGGCAGCCGGTCAGCTGATTAGCCACCACACGGTTTCAAGTTCGGTAATCTGAATAGAGATCAACTAACTTTTTAGTAGAATTGACAAATTTTGGAAGTAACGACATAATTTAATGTGAAAAATACATAAGTGATGGCTCGTAATAATGGAGTTTTGATTTTTTTAGGGGGGGGGGGGCAATGAGTTTTTAAGGGAGAAACTGCCCCCCTTGCCCCCCTCCCCTAACTACGCCCATGGTGGAAATTATAAATTATTTCCAATCAAGATTTTTTTTTATCTTGTCTGGAAAACAAGAGCCAAAACAAATAATTAGATTTTACATTTTTGGTTTTCTAAGTTGAAAATCAGAAATAAATGAATTGTTATATGGAGAATGGTTTTAGTTAATGAGCTTAAATTTTGGAAATAGGCTTGTATAAATAAACTACAGCTTTGAACTAAGTTTCAGCAAACTAACTCAATTCATTCTCTAAAAAATCATCACATGACCAAAATTTGCGAAAAGCTTATAGGGTCGTGAACTATTTAATTTTTACTTTCATACCGATTTCATCAAAATTATATAATAGGAGATGTGATTGGAAATTTTTTATGGCTTGTAATTTCCAAATGGCAGTACATACAGACTATTGCCATGGATCTCCCTCAAAGTAGTCCCCTTATGACTGAACATATCGATTCCAAAGGTGTTTCCACTTTTGGAAGCATTCCCGGAAATTTTCATTCTTCTCAGTATTTGCCTGGATATTTTCATTGTAGTTAAATCGGTCTATTTCAGCCAAATTTTCAATTTAGAAAATAGGTAGAAGTCGGCAGGGGATTAGAGGGGTTGCGGAAGCACAGAAATTTTGAATTTTCCCGAAAATTCCCTGATTGAGAGCCCAAAATTTTGCGGACACTTGATGCATGTTCAAATCTTCAGTTAAAATTGACTAAACCGCATAAAAATTAGAATTAAGTTCATCAGCCATTACTCTAATTGTAAGTCGATGGTCTTAAAAGTTTTCAATCACACCTCGTATTCTTAATTTACTTTAATTTAATATTTATTTATTTTCATTTTTAACTCAGTAATAATATTGATAAAAATACGTATCATAAGTCTTACTTGACAAGAAGTTTCTGGATCTCCAAAAAATCCTTTATATCTCTGGGATTTGCAATCGAAAGCTGTTTGTGGGATCGATGCTAGGACTGGGTAATCGATTCCAGGCCTTCCAGGGGTGCTTCCCTCGTCATGAGATGAAGGGAAAACGTGACTATAGCCAGCATATTGAGTATGTTTGATTTTTTTAGTAACTGGTAGTACTATTGTAGGACTTGGTCGTCGAAGTGGTGCTTGAATTTTTTCTGGTTCCAAAACTACATTGACTCGAAGAGGAGACGAAGAAGGCCTTTCATATAAGACAGGAACATGTGGACGTGGAGCCAAAACAACAACTGGCCTAGTCAAAGTGGGTTTTGGAGGTGGTATTGGAGTTGCTGCAATACTAGGAAGCTGATTTGTTCTAAAAAAAAAATAAGTGTCAGTTGGATTTGATATTTAGATCATTTTTTTATATGGTTTTTGTTCAAAATTTTTATATATAATTGAATCTATCAAGGGTAGGTACAAGAATTTTTCATGGAGTGGGATTTTTTTAATGAAAAGGGTTTAAGAAAGTTCAACATCAAGTTAAAAGATAAAGTCATAAGTCAAAAGATTGAATCTAACAACCTAGATGGAATGGATTATTAGAGGGTTGGCTAGAGTTCGGTAAAGGTAAAAATATGAAAGAAGTTTCAGTCTCAGGATATTTTATTTTCAATTGAATATTAAATATCTTTTTTAAAAATCATTAATAATATACATAATATATATATACTAAAAAAGGCTTAGATTTTTTGAAAAGAGGTAGTATCATCAAAATAAGAAACAAAGTCTAATAAATATGAGTTCTAAAATTAATATCTTTGAAAGTTTGAAGAATATATTGTAAATACATACTACAGCCTTGTTATTAGGTGTGATTTATCAGCAATGTATTAAACAAAAGAGTAAACAAATAAATTGACACGTTCTGATGTGGCCATCCACTTTACTTTACCATACAACCTGGCCCCTCTCTTATATTTAATAAAATTCTTTATAAATATGTAGGGGGAGAGGTTAAGGGGGCATCCGGTACATGATCACCCCAAAAATGAAAGTCTGGTACCGCCCCTGGTATAAGTGTAATATTTCTTTAGAATGTAAGCGTATTTCTTGTAAATAAACATTAATTAATTGAATTTCCTACTAAAAAAAATATTGATATATTCTTGTATTTTTTTTAATATCACCCCACCCCCCCATAAAAAATTCCTGGACCCGCCCTTGTTCACCATCTTGATAAAAAACTAATATTTGTTACAATAATATATTCGGAGTAACTTAAAAAAAATTGAAATTATTTACCTCGTAGTTTTGATAAAAAAAAATATATAGGTATATATAGTATATATATTCGGGCGATTATTTTTAGTGGAGGGGATATAAGATCAATGGCTTGGAAACGATACATTAATAAATAGGATATAGTAGTGTGAAAAGTACACTCACGTTAAAAAACATAACCTAAAATTTTAGCACCGTTCATATCTATAGAATGGTTACGAGGCTAAAACTTTTTGTGTGGATTGTCGCGAAAGAACTACCTTAATATAATATTTATTTAAAAATTAGCAATTATTTAATTTATACTTAAGAATATTGCAGCAGTTAATTAATATTTTACTTTTTTTATGTAAGTGATTTATTTAAATCTTGTACATATTTTTAGAATTTTCGTGGAGGGGATATATATTATTCTCGCAAATAACGCCCCGAAGTCCCTGAATTTTTTTTAAAGAATAGAGGTTTGGGGAGGGGGTGCACTTAAGGGGGATCACAGGGGACTTCAGTTAAAAAAAATTCAAGATAATTATTTTAAGAAAATTATATTTTTCATCTCTATCTTTAATACAATTACCATATTATCCTGTGTACTTTTTACATATTGTGCGACATCGGACGCCAAATTTTATTTAAGCCACTGCCTATATGGTGTATATGGTATTATTATTATTATTAATTGCAATTAAGTTCAAAACTTTGCCCCCAACGATGATGGCCGAAACGGGTCAAAACGTTGGCAAAAAAAAATATTTATTTATTTTTTAAATTGAAAGTTTTTGATCTCTTTCAGCTCGCCCTGCTCTCGTTTAGTCCGTAATCAAAAAAATCAAATTCTCCCTCAATGACGCATTTTTCTTCAGCCTTCCAACGTTCGGTTCGTTTAAAAAAATAAAAATTAACTTATATTTAAACGTTAAATTTTGAACTTTGGCGAACAGAGTGCCAATTCGCTCACTTACCTACTTTCATTCGCTTCATACTTTCAATTCTTATGAGTATGAAGCAAACAAAAGTTACTACTAACCAATTCAGTTGAATGTTATAGAAAGAAAGAACGAAACGGATCTACTTATGTCCATTGGAAAGACTCCTGATTTTACAGACTCATTGCTAGCGAAGGTAATTTATTGTTTTGCAAAATATTTATTTTAGATTTATTGAAAGAAAGATTTTTTAATTTTATATTTTTAATAAATGTACAAAAGGTTAATGACTATATTTTATACGTAATCTGTGACATAACAATGTAACTACGGGCCTGTTTTCCAAATCCTATTTGGGCCACTAAATACAGAAAAAAACCCAAACTTGTCGAAAAATTATCTTATTTCAAAATTTAGGAAAGCTATTTTAACTATAAAGATAATAGAATTCAATTATTACAATTCACCTAAATATTTAAATAGGTATTTAATAGAAAAATATAACTATTGAAAAGATAATCAGGTGTGAGGAGACAAAAAAAACACTCAGAAATATTGCATAGCTTTCGGCTTATTATAAAACCACCTTTTAAAAAAGATGTTTTTGATTTTAACTTGTTAAGTATTATTTTTTGAAAAAATAAAAAAATAAAAAGATACAACAAAAATAGAGAATGTAAAATAATTAATAATTCAAAAATATATATATAATAAATAGTTAATCTTAACTCAACCTATATGTATAAAAATGAATTTTTTTCATAAAAACAAGCCCCTGGTATATAGACCACTAAATTGGCTTAACAGTTAAGGGGATGAATTCGCACGACCGAACGGCGCGTTCCTGCCTAGCATCTATTTGTAACCTCAACATAAAAAAACTGGATACTTGAAAATTAAAAAAAAAAAAAATGAATAAAATCTTAATATATTAAAAGAGCAATTCTTGTATATATATATAGAATCGGTTTCTCGGTTTAGATGAAATTCACGGATTAGAAGATTTTTGGGTTGAAATTTCTATCTGTCACGGTCTCATCTTCGGTTAAGTTGTTTTTGATGGGTTTTTTGTTATTTGAAATAATTATTTACAGGTGGTTGTCTCGATAAAAATGTATAATTACATTTTTATTCAATTTCCTATTAATAAATAATTAGTTTTTTAATTTTAAATCCCACAAAAAGATAATTACAAATATTATTATATATTAGAATTTGCCAATATAAATAATTAAATGTATTTTTCTATAAAATAATTTATTAGAATATCAATTTCATTCTTTTTAAAAATCCGACAATTCGAAGGATCGTACCTCCTTCTTCAGGATTTAAAAGGGTCAACGAAAGAGCCTCGGTGTATATTAATATTATTTTTAATTTTAATTACATTCAAAATTTTGTAGCCAGTCTTGATGATGGCCATAGCGGGTGTAAACGTTAGTAAAAATATAAATTAATTAGGTTATAATGAAAGGCAGTCCAAATTATTTAAATTTTTTATTCAAATACCGACGTTTCGGAGACCTTTTCTCTCCGGTAATGAAGGAGAGAAAAGGTCTCTGAAACGTCGGTATTTGAATAAAAAAATTTAAATAATTTGGACTGTCTTTCATTATAACCTACTTATTTCGCTTACCAGTCCGTCTTTCTAAGAAAATAAATAAAATTAAATATAAATTTCTTCCAGAACTTAAGTGACTTGATTTAAATTTTTCGTTAAATTGAAGGGTTGGTTTTGTCACAAATATAATAAAACAATAATTTTAATAACTATTTGAATTATTTAATTGATAACTATACAGTTTCGGTCACCACTGGTCGACCATCCTCAGTAGTTATCTCGTTCAAGAACCGGAATTTGTCATTTCACATGAAACATTCA
The DNA here is from genome assembly GCA_024734495.1 of Forficula auricularia. NCBI lineage: Eukaryota > Metazoa > Arthropoda > Insecta > Dermaptera > Forficulidae > Forficula > Forficula auricularia. Next base: position 2,802,990 of record JALMQS010000101.1, on the reverse strand, counting down.
TTCTTAAATCTTCAATATAGATACATCACACAATTCATTACAATCACACACATACATATATATAGCAACAATTTATAAAAACATTTATCACTGAACTAGAATTGATAATCATTAATTCAAAATAGTTTCTAGTTCAGTGATAAACGTTTTTATAAATTGTTGCTATATATATGTATATGTGTGATTGTAATGAATTGTGTGATGTATCTATATTGAAGATTTAAGAATGACTGTTTCATGTGAAATGACAAATTCCGGTTCTTGAACGAGATAACTACTGAGGATGGTCGACCAGTGGTGACCGAAACTGTATAGTTATCAATTAAATAATTCAAATAGTTATTAAAATTATTGTTTTATTATATTTGTGACAAAACCAACCCTTCAATTTAACGAAAAAAATTAAATATAAATTAAGTTTTATTTAAATTTTATTTTATTTTTGCTGCGATTAAAAATCGACCTATTTACCTAAATTTAAAATCAAAAATAATATTAATATATCGCTAACTGAATCAAAAAAGTAACGAGCATCGCTCGATGTTCCAGGTACTCATTATTATTATGAGAACGTCAAAAACAATTTTATAATTAGGTATACAAAATATTAATAAAAAGAAAGAGACTAAATGCAAGCCGTACACGCAAACCATAGGTATCTAATTATTTACATCCAAACTAATTATTTAATGGCAACTAAAAAAATATTTATTGAAAGTACTCAGACAAAGCCCATAAGATAAAAATGTGGATTATTTTTACTTGCCTCTGGAAGTAGTCAAAGTGAAGATAGACTGTCCGCTCTGTCTTTAATTTCAAATGATAAAATTTAATGTGAAATTTGAAAAATTATATTAAGCGGTTATCAATTTTCAAAAATAAAGGGGCCTTTTTTGGACAGCATCCTCTGGCTGAAAAGTCACCGCCCGCCCCAGATAATATATATATATATATATATATAATTATATAATTAGTACCTGTGCAAAAGATTAAGGATCCTAGTTAAGGTGCGTTGTTCGCCATCAATGCCGCCAGGTTCATAAGCTTGTTGTAAAATGTTAAGGATCTGTGCGAGGGTGTCTGTCCGCTGGTCTGGAGTTGCATCTGTAGTAGACAAGCTGTTGAAATTGGGTAGGTGCTCCAAGTTTGTCGCATGAGTAACAGGTGATTCTTGAGGACGATTGTGAATTCCAAAGTTGGATGGCAGTCGATTATCGGCTAGACTCTGCTGTGTGAAGTAGAATGTCATATATGGTATAAGACGGCGAAATCGTTCCACACTTGGCGGATAACTATTAAGAGCTGAGCTTGTTTTATTCAAAGAGACATTGCCAAGGTTTCGATCCACTATTTTGAGCACTACAACAGAAACAAATAATATTCTAGTTTAATAAAAAATTAAAAAAATCAAAAACTTATACAAATAAATAATCAAAAAATATATTTATATGGTTTACAAAAATTAAAATAACCAGCGTGTAAACCTTTACTACCAATTTTGTAACAAATCAGTATTAAAAGTGAATAATTAAAAATAGTATTGCGATTTAATAAAAAATATCATTTTCTCTGAAATGAAAGATATTTTTTCAGATATAATTTTTAAGAAATAGTCATTTATAATTTTGAATTAGAACATTGATAAAAAACTTTTCACAAATAAGAAAAACGACTTTAAAAGTGCTTGAAACTCTAAAAAGGACAGCAAAGCACTTAAAAGGATAATTTTTTAAGTTGGTGACCAAATTGAAATAAAGTGAATTCGATTCTATTAAGTTTACTTATTACTTTACCATACAGGGTGTAAGTGTTGTAATCGTGCATGGAAAAAGTGTTTTTTCCTTCGTTTTTTCCAAATATCTCAAAAACGGCTTAAACTATTTTGATTAAAAAAATTGGGCGAAACCATAGCATTTCGGCCTACAAAAAAGCCCTAATAAGTGAACATCGAAAAAATAATATTTTTCTAGATAATAACTGTTTTGTCAAAATGTCTGTTAGTACGTTAGTATGTTAGTCTGTTAGTCTGTTAGTACGAGCCTTACCAAATTTTTGTGGACGCACTAGCTCAAAAACTAGTGTGAATATCAAAGCGAAATTTCACATGTAAATTTTGGAGCATTGAGATTAAAAGCGGATTAGATTTTGGTTGAAATCAAACCCAAATTAAGGGAAGCAGGGGGGGGGGGGGGGAATTAAAATTATAAGATTTTCAAACTAAAAAAACCCTAGAAAAATGAAATATTATATAAAATGAAGTTAAAATGACAAAAAGATAATTTTTTCTAGGGCCAAAATTGGGAGGGGAGGGAGTCAAAAAATTAAAATCTAGGCCTTTGGACCAAACTCAACGAAATATTGGATATATAATCAGTGGGTTCCAGGAGTCTATAAGTGCAAAAACTAACCGCCACGGGGAGGACCGTCAGATGGTATTAAATATAATAGTCAGCTAGTAGGTATTAAATATAAGAGAAAGGCCAGGTGTAATATAAAATCATGTGGATGGCCACATCAGCTTATTTGATTCAAAAAATTATTCGGACAATCTACTCCATTGGGCTTCAGCTCTTATATTGAAAAATATTTAAATTCGCATAACTCGTAAACCATTGATTTTAGAGATTTCACCCATATGAAAACTTGTTTTTAAATGGTCCACTACTGGTACCTTTAATGCCCACTGGTACCTTTAATGCCCAAAAACAAAAAATTTAAAAATTTTGATCTTGACGACGCAACTGGGAATACAGAGCGTTCTAATTGAATTCATATCTAACAATCACAAAGGGGCGCTGATCTTAATCAAAATAAGTTTCTTAGACCGATATTTCTTTCTTTTTATCTGAAACCTCCTTTATATTTTTGAAAATTATTGTGCAACTAAACTGTTCTTTTTGCCAACGTGAGAGTTTATGTAAATTGGTTGTATCTTGCTATATTATATTTGAAATTCACTTTTTTAAGTCTTCGGATTACAATATAATAAATTCATCTTCATATATTATATTATATTAAGAGGTAAAGTTAGATTTTCTGGCTAAAGCACGAGTTTTCTTTAAAAATATTTCTTGGTTGCCAAAACTCAAAAAATGCTCAAAGAGCTCACCAAGCTTAGGTTATCTGTACCATGTAGTGATACTTCAAATACGCTAAGTCTCAGGGGAAAAAATTGAAGACATTTAATATACATACTAATAATATGAGAACGAAGTTTTCGTTTAAATTAATTCACCAGAAGTAAAATTTACTCTGTGTTTTGAGATTTTCCGTCATTTTCTCAAAAATAATTGTAGCGATTTTCTTTTTATTAAGAATCAGATAATCTTTGTACTTTATAAAATTTATAAGTTTCATATATTATAGGGTTTTCCATTAAGGAAGAGGAAAATAATGATTTAGTTTATTTTTCGCAACTTTCGAGTGTCTTTGACATACAAAATTTACTTCTAGGTTCTTCTTAAAATCTTTCACGTCTGACTTCAATATTTCTTTACCATATTATTTGCATTTGGTCACACAGCTAAACTGTACAAATGGTTCGAAAGTCATTGATGTAACTTTGTTTTTCCCTTCTCTACTAATGCACGAGTTCCTCAATCTAGAACACTTTTTTATGATATATTAACGACCTCGCAAGTCTTCTACTCTTGAATATTGCATCACAGTTGATAGTGTCCTCGATTTCAGTTTATAGCTGCTCAACTCGTGCCATCTCTTTACACGTGAATTGATTCTTTGATCGTTTTACATTTACTGTTTTCCGAAAGAAGGTTCTTTTCATAAAAGACTACGCTTATTCATTATGATAGAAAATATTAAATCATATTTAATACAATCTTTTAGTATCCAAATATGCGCCACTTGTGATCGTCCAATGGACCACGTTTAGTGTATGCGCCATAAGTTAACCACCCCTGGTGTAGAATTAATTTATTTTTCTCAAAACCCCTATATTCCGGCAACCTACATTACTAAGATTAACATCTAGAATCTTGATAAGGGATCGGAAATCTTTTTGTAACGAAGAGCCATTCCAACAAGAAATATACAAAAAATTAAATTAAGGAGGCACAACATTAATTCGATTTATCCTCTGGAAAATTATCAAATAATTGAATATGTAATTTCGAAAAGAGCACATGCCTGAAAATTGAAAACTTTCTGGAATGAAAAAAAACTAATTATTTTCTAAAGTAGTGTAAAATTTATAAAATATATTTTTGAGTTATATTTTTGGGGCATTAAAATTATTACCAGAGTTATGCCTTTTTCGAGTATAGTAGGTGCAGGGAAGCGTTTAGATTACATTCATATGAAAAAGTGTATTTGTCAAAATAAGCAAGATATGCCCTTTTCGAAATTGCATATTCAATTGAAATTTTAAGTAATTTTTAATTATTTCAGAACTTATAGACACTATAGCTGTACATTTATTCTATAATTAAAAAAAAAACTAATGTTTGCATATAAATTGCGGTGTGTACGAAATCTGGGTCACCCCTAAAATTTGACGTACTTCGTAATTATTTAATTAAAATTGTTATAAATGGGTTTAAAACACCAGTTTTCAAATAACGCCAAAATATTAAATGAATGCTACAATTTTTGAATGAGACCATGGGGATGAATAGTTTTTTTTTAATTTACGACCCTTTGAATATGCCCTTGGCGAGTGACCAAATCCCATATAACTTTGCTATTCTAAGCTATGGATAATGTAAAAATAAATATGTCTGTATTAGATGAAGGAAGAGGTATCAGGCAAAGCTGGATGCGCTGGGTTCAATAAAACACCCTGAATAAAACATTTCGGCCTGAATTTATTTTGCCATCTTCAGTTATTTGGGAGTTATACACAAAATGCGGTTCATTCTGAACCTTTGAGCACAGGCACGTTATAAATTTACATGAAGCTACAATTTTTATTTTTGACAAGGAATGTTTCGACCACATATGTGTACCGCAGTTTGTGTATAACTCCCAATTAACTGAAGATGGCAAAATAAATTCAGGCCGAAACGTTTTATTCAGGGTGTTTTATTGAACCCAGCGCATCCAACTTTGGGTAATACCTTCTCCTTCATCTAATATAGTTTCATCAAAGTCATGAAGTCTAACAACAAAATAAATATCTCTAAGTAAGCTCCCGATTATGGGCTAATCACCCGAAATATTTCGAGATATATAACTATTAAGTCAATTTATTTTAATTCATTTTTCTCACTGTGAAACACCACCATCTTAAAACTCAATACAATTCATATATTGGAGTTTTTACCTTCACTCTCAACTAGAAACGCAACGGCTTTACTCTCTAGACCTTTAGAACATTGCTAGTTCATGCAGAATCTGATCAATATCTCTTACGTCGTCTTTTAGAAATTTCCTGTGTGAATTGAACGTTTGTTTGTATATATCGTGGGCGTCGAAACCGGAGCCATGGTCGAACTCTTTTGCGCATTAATACCTTTAATTATTATTATTTAATGGCAAACATTGTAAAATAAATAAAAAAAAAAAAAAATTAATTTCATTGAAAATATTTCAACTATTTTAGATTCAATTTTTTTTTCAGCTTTTACTTTTTATGCTAAATGAAGTAAGGACTTATAGAAGATATTATTATTTTTTCAAAGCCTGTTATTAATATTAAAACAAGGAAAGTTAAAATTCATTATTTTTTTAAGCTTATTTCAACCTTATTAACTGTGGTGTAACTAAGGTCACGTGCGCCCCTCTGTCAAAACATTGGATTTACGCCTCTCCCCCAAAACACTATATTTCAAAATATTAAACATCATTCATTTAAATGAGAATACTTTTATACAGAGATGAAAATTCTAATTTCGTTAAAATATATTTAAAGAAATTACTTTTGAATCCTTTATTAAGGGAGAAAATATTTCAAAGAGTTTCAAAGTTCAAGAGTCTGAGTTAAAAAATCTAATTCATCCCTTCATTTTGTTAAATAATAATAGATTTTAAATTTCATTTTGATAGAATGAACGGTGTAGAAAAAATCGCAGATAAAAAAAAACTGGATTCATCCATCCATCCATCCATGCATCTATCCATATCCATCGTCTGATATAAGTATATTGCATCCTTTTAAACTGAATATCATGCTAAAATTAGTGAATTCGTAATCTCACGATTACCATACTTTGCTAATCTAGTAGTTCCTGAAAATCAGAAAGTAAAAATAATTAATTTATTCTGTTCTGAAATATACTAAATTCTGAATTATTTTTCAAGGCAGTAATCGATAAATTTAAGCGAATATTGGTGAATTTCTATTTCTGGTTCCATGAATGATTCATTATCAATATTAAATGTATTAATTGGCTCCTGAGCAGGGTCAAGGTCCCTAGAAGTCGTTTCTCTGCTTTTGCTATGGGCTAGCAGTGGCCCTGGACACCCGCTATTGGGACTTTCACTTACCTATATAGTTGGCCCCGGGCGTTCTGAACAACCTTGACAACAGTGAAAGTCCCTTAGGAAGAAATTAATTTCTACAAAAAGGTCTTTTTAAATATGAATATATTATGTTTATTTGATGGGAATCTAAACTTAAGCTCTATTTCATTTTATCATTTTAACTAGAAATAGGAAAATCACCTAAAGACATTGCCATAAGAATTTGTCAAAGCTTATAATCATAACAATTCATCGATGTTGGGAGGATGCGGAAGCATTTAGTGTAAACGAATGTAAACAATAATTTTTTATGGTCTGAAAAAAATCAAAATTTTATCAAAATAATGTAGCCGGTATTTATCATTAATATAAAAATATTCGAATACAAATTATATTAAATAAAAGTTAAAAATATATTTTATATTAAATTTTCGTCTATTAGCAACTACATATAGTAGGTACTAACTAGATTATTTTTTGTGCAAAGGGGAGCCTGACCTCACAGCCTCCTCTGATACGTTCCTAGTATCTACCATACCTATACTTTATAAAGAGAAATAAAGAGCTTGTCCTCTGCTTGATGCAAATAAACATATATATATATATATATATATATATATATATATATATATATATATATATATATATATATATATATATATGTTTATATAGGATTTATTTGTTTTAGACTATAGTTTCGAAGGCTTGGCCCTCATTATCAGTCTTTTTAATTTATAATGATCGTTATAAATAAATAAAATTTATAATTCCAATAATTTATAATTCCAGCAGAAGACACAATTTTTATTGT
>JALMQS010000101.1:2781263-2795552 GCA_024734495.1 Forficula auricularia | reverse complement strand
GGCCCTCATTATCAGTCTTTTTAATTTATAATGATCGTTATAAATAAATAAAATTTATAATTCCAATAATTTATAATTCCAGCAGAAGACACACTCTTTTATTGTCTCCTTCAATATATAAAAATTCTGCTACCCTCGGCACAAAAACTTTCAATTTAAGTCTTTTTAATTATAAATATTATTTTTCATGGGGTCAGTATCGCGTAGATATTGAAAAAAATTCCTTCTTTCTCAGCCAGTGAGCTAGCCAGAATTTTTTTTTTTTTTTTTTTAAATTCTGACTGGCTCACAGGCTGAGAAAGAAGGAAATTTTTTTCAATATTTACGCGATACTGATCCTATGAAAAATAATATTTTTAATTAAAAAGACTGATGATGAGGGCCAAGCCTTCGAAACTATATAGTCTCAAACAAATAAATAATATATAAATTTATATATGGTATATTTGATATAAATTTGTGTATGTTTATTTGCATCAACAGAGGACAACCTCTTTGTTTTATGAATTAACTATTCTCCTCAAAATAAAAACTTTTCAATTAAATCCTATACTTTATGTTTGATTCCACAAACTAGTTTAGCAAAAATATACTGACTCTAATTAAATGTCAAAACTATTTTTATTATATTAAGGTTTTTAGGGAAATCCACTTACGACTATCAGAGTAAATATTTAATTATGAATGTGAGTTTTTGACTAACGTATTTCGATCATATTTTGTTGAAGCTTTGATGATCACGTTGATAATTTCCATTGTTTTCCCGGGCTAGACAATAATCCATGATGTAAATAATAATCCGCATCATCATTCCTTGCAGTCCGCGGATAATTCTCTAAGAGGTGCAATTTGCATGCAAGTATTACATCATTAAGATTGTTAACTATCTATTTTTTATGAACTCGAACATAAAATTATTTTTTACCCAGAGGTGTGGAAAATCATTGTGAAGAATTCATTAGATTGAATAACACCGTATTTTTTTTTTAATTTAACGCTCTGAGGAGGCGTCAAATAAGCTTATTTCAGACGGTTATTGCAGCTGTTTTTCTTCAGAATAATCTCAATTTTCAACTGGTGAAGAGGAATCATTGTCAAAAAGAAATAAATGAAGATGTCTTCTGCTTGATTCAAATATAAACATTAAATTTTAAGATATGAATGAACCACCGGATGCGAAGATAATCATACACAAAAAACGAAGATAATCATACACAAAAATCAAATATAATATTTATAAGAAGGATTGAAGATGAAGGTCAAGCCTTCGAACCATAGTCTCTATCAAATTCAATTAAAAACATACATTTATTTATATTATAGGTGTATGTTTATTTGTATCAAGCAGAGGACATCCTCATTGACTTCCTCTTGAAAATTGACAACTCTACTACTTTCGGATAGAAAATCTTTTCATAAGGAATCATTGTGCTCTCATATTGCAAGAATTATGTCATTTATGTTTTCTTTTAAATATTTTGATTTTGTAATTGAATAAAATTTTTATTTAATTTTTGTCGTAATAAAATATTGACCAACAAACCAACGGATGAATGTTTGATATTTTATTAATTAAAAGTTGAAATAATTGCCTGGAGAAAGACAAAAACAAAATTATTAATTATTAATTAATTATCCGAAAGAGTTTATAAACATGTGTAGAAATGAGAGTTTATTTTAATTATAAAGAAGCTAAAAATGTCCAGATCCTCCGTTATTGCATCCTAATACATAGCAATGTAAAATTTGCACTCGAGATAAAAATAAAATATGAAATTTGGAATTATAACATTTTTTATTTAATAATACTACTTTCATTTAAAAATTTCCTATTTATATAATTATGCCAATTAATTGAAACTAGCCAACATCAAAGGAATTTCCTCAATACTTCCACCTAAATCATCTGGCTTCTTAGTACAATAAATCACTTGTTAAAATTATAGTCAAGTCGTTAGTATTTTTTCTTGTCATTTATTTATTAAATACATTTTGATCATGATTGAGTAACATTGAACATTGGACAAGAATAAAAAAAGGCTTGTAATGAAATGCTCATTTAATCAATTTAGCAATTCTTATTCACTTTGAAACCATCATATATTAAAAATAAAATTTTAATAAATAAAATATGAAAAATGTAATTAAACGATCGGTAAAGCTAAATGAAATATCTTAATCAAAGAAGGAGAAACTTTTCACCATTAACGTAATAGTGAGAGTATCAGGTATGTGGAGATAAATAAAAATGCTCAGAAATAATGCATAGCTTTCGGTTTATTACAAAACCTTCATCAGTGGAATTGGAATTCAAACCAGAAGAACGTTTAATAGCAAATACATTGGTGACAAGATATGATACATACAAATAATATTATAGATTTTCTCTTGCTTAAGTTGATAAAAATTACATACGTATATATATACCAGCTGCGAAGCCCGCTTTCGGCGTGCATCTTGCTAGCCAGGGGCTATGGCCCCTAACTCCGTAGTAGGTTTTAAAATAATAATTTAAATTTCCTAATTTTAAAAATTTTATTTGTCATGAAATATTAGTGGGTTTTCAAATTAAAAAAATCACGTTGGCATCGTCGCGCAAGCCGATTGTAATAATAAGTAAAGATAGATAGATAAGATACCTACTGTTTCAACATTCAAAATTTATATTCGTGATAATAAATTTCTACGAGACGGAGACCAATTAAATTCATTGTTGTTTAATAGAAAAAATTTAAAATAATATCTGTTTTTTGGAAGGCCGCATTAAGTTAATTGTAGGTAAGCAAATAAGGCCGCATTCAAGAAACTTCAAATAAATAAAGATAATTCATGTGTAAAATAATAATATTTCAATTAATGGATTGCGGTGTTGGTTTATAGTGAAACATTGTATAAATTATAATTAAAGGGAGTTTTTGGTGAGTTTCACAGAAATAAAAGTTTTAAAAAAGTTGTTAACCCGAAATACTCGTATATTGAGTTTTATAATAATTTTTTAAACCGTTCATTTCTGTGAAACTCACCCAAAACTCCCTTTAATTATAGTAAAATACTATATTTCGTAAAAGTCGAACAGCTATGCATTGCAATCGAAATTTCAACCACTTCCTATAGTTATCTAGAATTTGACATTTTTCATAACGATCTTTTTTGGATTAAGCACTAATTCTTTTCAACCATTTCGGATCGATCACCCATTTTAAAATCTCTAAAAAGTGATCCGATATTTAAGATAAAAAAATAACGATAGAGTCCTCCAGGGTTTTATAGTTAATTTTTATTAACTTTCAGAATAAGAGTTGTATTCACCCCTTTGATAATTGAACCCAAACTTCAAAAAGCAATCCGGGCCACTGCCTGTAGTTTGAAATAAAACCAGTCCGACATATTTATATTAAATGTGTAAAAAAATTTCAGGCAAAGATTTAAATCTTCATTTTGAAAATTTCGGGATCAAGTAATTCTAAATTTAAAGATGAAACGATCCAGCTAAACCATATAGTTTTTATAGAAATTGGTAAGTGTTTCGAATTGTGAAAATTTTCAAAACTTGATGAACAATGAAATTACTAATCCCAAAATGAATATAAAAGTTCATTTTGTCCATAATAGTAGAATATAGAAACTAGAACTTTATTTTGAAATGTTTTTATTTTTATATAGGTTATAGGACTTGTATTACAATTTTTTTCAACCCCCTTTCCCGGCGACTATGCTGCAAGATAAGATTTTCAAAGCTTAAATGATCTAGAACAGTGTTTTTCAACATGTGGGTCGCGAAGCCTCTATAAGCCAGTCGGCTCGAAGCTTCAGTAAAAAAGAAAAAAAAAACAAATTTTAAAAATATATTTTAATTAAGAAAATGTTATTTAAAGGACATTTGTAGGTTAACACAAATCAACAAAATAAATATGATTCATTAATGTGAAACATTCACATTAATGTTTTTCGTTAAATAATATCTCCCATATTGGATCCGTATATATAATTATATATTTTTTTTATTAATCTATATTAGGATTTATAAAAATACATAATAAATCAATACTTTTTACTGTTTTTATGTGTTTTTTACTATAAAAAAAAAAAAAAATGAAAAATTGTGCACAAAGTCACGAGCCGGGCCTCTCAAACAGCGGGGGATAGGGGGTCGCGAAATTTTTTTCATACTAAGGGGGTCGCGTCATGAAAAAGGTTGAAAAACACTGAGCTCTAGTTCACATTTTTCCCTTCCTCAAATAACACCCACCTGATTATATTAATTTACCAGTGCTTTGTCAGGTTTTTAGAAGATGATAATACTGAGTATATATATATTATATTTTAGCTTTCTCATTCTAGGATATTATTTTATAGGATGGGTGCGGATATTGTAAGCTCTTGATGATGCAATGGCCGGAGATCTGATAGATGATTTGTTTAGTTCGTTCAGGTGAGAAGATCATTAGTTAAGTGAAACGCGCGCTGTTCCCTTCTCTCTAGAAAGAAGTTTAAAAATTCAAATTCTCAGATCTCCGATCTATTTATTTCTTGTTTATTATATATATTATGTAATAAGCATTATTTAGAGACCACAAGATTAAATTATTTATTTTTACACACTTTATATTAGCTTCACCTGTATGTAAGTATCTATTAATCTATATATGTAACAAAGCGCACAGCGTGCGCAGGCCAAGCTTTGGCTTGGCCATAAACGCTGTAATAGTTTTTAAGGAATTTGGTGTTGGTACTTGGTAAAACATTTTTTAAAATTATTGGATAAAAATACTTGGTAGGTTTCACATTAATGTGAAACCTACCAAGTATTTTTATCCAATAATTATAAACGCTGTACGCTATTTACACGAACCATTTCGAGCCAATTTCGACCCCACTGCAGCTCGAAATCCATTTGAGATACAGAGCTGAAATTATACACATGTAATTACGCAATCAATCTTGAGGAGAGTACCAAGTTTCAATAATATAGCTTAAATATATTCTGAGATATGGACCTGAGAAAATAGCTAATTTTGACACTCACTCACTCACTCACTGACAGGTCATTAAAACCTATAAGCTACTTTCAATCATTCCAGCATCAATAAATTTCGCCTGCTAGAAGAGTTTGGGACACAAGAAAAGGAAAAATTCCAAAAATCCAAACTTTCTATCTTTCAACCCCTTCAAAATTGGGGGGAGTGTCCGAAATGAAAATTCTAGCTCATTGACCAAATTCAACCAAATTTTGTATACATATTCTGTGGGCTCCTAGAAGGCTAGAAATGCAAAAAAACTAACTACTCAAAATATGGGGGGGGGGGGGGCGTCAAAAATGAAAAATTCTGCCCGTTGGACCAAACTCAACAAAATTGTGTATACATATTCTGTGGGCTCCCAGAATGCTAGAAATGCTACTTCAATATGAAATGGGGAGGTAGAACACCCCCCCCCCAAGCAAAGGACAGTGCTCATGGGATGAATAACGGCAACGACAAACCGTTTCTTATGGCAAACTAACCATAATTAAATATATTTCATATGTATAATCAAGAATTATGGTCTTTTTTTTAATTTCTTGAAGTACCTATTTGTTTTAATAAAAAAAAAATTCCCACTAAATATTTTTCTTTGTGGGTTGACCCCCCCCCCCACATGAAAATTTTCTGGCTACGCCAGTGGGTAAGAATGCACATTATTTTTTATCTACATTTTAGAAATAATAATTCCCCATCGGAAATAGTCATGCTTGAAAATAATTTTTCTCCATTCTGAAAATAATAATAATAATAATAATAAATATTAATAAAAATTACTGACTGAATGCAATACTTAAGAGTAATTTTCAAACAGTTCAGATTTAACTGTGATTTGAAATTACTTACAGACCTTGATAAATACACTAATAATATATATGTATCTAAAAGTAAATTGAGAAATTATTTATGTCTATAAAATAGGTAATATTATTTCATCAAATAAAATAGTAATCTTTTTCAAAATAGTATGCATATTGCAAAATATTAATAAGATAGAAAATGATGTCAAATACAAAGCCTCTAATAATTCTCAAATGTCTGTATTTAATATAATAAAAAATAAAAAATATAATCAATCTTCAAGAATAAAAATAGAGTGAGGTAAAAAATGAAACTTTCACTTAACTTTGACATGATATATTTCATGTAATATTTGTAAAAAAAAAAAAAAAAATAAAGTTGACAAACTAGGGCTTTCACTGAACAGACTAGACTATTTATACACGGCAACAAAAGCAGCCGCTGATTATGTATTTTAAAAAGATATAGTCAAAAGTTCGATCCTTTAGTAATGTTTACATTAAATTGAAAGTTTTTGTGCCGAGGGTAGCAGAATTTTTATATATTGAAGGAGACAATAAAAGAGTGAGACTATAATTTCGTTATAAATAAATAAAATTTATAATTCCAGCAGAAGACACACTCTTTTATTGTCTCCTTCAACAGTAATGTTTACTTTGGAAATGTTTAAAATGTTCATACATAATTATAGTAAATAAAAAATAACGTTTTTTTTCTTTTTGTAATATTTTCCGGCAATATAATGAAAACATAATTAAAGATGAGTATTTCTTTTACTTAAAAAAGATAATTAAGTAGAAAACTAAAAAATTAACCGATCAAATACTTTATTTTGCTTATTTTATATCATGATATTATATAATAATATTTCTAATGCAATAAGAAGTATCGTCCAGAAAGTAATTGTATGAGATAAAATATTCCTTTTTTGAGAATGAAATGGTGAAGCATTTGTCAAAATTTAGAAAAAATAAGTTTGCTTTGCACCAGATAGTTAATTTTTTTAGGTCGGATTGTAGCTTTTTGCAGTCTGAAACTTTAGAAATGTCAAAAAACAATTTGATATCGTCTGTGAATAGCAATGTTGAATTACATTGACCAGGTCATTAATAAATAAGAGAACAATAGGGGACCAATATGGATACCCTGAGGGACCCCAGAGGGTGCTAAGGATTGTTGGGATACCGCGCCATTGATTCGGACGATTGAATATCTATCGTAGAGATAATTTCCAATCCATAGAATTATATTAGTTGGAAGATTAAGGTACTTAAGCTTTAGCAACAAAATTTCATGATTGATAAGGTCAAAGGCTTTTTTAAAATCAAGGTAAAATAGCGTCGAGTTGTGTATTTTTGTTAAGGCTGAGGAAAATAGAATTTGTGAATAGAGTAAGATTAGTGACAGTTGAACGAGAATATACAAATCCATACTGTTTACTGGAAATCGCATCAGAGCAAAGTAAAATTGATAAAAATAAAGTTAGTTATTAATTTATTTGTAGGTATGTATGGTTATCTATCTCCAAGGCGTTACGTTCGGTTGCCAAGATATAATTAACTCCTTCTAGATTACGATAGTTATTATTGACTCATAGGTGTTGCATCTTCTTCCTTCGCTTTTATAATACATATATTCTAAATTACTAGAGAGACTAAACTAAAGAGATGTCACCACTATCGGGATTTTCTGACGGAGTCCTCTGAATAACTAAACAAGGATCTCTCATCGCTTCTATATTTATTTGGGTATCCAAAGGTACTGTTGAACTAAAATGTGAAATAAATTGCCCAACGGAAAACACTCTTAAATAAATGAGAAGAGTTTGTAAATCAAATATTTGATGTAATAGGTACAATAGCAAATTTTATCTTGTTGAAGATGTGAGAAAATCATTGAAACGTCAAAAAATTTTACAATTTTTTTAATATACTTGTCTGCCTTAGTTTTTGACCTAAGCTCATATAATATTTTATTTAGAAACAAGCGAGTATTTTAAATCTGGAAAAAGTCCAGTTTTCAATTGTTTTATATAGTCAAACCCGGATTTAAGATCAAAGCTTAACCATTAAGGCCTTTTTGTATAATTTCGTATGTGAGGGCAAAACGTCTATGAACGATGAGCTCACGCATATGTACTAAGTCAAACATACCAAACCTGGCAATTTTTCATTTGTTTCTTTCGTGGATAATCACTTAATCCTCAACAACTTTTGTTTGTGAGGCCCTAGCTGTAGCTTCACCATCTTATTGGTAAATCTGGTTCTGTATATAGTATGGCTATACATTTGAATTTTGAATCAGTCGCTGGCAAAATTTTACTTTGATTTTGCTCTTTTACTGAAATTTCTTAAATGCTGTGCATGTCAGAAGTGGTTTTCTCAAAGGATAGCCAATTACTTGGTTAGTATTTTTGGCACTTGAGTTCAAATCTGGAGCATTTTTCTGAAATAAAATGCAACTTATCTATCAAGATCGATGATAGTCTTTACAAATTTCTATTTTCTATTTATATAGACTACTTCAATAAAATCTTTGAATCAGCATTTCTTACTGCAAAGTCGCCATAAACATAACTAGAATTAAATATAAATTTTATAAGTTATTCCAAACATTTTAATCCACACAATTCATTTGCAAATCTAAAATTGTTGATCTCTATGGCGTTTTGAATGATCTGAATAACTTATTGCGTCTCTTGCTAGTGAAAGTTTTTTAATTCAATTCATGAACAAGTTTTAACATAGAAATAAAAATCTGAGCCAATCCAAAAGAAAAAGTTATCTCGTAAAGAAAGGCATTATCATTCATCAGCTGACCAGTCCGGCTTGATTATCAAATAATTCTCAGCCATTAAGGAATACCTTCTCGAAGCGACACTCTTCCTTATCGACTCTTTATGTAAGAATCGCATAATTACTTTTTTTTGTCTTACTACGAATAAAAACAAAATTCATCTGTCTGAATGTTTTATTTTATTAATATCATTTTGTTAGACGAAATTTGAAATTGTTAATAAGCGAAAAGAACAAATATTTTGAAATTTTCCGGTATGGGATTTAAAGGTCGATCATTTAACATATAACAAGTATTTGATGTGTTTCTGCTATTTATTTATTAGATGACTAGTTACAAGTTAAAGTATATCAAGTCCATATAGATTGAGATAAACGACGTTAGAGTTAATTCACCTTGCTTAGGGTTTTTACATTCAAATGTATATTCTATATCATGAAATGTTTTAGAATATATAATGTGAAGTATTGCGATCGCCTACCGGGGTCCTAACACTTTGAGAGCTTCTATCTCCGATGTGAAAAAACCTAATTTCACTTTGTGAGTTCCAGGTGGAAGGAATCGATACCCTTGATAGTTGTAAACTGGATTTAGTTTATTAAACCGGATATTGTAGTCCCCAGAGGCCAAAAAGAAAAATTAATTGGTTGGAATGTACGTAAGTATGTATGTACCCCCTCTGCGTTTCGCAATAGTAAGTCTCAGAGCTAAGAAATTCAAAATTTAAGCTCGTCCTAGGCCAGAAGAATTACAGGAACCTTTTAGTTGAAATCGGAACACCGGAATTTGACATTTACAGGAAAGATTTTTCGTTTTTTGTGATTTTCTCAAAAACGGCTCTAAAGATTTTTTTTAAATTGGTGTAATTATAAAGTGTCAAAAAGTTGTTAAGGTTTATAAATTTTAATACGATTGTAATAAATGAAGAGGGTGTAAATTAGGAGTGTAGCAAAAAATATTTTAATCGTCTTATCTCGTCTACGGTAATGCGCAGAGCTTTGGGATTTGAAACTTAAGCTATCTAGAGACTCGGATAAGTATACCTATCTCGAAATTTTAACTAAAATCGAAGCACTGAAAGTACATGTTTAGTTGAAGATTTTTTTTTTTTAATAATTGGTACACTTTTCAATTTTTTGTTAAAATCAAAGGACTGGAACTTTGATGATTTTTTGTATTTTTCAATTTTCTCAAAACAGCTTCTATGATTTTTTTAATATTTGGTACTTTTATTAAATATCATGTTCTTTAACCTATGGAATCAAAGGAGGAGAGTAAATTAGTCAGGTTCCAAAAAAATGAATACCCTTATCTCGGATTGCCCATGATGTTATGATAAAAGATAATGGTCAAAATCGAAATACCTCCTTATCCCTTTAGTTGAAGCTTAGGGTGGTTTTAATTTATTTTTTTTTCTAAAAATAATTCCCTAGAATTAAAAAAAAATCACTCTGCTTAATAAGTATTACATCTCCTATATATTGTGGCTTGTGTTTGTTCATCATAGGTTGACTGGATCAAAATTGTGGAAATGAAAGTGGTTGTTTTTAGTTTTTTTCTTAAAAACGCTTGAAAATATATATATATTTAAATCGCTTTGCTCACCAAACATCACAATTCCATGAGCAAATTTTAATGATTTAGCAATTTCTTGCCAACTAAAAGTTTTCAGACAAGAAATTTGACAGAAAGAGCTGCTAATTATTACAAAAATTTTGATTCAAATATTTTTCCAATTAATATATTAAATAATAATTAATATATCAAAGAGAGTTATTTTTGACCGCGTTTTTAAACAAGATATATATATCGCTAGACTACTGCTGGTTGAGGCTATTGGAGTCAGCTGAATCTTAAATCTGGACCAAGAGAAATGAAAAAGATGTGATCCATCTAGGTGTGATCTAACATCATTTCGCGATTAGCCCGTATGACCCTTTTATCAAACACGGATAAGATCACCTAGTGAATTTGTCATCTGAAATGTTATATACTTCAATCCCCCAGTCGGGCGCACTCAGTCTGTTAACACGTGTGTAAGGTGTTGCTATCAATTAATCATGAATATCCTATAAAAACGCGGACAAAAATAACTCTCTTTGATGTAGTAATTATTATTTAATATTTTAATTGGAAAAATATTTAAAAATTCATTATTTCTTACACAGAAATATATAAATTCAGATATTATTATTAGTTAATATCTAACAAAAATCACCTGCATTCGATTCGCGAGTGAATCAGATAAAGGAAACTCATGATTTTGAATTCAAAATAAGTTTCTATTTGTTTCATTTCTTGAGTTATTGTGTCCACAGAAAATAAATAAAATTTCACAGGTGGACGTGCCGAAATTTTGAATTCGCTCAAAAATTTAATTATTATTTTTTCCTATTGTGTTTAGAAGTGTTTGAATATGGGAGAAAAATCATTTTCTAGAATGATTTTTTTCTGTGTGTGTGTGTTTGTCTGAATTTCTTATATGTCAGATTGGATGTCAAGCCAAGTGCCCGGGGAGGGTTGCATTTTTGTTATTCGGATTCATTGCCTGAAGAAATGAATGCAACCCTTCATCCCACCTCGGATTTAGTAGTTAACAACCTCTCATGATTTTCTTTAATAACAGCTGTCTTTTGCAATGTCTTGAGGTTAAATCTTGATGGTAAAATTTCGCTAATTAGTTAATTACCTTTTAAAATTTTTTAATAAAATTCTCTTTTTATAAATAAAATTTTTTATAAGGTAATTAACCAATTAGCGAAATTTTACAATCAAAATTTAAGCTCAAGACATTGCAAAAGACAGCTGTTATTAAAGAAAATCACGAGAGGTTGTTAACTACTAAATCCGAGGCGGGATGAATTATTTTTATTGGGTCAGAAGGGTTGCATTCATTTCTTCAGGAAATGAATCCGAATACCAAAAATGTAATCCGGGCATTTGGCTTGACATCCAAGGCGGAATCACATCTGACATATAAGAAAGCTCAGTTTTAATATTAATCGTTAAAAAATAGCTCGATCAAGTGATTATAAATCTAAAAATACAGTCAACGGACTGTTGTTAGCTGTATATACACCAAAAGAATACAGCTGGACATTAATAACATGATCTTAAGAAATACTTCACGAGCAAGTTCAATCATTAATTTTTCTCATTGACAGTGCATTCGAAATATGTGAAGGATTTCAACACCTAACTGCTGATTGGGAGGTTAAGATTTTGGTTACTGAATATCTTCATAACCAGGAGATTCTTTTTGGTGGCGTTGATTTTTAGTTCCTACTAATTGCTAACAAGGTGGACCTTATTAAGAAGAATATGTTTAATTAGTATAATTTAAGAAGATAATTAAAACGTTGATGTTTTCTCCAGACCCATAAGTAGCTTTTCACGGGCATTTTAGTTGTATTATTGTTCATCTTTTTTAGTTCAGTAGAGCAGAAAAAATATATTTGACAATTATTTGAGTCGCTCAGAAGTCAGTTTAATCAAGTCCACTTATTATAAATCTTAATAATTGAATGTAATGGAAGGCAGCCCAGGGGTAGTGAGGAAAGAAAAAATTAACACATATCAAATAAGGTGTAATTTATTGGAATCCTTCCTCCTTTCCTTTCAAACCGACATTTCGGAGGGAAGAAGGAGGGAAAAATCCTTCGAAACGTCGGTTTGAAAGGAAAGGAGGAAGGATTCCAATAAATTACACCTTATTTGATATGTGTTAATTTTTTCTTTCCTCACTACCTCTGGGCTGCCTTCCATTACATTCAATTAAAATTCTACCAGTCCGTCTCTCTCCAGAGAAAATTTCGTTGCAAAAAATAAATCTTTATATATTTGTAAATTCTAATCAAATAAATCAATAACCTTGTTCTCTGTTTGATGCAAATAAACATACCATATATAATTTCTATAAGGAGTATAATAGTATATTATACACGTATATATGTTCATTTGCATTAAGTAGAGTACCCCTTCATTGATATTTCCTTATGAATAATCGACTCTTTTACTCTGGACAAACTTTATTTTTTTCAATGAATTAAATACACATATTAAATATGATTCATAAGAAATATGACGTTTGCGAAGTATGTATTTCAACAATCTCTTTCATTCATTAAACATTTTTTATGTCGCTCTCTCACAAACATAAAATTTATTCTATATTATATAAATTATT
Source organism: Forficula auricularia (assembly GCA_024734495.1). Lineage (NCBI taxonomy): Eukaryota > Metazoa > Arthropoda > Insecta > Dermaptera > Forficulidae > Forficula > Forficula auricularia. The sequence goes on along the minus strand of JALMQS010000101.1, from coordinate 2,782,748 downwards.
ATTTTTAAGTAATCTTAATTAACGTTACGCCATTTATTAAAATTCTAATTTAAATTCTCGAGTGTCTCTGTGGGAATTGAAAAAGGCTTCTTTGTGGAGCAAGCGCTTTGTCTGTCTTTGTCACACCATGGTCACACCAAGTCTTGGACTTGTCCGTCTCCCACTGCCAGCCCTCAAGCAAGAGCAAAAGGACTTCGTCTCGCTCGATTAATTATCTATTACCACTTTGAAAGGAGAAGAGGTGACTAGATATTTGTAATAAAAAATTGTTGAAAGCATTTCGCGATGTCAATGTCTATAGTAATTCTTTTTTTTTTTTTTTATTTATTCTCACCGGGAACAAAGCCCATTTAGACAGCACATAAGTAAAGTGTTAGAAGACTGAGTGAGGGAGCCGAGTTTTAGCCGGTCGAAATTTTATACGCCAGCAAGGCCTGACCCTAGGCTCAGTGTCGTAACTAGCCTTTTATGCGCCCGGTGCGAGCTTCTATAAAAAGTTATTATTATGCATGATCCAAAACTTGTACCTGGTCTGGTCATTTCTGCGCTCTGTGCCTGGGCCTCCCGCTTGAATATCGTCATTAACTATGCCTTAGCCATCTCGGACAGCCGACTCCCCTAGTAATTAAGATTATTATTAATTAAGAAGATCTTTTTAAATTATATATTTATCAGTGGCGTGTGGTTCATGTGGATGCGGCGAATCCCTAAAATTTCAAAAATTTAGAGTATTTTCATAATTATCTAAGGTCTACTTCAAAATTTCAGGTAGATATTTAAATTTTCAAATTATTATCCGTTATTTCAAAAATTTCAATTGAAAACATTTTTTGCTTTGAAAAGTATGTTGGTTCTCAAAATGAAATAAAAGGGTTGCATAGTTTTAAGAGGCAATTAAAATGAAAGACTTTTCGAAAAGGGTGCGGATAGAAGTTTTGAAATTCCTGCCTAGTATTTCTTCTAGTTCAAGCAGGTCAAAGACAAGCTCAGACGAGTTTTAGTTGAATAAAAATTGTTCTCGCTGAGGAACTATTAAAATGGTAATAATAAAAAAAAAAAAAAAAAAAGAATAAATATGGATGATTCGAGAATTTTCGGGCTAATCCATTTCTAAAGCAAAGATTAAAATAAAATTTCAAAAATGAAGGATACTTTTTTGAACAGCATCCCCTGGTTGAAAAGTCACCAACCGCCACTGATATTATATATATATTTATATATATATCGCAAGAGTAAAATAGACGGGTAACTATAATTTCAGATTAAAAATAATTTGAAACTTTATATTAAGAAAATAAGGACAAGTTTTTATGTGAGACTTTTTTATTTATCAACCAACGTTTCGTCGACTTTGCCGACTTCTTCAGGACTTCAAATAGTCATGTCACACATTCGTCTAAATTTTCTTATTATCTTCGTTACCATTGAAGACCATCAGAACACAAATTTCAAAAAATATTTGGCACATTCACAAAAACAATTTTT
>JALMQS010000101.1:2682591-2777310 GCA_024734495.1 Forficula auricularia | reverse complement strand
TTGATATAATGTTCAAAACACATTAAAAAAAAAATATTTTATGTTCTTTTCAAAAATATATGCAGTTTTTTCTAGTTAAATTTTTTTATTTTTTTTATACCTCTTCAAAATGTGGTAGATCTTTATTCCCCACCAAAATAAACAAGTTATAATTAAATTTATAGAACCTGGGTTTTAAAAAAGTTTTCACTTAATCTTCCAATTTATTTTTAGTCCACATTGATACAACTCTTTGACTTTAAACTCTTTTTAACCCAAATGCAGGTATTCGTATTTCAAAGCCTGGTAAAAAAAAAAAAAAAGTTAAGACTCATATTAATATTTCGTCATTTTGAATTTGAAGCATTGCTGGTCGTGTTAATTAACAATAGCATTTTTTCACATTAATTTCTTAAAGCCATTATATTTGTTTCGCATCACAGATTATAAAATAACTCTAATTACATGTTTAAATTGAATTACTATTTAAAAAATAATTATTATTTATGATTAGGTCTTTTGGCGTTTTCTCTTATTTACCTGCCCTAGTCAATTGTTAAGAAAAAAAGAGGTGAAGATTAATTGAACAGCAAGTGGGTATGAATAAATTTTAGCTTTTATATTAACAAGATACAATTAAAATAATATTAAATTAAATTAATTAGCAATTTTTTATTTCTTGAGTGTTTTATAAATTGGACGTTTTCACTTTATTATTTATTAAAATGTATAAAGAGGCCAGATTGGTCGAGAGTGTAACATCCTGAGTTCAAGCCACGCTCACTGCGAAAATTCGTCCGTCTAATCATATGACCGCAAAACCAATTACATAGTACACACACACACACACACACACACACACACACACACACACACACACAAACTCATATATTAAATAACAGTATCACTTTTGCTCTGGCAAAATGGGCTTTGTTTCTGAGCTATAAATTTATTTATTAAAATTCTTCCAGAACTTAAGTGACTTGATTTAAATTTTTCGTTAAATTGAAGGGTTGGTTTTGTCACAAATATAATAAAACAATAATTTTTATAACTATTTGAATTATTTAATTGATAACTATACAGTTTCGGTCACCACTGGTCGACCATCCTCAGTAGTTATCTCGTTCAAGAACCGGAATTTGTCATTTCACATGAAACATTCATTCTTAAATCTTCAATATAGATACATCACACAATTCATTACAATCACACATATACATATATATAGCAACAATTTATAAAAACGTTTATCACTGAACTAGAAACTATTTTGAATTAATCAATAATTCAAATAGTTATTAAAATTATTGTTTTATTATATTTGTGACAAAACCAACCCTTCAATTTAACGAAAAACTATAAATTTATTTATTATATGTAAAACAAAACAATGTATCTATATCAGTGGCGTGTGGTCTATGGATGCTGTGGATGCAACGCATCCCTAAAATTTCAAACATTTATAGCAGGGTGTCCAACCTTTTGGCTTACACGGGCCACATTTGAAAGAAAAAATTGTCCCGGACCGCAGATAAAATATACTAATTCTACCGATTTTGTTGATCAAAAAAGATAGTTAATAATATTAAAAAAAAAAAAAAAAATATGATTGTTAAAATAAATAAAAATCTTATATAAAACAATCTTTAAACGTTAAATCAAACGCAAAAATTTCGGGAAAATTTCTTCCTTTCTCAATGGAAAATGTTCAACTAAGGCTAGCTAATAAAAATGTTTATTAATTGAAATTTTATTATTTCATCGGTCCATTTTATAATTATATATTTTTACTTTTCAATCAAATATAAAAAAATAATCATGAAAAATTTTACAGTCATGCAAAAAATGTATATATAATCAGGAAATGTTTTCAGATAAAAAGCTAAAATTTGGTGCATTCTAATGCAAAATACATAGTTGCGTACCAATTTTCAGCTCATTAACTAAAATCTTTTAAGATTGGCATTTTGTACTTATTGGGTTTTCATTCTAGAATCTTTCTAAATGAGATTACCATAGATCGATTCTATTAGCCTTCAGCGGAAGTTTGCTTAAACCTAAAGATGAAATTAATCCTTTCGATATCTATATATCCTACTTGAAGCTGGAAATTTCATTCAACTTAACAAAATTCTGCTCAATTATTATCAATTATGCTCACAATTTATTAATGAGGAAATACCTGAAATCAGGCGAAATTTTGAAAATTTTTACATTTTTCAAAGCTCAAATACACTTACTAATTTTCAATCATATAATAAGAAAAAAATACCCTGCCAAGCTTAAGGTACAGTATAAAAAATTCTATATTATACATGATAAAAACAAACCCTTTCTTTCGATTTGCTCCCCACTTCGCTCTTTTACCCTCCTTCTCCGCTGCTTTATTTTTTCATGTTGGGCTGCCTAACCTACAGGCGTTTTATACTATACATTTAAAAACATCCGATAGGGTGCAATAGAACTCACATATTGAAGATTTTGTCATCAAAATTCTTAATTGAAGAAACAGAGAAAATAAATTGATGTGGCCCCATCTTTTATTTTTAATATTTAATAAAATAATTTATAATAATAATCTGAAAAATTTGCTTCATATATTATTTATGTATTCTTTTCAAACATATATTTTTTAAATAATTACTGTTATACACATAAAGGTAGGATTCGATAAAACGACTGAGAGGGCCACTTTAATTTAATCAAATGGAAATTTCGAGGTCAATCAATTGTAAAGAAAAATTAAGCCATGTTGTAATCTGCGGGATGATAAATTTTTAACTTAACCGAGGCTATATCAATAATTGAAATTTTTACAATTATTATTTAATATGTTATTCTTTATGTAATAATAGGGAACCATATTTCTTTTAATTATTCTTTGATGTGATTTAAAATATATTTTAAAATACCCGATAAAAAACAATTTGTTAAATATAACCACGGGCCGCAAGTAAGTCGATAGAGGGCCACATGCGGCCTACGGGCCGCGGGTTGACCAGGTCTGATTTAGAGTATTTTTATACCTGGTTATAAAAATCAAATGCTTAATTTGAAAAATAACGAAGATGATGCCGTATTCGATTAAATTTGCAAAAAAACCGAAGACAGCATCCCCTGGTTGAAAAGTTACCAACCGCCACTCATCTATATATTTATTACTTTCTCTTAGAATATATAGACAAGTATTGGGATGTCTCACCTGCCTTCCAATTATTGAATTGACCCAGAAAGTTCTAATCGTATTTAGAAAAAATAAATGACAATTTTTTCAAGAATAGATATGTTTTCGGGTTAAAATAGTCCTAGTAATAAAAAAAATATAAAAACATTAAAGTTCCTACTAACACTTTATTTTCTAATTTTATCAAAATGAGATGAATTCAATTTTTTAATACATAAATTATTTTTAATAAACTATTAGTGAGTTTTAAATTAAATATTTTTATTAATTAAATAATTTTAAAATTGAAATTCATTTTAGAGCCAAAACGTTTGTATTTTTTAAATGAAGAACTAATTAGATTTTGAACTTTCAACTTCAAAACTTCCATTTTGCCAATAAAGAAAATTTGATGGGAACGATTCTAACTAATGGGGTGAAATTAAGCACACCTGTTCGTGTCTTCGTCTCTAAGTCTCTAAACCAGGGGTTCTCAACCGGGGTGGAATCCCACTCCCCTCCAAGGGTATTAGTATTTCAACGGGAGAATTAAATTGCTTATAAATATCAAAAGCTTTAAAGAACGTATTAAAGAACTGCCAATAAAATAGCTTCAGCTTTGTCACTAGGTAAATATTACTTAACTTTATCTCTAAATTAAAATATGATACTTTGTATTTTCAATATTAAAATCATATTATTTGAAATAAGCTTTTTGAGTTAGAAAATCCTGGAATGATATTCTTAGAAAATTGCAGAAGGTGTTCATTGGAAGAAAAAGGTTGAGACCCTCTGCTCTAGATTAAAGGTTTTTATGGCATTTCACAATTAGAAAATAAACAAAGTTTTTAAAATACTCAAAATAACAGAGAATAGACCCAAATATATTATTTTTTTAACGTGAAACACCACAAAAATTTTCAACCCTCTTGAAAACCCACATTTCCTTAGTTTCATTTATTCCCTAAACTAGCTGCATACCGATTAAAAAAATATATTTTGAATAATGTTTATTTTTTGTCATAATTGGTACAACTATAAAATTAGTAAAATATGTATAAAAAAAGTGGAATTTTTCCCAAAAAAAGTTCATTTTTTTAATGACATATAATTATAATTTAATAATACACGAAATATTTTACATTTACAATTGATTTTAAAAAATACGATAATTTTTACTAATTTACTCCCCTGCTGAAAATATTTATTTTGCCCACGACTCGAGAACAAAATGTTAGTTAATAATAAAAGAAATAAAGGGCGCTGAAGAGTATTTCACCCGGGGCGCATGGATGGCTAAGCCCTGACCTACATATTATGGTGGAGCGAAAAAATTAAAATTTTAGTTTTGGTAGGTATCTAATAGCTAGCGAAAGTTGTATCTGATATCTGGTTGTTGGTACATAAAATTTGAGCCATTATCATCTTTAGGGCTTTACCAAGCTTTTAAGTTACAAAGATTACACTGCTCTGCGAAAAAAATCAATAACTGACACCATTCCTTATGATTCCCATGTGAAATGACCTCCTGAATCCGAATATCACTTCAGTTTTCCCCCGCCCACTCCCCCCTATGATTATCACTTTTCGATAATTTGATGACCATGAATTTGATTTGGATAGGAGAAACCGTTAAATTTCTTCTTAAAGAGCTTAATGTTGCTTTTTAGAATAAAGATAATGTTTAAATCATTTTTAGTATTAAGTATATACCTACAGAAAATCAAGGTAATTTTCCTAAATTATAATTGCCGGTATAGAGCCCTGAAGACGTATCTTAAAAAAAATCATAAATAGTAAATTAAATAGGAGCTTAATACACAGCTCCTTTCGCTATTACAGATTTCAAATCCAAAAATTAAAAAAGTCGTGAGCCTCATCCGGATAAGCTCACGTCCGAAGTGAAACTTCTGTAGCCATAGATGTTATTTGTAAATAATACGGTCAAAAATACATCCTCTTTAGAAAATCACACTCCATAAATACTGTCTATTATTCATAATTGGATAAGTCATTTATTTTATTGATATATTAAATATTGAAAATCAAAATTTGTATAAAATTATGATCAATTTTTAAAGTTGAGAATGATTTAAATAACGCTCTATGAAATTAATATTATTTAAAAATTTTAACATCAATAAAAATAAATGTAAAACTATACTTTTGATTAATGGCAATTTTTTTTAGTTTAATTATTCGGGATTTTGGATTTAAATATTTTCATTTCTGGTTTTTGGCCTTCACTTCAAAAATTACTTCATATTTCGCTCCTCCCTACTGCATATCTCCATATTTTAAAAGTTTTAAATTGTGTTATTTTAATATTTGATATCAGAATTTTTGAAAATCAATTTTATATTTATATATCAATTCATTTGCGTTTTATTTTGGCGAAACATTTGATATACTTCATACTTATATAATCGGACAGGGTAAAATAATTTAAGACTGACTGAAATTCATATGTCTCTGTCCTAGTTGAATATCTCACTGGATAACCTTGACAAGTATTTCATTTACGATCTTCCACTCAAAAGCGAACCAACCTCCTTGTCGTAATCCATTTCCTTTTTAAAGAAACCTCTACGTTCTTATCAGGATATGTCCATCTAATTCCGGCATCCAACCCCACCCTTAGATTAAGAAATCAAGCCCACCTAGGCCTTAACCCCAATTCCATTTATTATCCATTTTAGTTTTTTTCAATTATTTGATACGTTTAAAAAAGTTTACGCCATTATTTCAAAAAAAAAAATCTTAATTTAAACAATTCATCAAATTTAATTTCCATTTTTTTGTTATGTTTTTTTTTGTTTACACACATACTTAAATATTTTCTTGAATGCGTGTGGAATAAATAAGTATCCTTTAAGAGGTGTTTCTCATGAAGAGCTATATAGCGCTGAGAGTTTTCTTCGCTCTTTTTATTGTTTTCTTATTCATGAGATTTGATGTCAAAATAAGTGGTTGTTTTTAATATTTTTAAATGTATAATTCCTAAAAGTAGTTGCATACGTGATGTTAACACTAATAATAATAATTAGTAGAGATTGTGGTGTTGGTGCAAGGTGAAACAGCTTTAATAAAGATAAGAGTAAATAAATATTATATGCAATATTCACTTACTATGAGTTAAGGATTCTTCGTCACTTGTTTCACATTTAAATTAAAAAAATAAAAGATGTATATATCTAAGCTATAATTCTGTACTTTCCTGAAGATGAGCTTACAGCCCGAAATTTATATTTTGTAAAAATTTACATCTTTTATTTTTTTAATTTTAATGTGAAACAAGTGACCAAGAATCCTTAACTCATAGTAAATGAATATTGCATATAATATTTATTTACTCTTATCTTTTAATAATAATTTTTTCGCTTAAACACCAATATCTCTTCACCATTTATTTATTTAATTTTAATAATAGAGATGTATTTTTTTAATGTTAATTATAGTAGGATGAAAGCAGAGGTGTAAATTAAACATTTTGAGTCCCTGGCAAATTTTAATGACTGGGCTCTTTAGAGTATGAACATTAAATTGGTTAGGTAACCAAAAAATCTTCATTAGCGAAAAGAAGAAAAATGCTGATAGTAGTAATCAAGAGAGGAAGAGGGGTAGTCAACTCAAACAGATCTGAGCTATTATTACAGTGGCGTAGCGAACATAACAGGCGCCCGCCCGGGGCACGACACTTTATTGACTCCCCCCTCCAGAAACACATATTTTTTTTTTTTTTTTTTTTTATGATAATGATGAGAGAAGGAGTTACACCAAAAAAGGTGCAACCCCTAAAGGCCTGGGTTGGCCCCTCCATCCTGAAAAGAAGAAGAAAGAGAATGCTTGGAGGCACCCCTCCACAGATGAGAGCCATATTCGAGACAGGGACGAATTTGAGCCTTATACAGCATAAGGAGTTGACTGGGAGTATAACAGCGTCTAGACCTAAATATGAGACCAAGCTTGCGCGCTGCAGCTTTAGCAGTGGTTGAGATATGGTCATTCCATGAAAGGTCAGACCCTAGAGTTACGCCTAGCATTGAGATTTTATCCCTGAATTCTAGTGAGTTTGAGTCGAATGATGATATACTAATATAATATAAATAATTTACTCGTAATAAGAATATAATACAAATAATAATAGAATATAGTACCTAGCTTAAAATATCTATAATATATTACGAATAGTCACTACCTAATTAAGCTTCTACAAAATACTGTACTGTTTCTCAAGATAAATATGGACACTGGCTCAGGTTAGGCTTTAAATTTGAGATAAAATATCTAGTTAAAAAAATCAAGACTAGAATTGGATTCGGAAATGTGTCTATGCCAGTGGAAAAATCGGAAAAACTATCTAGAATTAATTAAAAAGATAATATTTATTTTACATCCGATTGGTGCCCGGGGCATGATAGACCCCCCTTGCCCCCCCTCCCCTCACACTACGCCACTGTATTTTTATTTTTATGTCAGAAGGGTTGTATTCATCTCTCCCGGAATTTAACCCGAAATCCGAAAATGTGATCAGGGCATTTAGCCTTATCGTAAAAAAATTAAATCTTTGAGTGAAAATTTTTACACCATATATACCATATATCAGATGCGGTTACACCTCGGGGAGCAAGCCAAGAGTGCGGATTGTAATTTTGTCATTCGGGTTCAATTCCTGAAGTGGTGAATACAATCCTTAAATCATATTAAAAATTATCCTTGCTATGAGAGGCACTCTCTTGAACTTTTACAGTTTCAATAACCGAACGTACAGAGCGGGTCATAACCAATGTTAATTGTATATAAAAAATAAATAAATAATAATAATTAATGAAGTGAGCTAGGATTTATCCGAAGTCACTCAATGACCCGCTCTATGAAATCTTACGTGTACATATCTTTAATTTTTGTTTTTATTAATATTTTTTTGTTTGTTTATTTACTATTTTTTTTTCCATTCATATTTTTTGTTTTATTGATTTGACATATGTATAATTTTTACAAGATACTACTGTAAATAGAGAGAGAGAGAACTGTAAATATTGCCACCTTTTGTATAAACCAATTTTGTCACTTCCCTAGTAGCACAATGTTTCAAACTATATAGTAACTACATAAAGATCATATACAGATTCTCAAAATCTATATAGGCACTATGTAGTTACTATATAGTTTGAAACATTGTGCTACTCGTGTTACTGTTGTAAGAAGAGGCCCCCTCCTGCGCGGCCAAAATAAATAATAAAATAAATAATACAACCTCTGTAGTCCTCGGTGGACCCTTATATCTCGGAAATAGGAAGAGATTTAAGGATTGGGTCGAAGTTGAAGGTATTCGTGGATGCGTGTCTTGAAAGATTGAATGTTATATGTCGCTGGGAAGATGGTCGGAGGAAGAGAGTTCCATTCTCTAGATGTCATAAGGCCAAACAAGTTTGCGAATGCCTTTGTACGGTTAGTATCCAATTTAAGCGCATAGTGGTGTTGAGTCCTAGAAAATCGTGTATTTCGCGTAAATGAAGCCTTTGGAGGGATTATTGAATTTATCTCGTCAGAACAAAAGCCATGGTAATATTTATAAAAAAGAGAAAGGGCGGAGAGAGATCTACGATGGGCTAAGGGGTTGAAAGTGTCAGTAAATGCTGGATCTGGATCAGATATTACCATGGCTTTTGTTCTGACGAGATAAAATCAATAATCCCTCCAAAGGCTTCATTTGCTCGAAATACGCGATTATCTAAGATTCAACACCCCTACGCGCTTAAATTGGATACTAATCGAACAAAGGCATTCGGAAATTCGTTTATCCCTATGACAGGTAGAGACTGGAACTCTCTTCCTCCGACCGTTTTCCCATCAACTTATAGCCTTCAATCTTTCAAGACCCACATCCACAGATACCTTCGACTCCTACGCGGCTACAGAGGTTGTACCTTTTTGGTTCAACTTCTTCTTGTATCAATATCACTATAAAAAAAAATCAGTCTGATAGCCCGCCTCTGAATTGCATCCAAAGTAAGAAGAGCTTGGAGGCTCCTCCCCACAAATGCGAGCAAAATTTGAGACAGGGGCGGATTTGATTTTCTATAGATAATTCTATTAGTGATGACCTTTCTAAATTCCACTTATTATCATTAGTAAATATTGTTTTTTAAGTTTATATACCACAAGCAAGTTCCTTATAGAAATTCCTTCTTAGAAATATTAAAATAAAAAGTTCATGCGAGTGAGTGAACATTTGCTCATTCTGTAAATTTACACAAATGTGATAAAGAGGAAAAGTTTGTTTGTTTTTATCGCTTTCACTCTAAAATTACTTATACTATTGAAATGAAACTTTTACTAGTATTTTATACATATTCTTATGAAGCTATGTTTTATCAAGCTTTGTCAAACTAACATGGTAAAATTAAAATAATTCAAGTTTTCCAAATATTTATTATATTTTAAACACATTTCTCACCATTTTAGTTCGTTTAAAGAAAAATATTGTCTATATTAATTTATTCTACAATACAAAAAAATATACGTTACTGTCGCACTTAATTAGGGTTGTTGGCAATCCCAACTTCTTGTGTTAGCTTACTTTTGGACCCTAAAAGTTGATTCAACTGACATTTTGGAAGCCCAGATTCTCTAATGTTTTGAAGGATACCAGCAATCAACTAGGTCTTAACAACACTGAATTTTAAGCAGTTCTAATGAGCCACAATACATAATGTCTTAGACGGCCGCCCATCCCATAATTAATTCCCATAAACGGTGCTTAATTTCTAAGATCAATCACTGAAACGTCGTGTATTTATGTTTGTGTATATTTGTTAATGTTTCTTTAACAAATATATTAAATATTGCGTAATAATATTGTTTATATCAAAAGGTCCTAATAATCATAAAATTTCTGAATTCAACATCCTAAGCTGATGACATCAATCATTCGAATTAAGCTTCTAATTTGATCGTTAATCCTCAGAAAAATAATATTCTTTAAAAATAAGTGATGTGGTCATCTCATAACATTACCATACATCTACCTCCCTCTTATATTAAAATTAAATACAATAAAAAATCAAATTGATTATTAATCCAATAGCTTCACAGGATTCTGTGCAAAATTTGGGCAAAGGGTTCAAATTTAAAACCCCCTCCCCCAATTTTTGGTCCGATTTCAACCAAAATATAATTAGCTCTTAAACTATATTTAAATATCTAAATATACATTTTCTTTTTGATACCTTCATTGGCTTGTGAACTAGAGCGTATACGAAATTTGGTAACACCCAACACACACACACATACATCACTCTGCAGACATTTTGACAAAATAATTAATATCTTTTAAAATATAAATTTTTCGAACTTCACTATACATGTTTTTTCGTAAACTGAAATGATAGGAATTTGCACAATTTTTTTATCAAAATAGTTTTAGTTTTGAGATATTTCGAAAATATGAAGCAAAATAAAACTCTTTTTTCCATGCACGATTACACTACTAGACCATACATGGTAAACTAAAAAGGTTATACCTATATATATCTATTAGTTTATATTTGGTCATGAAACAAGCTGGAGCCACTCTTCGATGATTCTTTAATGATTGTAATATTGTAATAAAAATAAAAAATAGAATAAAAAATAGCCAAAGCAACTTCAGATAAGTATATGAAAATGCCTATGACGTTAATTATTTGTAAACATGTAATTAATATATGATTTATTTAATTTATGACTTTCAGCTTGCGGCCGTTTACAGACAACATACATATATTATTTACAATATTTCTGCAACCTAATTTATCAATAATTATAGTGAACATTTTAATATTACTAATTTAACAATTTTTTTATTTAAATAATTATCTTGATTTTATTATAATTTTATTAATTATGGACTCCTAAGCAAAAAGGATCATTCGTGCGTGCCTAACGGGAAGAACAAATATTATGTGAAAACTAGTGTCTTAAAACTTTTTCCTGAATTAATCATTTAAATAAACAACCAGAGAATTAATCAAAATAATTATAGAGAGAAACAAAGAGATATATATGTGTGTATGTTTATTTGCATCAAGCAGAGGACACCCTCTTTGTTTCTCTCTATGAATCAACAACTCTGCTATTCTCGGCAAAATAAAAAATTTTCAATTAAAATAATTATAAATTCACTAAACAAAATAATCATATATTTATTAAGTTAAATAAGAAATTAAGTATTAATAAGACTTGATTTGAAAATTTTTCAATATTAATTATAATATAACTTTTCGAGGATATATTCTCAAGAAATCGCTTTAATTTTTTTCCATTTGTAAAAAAATAACACAGGTTATATTATTTAAAAAAAAAAATTATTGTCAATATGGACGTTTCAACCACTTTATATTAGTGTTATCATCAGCTTTAGAACAATGTTAAAAATATTTAAATCAAACTGAATCCAAGTTTTTTGTAGTATGAAGAAAATATCAATAATTATTATTATTATTATTATTTTATATTTCAGTTTGATTTAAATATTTTTAAGATGGTTCTAGGGCTGATGATGAGACTAATATAAAGTGGTCGAAACGTCCCAATTGACAATACATTTTTTTAAAATAATATAACCTCTGTATGTTTTTACAAAAGAAAAAATGATAGTAATTTCTTGAGAATATATCCTCGAAAAGTTATATATAATTAATAAGAAATTTAGTATTTTAGAGAGCAACCAAAATATGTATTTATATTTTTTATTTATTATCAACCGTTTCGATGGCTTAATTCCATCAGGCCTGCGGGATTGCATTGCGAAAAAGTTAAAGAATATTTTAAAATACCTATAAGGGGTTGGGGAGGGGGCGCACACCGTAAGTGTTGGCGAGGTAGAGGCATCACTGGAGAGGGTGCGAAAATTGAGATATTTTAATGTAAATATATTTTTTCATTTCTATATAATACACTTTTAAAAAAAAAAGTATAATTTTATTTTCCTATCAAAATCAAAAAATTGCTCATTTGTAAAATTTCATTCCTCTTAAATAATAATAATAAAAATTAGGAAAAATAAAATAAAAAGTAATATTTATATTCAAAATAGATTATTTTATAAATCGTTATTTAAAAATTAATAGCTGTTTATAAATATAATATTATTTTTGGCCCCTGTTTTCTTGTAGGTATCTTATGTAGAAGCTCATTGCATTTTCTCTCCGTAGTATTATGTCGTGAAGAACATTTTCCTTGCGTGTTTCTCTTTAATTTATCTCTTATATTTGATCAGCCACCTTTAAAGAAAATCACGAGGGAATATCAACCACTAAATCCAAAGTGTCAAGGATGATTTTTATTAAATGTCAGAAGGGTTTTATTCACTTTGTAATTGAACCCGAGTGAAAATAAGCAACCAGAGGTTCAAAGAAATAATCTTCTACATTATAAATTTTGCGCTGTTTAAATCTAAATCTCAATACACAGTCAGCCCATATATTTTAAATATAATTTAATGCAGGGTTCGATTTATGACAATTGTCTAATATAGAAGGACAATGGAATGTCTATTCACGAATTGAATATAAATTATCTTTAACATCTAGGATTCACTAGTTCATAATTTCTCGTCATTTTGATAAGAAATCTTAACTTGCTACTATTAGTAATTTGAAATTTATAGAGCCACTTTTAATATTTGTGAGCGATGATAATATGCTGACTGGAATTGCATTCAATCCCGGGCCAACGCGCTTGTTAGTCAAGCCTCCCTGTACTTAATAAGTACCTACTATATTTATTAACAAATCTAATTAATAGTTTTAAATTCATGTTTTTGTTCATTTTAAAATGTGGGAGAGAAATTTCATCAGCTGCATTCTCAACCTTTGTTTTGCTTTCCACAACAATTTGTATTCTTTTCTTGATGAAACGCTAAAGTTCCCTCCTGGGAATTTATGATTTATTTAAATTAATCATTCATTTCATTTACAATTTGATTCATGGCGTCATTTGAATTGAATAAAATTGATCCCCTTTATCTCGATCTGCTGATTTTATTAGAAAATAGGTTCATCTCAATAATAATTATCTGCTCGAGCGATTTTCACGTTTTTATAAATGCGTACTATCAAAAACAATTTTTAAAAATTTAAGTACCTAACATTAAAAATATTCTCTATTTTTATCCGTCTTAGCCACTTTTGCATTTTGAAAATTAACTATTCGATCTCAAAGTAGATTCACAATAATGAAAATTGGCATTGAGCTTTGAACGGAGTATTCGGTGCCAATATTTTAGCGGCAAATTTCACAATTTTTTTTTCTCTAAGTTCTCTGTGCATAAAATGATCAGTACTTTAATCACCATAGAACCTCCCTTTCTAGCCTTCCCTGTACTATAGATACTACCATGGTGTTTGTTCTGGATAGTCCCCCCAAAGCCTTATTTGTAAGAAACAGGCAGTTTGCGAAAGGGCAACACCCATTTGCTGTCAAATTGGATAAGAATTGAACCAACGCTTTTGCCAATTCGTTTATCCCTATGACCTCTAGAGATTGGAACTCACTGCCTGGCACTGTCTTTCCCATGATTCAGCTCAGTCCAGAAAACCTCTTCCTCTTTTCTTCTTTTCACAATGCAGGGACCAATCCAGGCCTATAGAAGCTGCACCTTCTTGTTGTAACTCCTTCTCGCATCAATATCATTAGAAAAAATAAAAACAGGTGATAGAATAAATTAATAAAAATTAAAAATTATATCCATAAAAAGAAACAAAGAGGTTGTCTACTGCTTGATGCAAATAAACACCTATATATATCAAATAATATATATATATATATATATATATATATATATATATATATATATATATATATGTATGTATTTATATATTATTTATTCGTTTGAGACTATAGGTTCTAAGGCCTAGCCCTCATCCGCGGTCTTTTTTTAATTATAAATATAATTTTTCATGGGGTCAGTATCGCGAGGATATTGATTGACAACTCTGCAAAATAAAAACTTTTCAATTAAAGATTATATTAATAAACCTCTTTTAACTAACAAAAAGCCTAATATCTGAGAAAATCTTCGTCTTCCTGATAGGTACTTTAATTAAAAACGTGGGTGGAAATTTTATCAAAATATTTTGTCATTATTAAAATTAAAAACACCTGTGTTTCAAGTATTATATATTTCTCAATAAGTAAATAAAAATTTTCTTTCGACTAAAATGAAGGGAAGCAAATTGATTACTCAGACGTGAGGCAAAAATCAGTTTAACAATTTTGCAGTTATTTTTACTAATCAAGAATCTTTTCACAGAAAATGAGGTTCTAAGTGAAAGTCGTGGGCTGAGGAGACCATTTTTTTTAATTCCTCAAAAATACAAACCAATTAATAAACTTGTTAATAGATAGCGTTCATTCAGTAAAAAAGACAACCCAATTGAAAGTTTCACATATTCTGATCAGATATCGCTCTCCTCCTTCCGCTTTATCTTTTACATGAATGAAATTTCACTATCACTTTTTTATTTGAGACCGCCTAAAGCGGATGAATTTCTCCTTGATCGGCCTTGAAACACTCCGATACACCTATATATTATAATGTTCTTATTTAATACTAATTAAAGTGTTCAGGTTGGATGCCTTTTAAAAAGTAGCTGAATAACAAAGGACGTTTGCTTTTCAATTCGAGGGGATATGTTTATAGTTGACCGATTATTTCCACAACAAGATTATAGATCGGTTTCCGAAACAGATAAATTACATACATTCCTTAAAAATCTTCTGTTTTGATTCCCTATTAGAGGATTTGCCTTACTTTTCTATCCTATAGGAGAGATATTATGTTCAATATCATTTGAATTTGGATATTGAATATAGAATAACCTCCTCCTTTTTTTGAAGTGTCTTAAAAATGAATAACCAATTGATTATTTATTTTTTCATGAAACAAAATATCTGAATATAAAAGACAAATTCCGATATTAGAGCTTTAAGAAATTACTATAAAATTCAAAAGAGATGGTCTACTAGATCCGAGATGTTATGGATAATTTTTATTATGCCAGAAGGGATGTTTCACCCTTTCGGGAATCAAACCCGAATGCCCAAAGAGTGCAATCTGGGCCATGGTTTTGACCTTCGAGGTGAACCACATTTGACATATACAGCACGTGACTAGCAAATGACCGCGAAATTTTTTAATAATGAAGATAAATTCTTTGAATATATATATATTTTTTTATCTATATATTATATATGAAATATATTATATATATGTCAGATGTAGTTCACATCAGAGGTCAAGACAAGTCCTCAGTTGCATTCTGAGTGAAACAACCCTTCTGTCATAATAAAAAGTGCCTGGAGCACCGAGCGATGCTCGGTAATTTTTGATTCGTACCTTAAGTTTCAAATTTCAAGGCTCTGCGACTTACCCAAGACGATAAATGAATGATTAAAATATTTATTTTACCACACTCCTAATTTACACCCCCTTCCTTTATTCCAATCGGATTAAAATTTATACACGGCTAATAACTCATAACACTTGATAAGAACAACAGTTAAAAAAAACCGTTAGTGCCGTTTTTGAGAAAATTAAAAAAAAAAAAACGAAAAATCTTTCATGTAAAAAGCTTGTTGTACTCCTTCTAGCCTATATCGAGCTTAAGTTTCGAATTTTGTAGCTCTGAGATTTATGGTTGAGAAACGCAGGGAGTACATTCTTACGTACGTAAACTTCAACTTCCGGTACTTCTATTTTAGCCAAAATCTTGTGGTACTTCTTGTAGCTTCTAGATAGATGGCTTTCAAATTTCAAGACTCTGCGACTTACTGAAGACGAGATATGATCGATTAAAATATTTATTTTGCGATATGACTAATTACACCCCCTTCCTTTATTAAAATTGTGACACAACTAATAGCTCATGATACTTGATAAGTACCTACATCAATTTTTAGCCTTCGGCCCGGCGTCACCTAGCCCCTGGCGGGGGATCGTCTCGTTCATACAATTTAATAATTGAAATTTAAAATGATTATGTAAGAATTGAAAGAATGTGCTGAATAAAATTGATTCAACAATGAGGAAAGATTTATTTATCTCATTGTCTAAGATCTCTATCTGTCCAATCAGAATCGTTCTAATAATTTAACGCTTTGCCGTGGCCTATGCACTATTGAAATGAATGGTTTGGATCATACAAACATATATACATACTTTTCCATTTTATATATATATAAAAAGAATTGCTCATTTAATAATATAAGATAAGATTATCCATAACATCTCGAATCTCTCTTCAATTTCTATAACAAAATATCTGAAGTAGCGGGATGCCATATTTAAAATACATTAAAAGTAAATGAGAGAAGTTAAACACCTTTCTGATGATTGTTTAATCTATTTAATATAAAAAAAAACTTCTAGGGTCTAGGACTTAGTTTATGAATAGGTATAATTCTATTTTTGAACACCCCCTTCTATTTTAGTCCCCGAAAGAATATATTTTTTATTATAGAGCTCTTTCATAGTACATTCTATTTTTCTTGATTTTTAATTTAAAAAATTTTTTGTAATCTTGTTGCGGTTCGATTTCAACTAAAATCTAATTAGCTCTTATTCTCAATGCCACAAAACTACATGTGAAATTTCCTTTTGATATTCACACTAGTTTTTGAGCTAGAGCGTACACAATATTTGGTAACCTACTAACATATAAATAAAATACTAACAGCCATTTTGAAAAAATAATTAATATCTTCTAAAATTTTAGATGTTCACTATACAAGGCTTTCTTATGGAGCCAAAACGCCATGGTTTCGTTCGATGTTTTTAATCAAAATAGTTTAAGTTGTTTTTGAGATATTTCGAAAAAATGAAAGTAACAAAAAAACATTTTTCATGAAAGATTATAATACTTGACCATACCCTGTTATACGTGGCTGAAAGACAACATTCGACAGACTCTATGTGCTTTTGGTATATTGAGGCGGAGGAGCTGAGGCTCTTCGGCCGCTTGTTGAATGTACCTTAGTGCTGGGTGTTGGTTTATTGACAGTTTCCCCGATCCCATTCGTGTGATTGAATGTGAATGTACTGGAATCTCACTATCTCAGATAAAAATATATTTAAAATACTTTTTAAGTGTATCTGAAGTGATAGAGTATGATGTTAGATGTGTTATTTATAGTACCTATGTTGTTTGTTAAGTATCATATTTTAACTCAGTTTTAAAGATATTTATTTATAAAATTCACCAGTTGTCTGAACTTGGACATCTTTCGTTACCAGTTTCGTGTAGTCTCTATGTTTATAACATGAAATGTCAAGTCCTCTTTTGATTATATTGTCATGATTTTCCAAATCTATATATACACAGAGGTCGGCATTCGAAGTGTTACCAATTAAAAATGCTATAATTTTGTCAATTTGTATTTTTTTTATTTAAAAACTTCAGTATATCGCAAAAACATTTTAAATTTTAAGAAAAATATGTTATTGTTCGATGTAGTCATATTTAGCGCGGATAATAGCATCGGGAGTCTGTCCGGAAAGGCTTCATACGCTACACGAATGTAATCTGATGGTATATTGCGAAGAGCAATCTCTAAGGCGTTGACCGTCTGATATTTTTTAGTTGATACTTTAGCCTCAAGAATGGACCATATGGACAAATCCATTGGGTTTAAGTCCGGTGAATATGGTGGCCATTGTTGTGAAGAGATGAAGCTGGGAACTTTTTCTTGTAAAAAACGTTGGGTTTCACGGACTTTATGGAATGGCGCTGAGTCTTGTTGAAACGTCCAATGGTTTCACTACAGAACTGTTTACGTGTCCATGGTAACAAAGCATCGTTTTTATTATCTTTTCACGCTGGATGGTAACACTCCGAGCGCCGACCCCTGTATATAGGTATATATCGTCGCCTTAAAGTGTAAACCTGCTAAATCATTTTTATCATATAATTTTATAGGTTATTAGTTACAATGATAACTCATCAGAAAGTTAAATTATTTTAATTAATTTTCTTCTTAATTTCTTAATTTTAGAATTTCATCAGAACGAGCTTTATATTAACTTTTTGTTTAAACTTATAGTGAGTACCAAACTAGACAAAAATCTTTCTTGAAAATAATTTTTTAACATATTTAATAACATTAATAAAAATAAATAAATTTCATTCTGTTAAATTCCGCAAACTTTTTTCTCTATAAAAATAATTAAGACTAAAAGTAAAAAAAAATTATATTTTAAAAAAACTAAGAAAACACGCTTCTAAATAGTAAGAAATGTGTAATACTTAATCAAAAAGCGTGGGGCACTTTGTGAAATTAATTAAAAGTACATGCTTCTGCGCCCCACACTTTTTGATTAAGTATTATATTATTTTACTTTTTTAGAAGCGTGTTTTTAGTTTTTTTTTAAACCGTCGATGTAAAATTTTTATTTTATTTTTAATTGACCTAGGACTCAAATTAGTTGTCTGTTCTACTTTTCGGATATTTATTTTCGTCATTATTTATTTTTTCTTAATAAAAATATATAAAGAAAAAAAATAAAACGATTTTTAAAAAACTAACTAAATCATAAAAAATACACGCGTAAGATTTTAAAATCCATTAAGTGTCCTCATTTTCAAAATATTTATTTCAATACAAAAAAAAGTAACAGAAAAAAAGTTATAAAATTGTCAATTGTTATAAATAAAGTAAAATTGACTAGCAAGAATAAAACTTATTTTTAAAAAAAATTCTTAGTTTTTATAATCGATTTTTCAAAGACTTCTCATTTTATCAACCATATTTATTCCAATTAGAAAACTGAGCGATTTATTCACAGATTTTTTGAATTAATTTCAAAATAAACCCTATTTTTATTTTTATAAATTTTATTAAACCAATTATTTTACATGAATTAATGTATACATTGTATTTTAGCTTCGACTCCGGAGATTATTCTCCACCATCGAATGTCCTTGATCATCTTTTAGTCCTTGTTTTAAATAAGAGGAAAAATCTAATTAAAGAAAAAACCTCTTTTCCGATAATTATTCCAATTCCATTATTAACCCTCCTTTCTTTTCAAATAAACCCTATTGAATAATCTTTCTGAAGGGCATACTTTTCATAAAGAGAAATCATGAGATTGTCCTCTTCTTGATGTAAATAAACACATACATATCTATACCAAATATATACTCATGAAATATAAATATGTATATCTATTGGGTTGATGCATAATTATGGAACGTTTTTTAAAAATATTTTTATTCAGCAAAAACAATAATAAAATTTAACAAAAACATGTTTAAATGATTATTCGGGAACGTATTCACCATCTACTTCAATAACTGCTTCCCATTTGCTTGGCAGTCGGTCGATTCCACGGGCGAAGTCGTCACGATTCTTGGAGGCAATCCCACGTTTTGACATCGGCCACCAAGTCATCCAAATCGTCGTAGATCTTAGTCTTTTGCCAGTTTTTCAAAGAGCGGTTGATGTGATAGTCCGTCGGTGCTTCGGTCAGTGAGTACGGCAGATGTGGGAGTAGAATCCAGCCCTTATTGGCGATGAATTCGACGACCCGGCGCTCAACATGTGGACGTGCGTGATGGAACACGATGTGGTTCTTTTTTTTGCGCGGTCTTTTCGCCTCGATTGCACCGTGAAGACGGTCAAGCTGTGCCAGGTAGACGTCGCTGTTTATGTTGAATTCCCGCTTGCCGTTTTAGTCCAGGATTGGTCGACATTGAAGTCTGCAGCCAGCATTCGTGTTGTAAGGCTTTCATCCTCTTCCACGGCTGTCAGAAGTGCTTGATCATCAAAATCTTATGGCCGACCTCTTCCTTCTTTATCCTCCAAACTAGTGTCACCTGATTTGAAACGGGAAAACCACTTCCTTACTGCACTATCAGTAATTATTAATTGAGATCGCGAAATGAATGTGCTGCCTTCCATCCTTTCTCGTAGTGCTAGAGCATAATATGACGAATATGAATATGGTTTTCGACACGTATTTTTATTAACTATAAATAGAGAAGATTGTTTTTTAAAAAAATAAACAAAAAGCCATTTTTGGCTAAAGAAAAACGCGCCAATACAAACGTTCCATAATTATGGATCAACCTAATAGTAATTAAAGATAAAATGATTTTTTGCTGCAAAATCAATAATTTCGACCAAAGTAATTATAAACAGTAGTTAACATTACTTATGAATATCGTAAATTTTGATAAATATTCCAAATATTATACTAAAGAAAAATTCTTCTTTTTATTTCCCTGTCTCTTCACAGATAGTAGAAGTTGCTCATTAAAACTTATGCTCGAAAATCATCAATTGATATTATGTACCCAAATTATTTACTTGTTTGCAAAATTTATTTCAATTTTGACTTTTTATTTCCAATAAAGAAAATTGATTGTATTATTTTATGAATACCTCCCAGATTTTCTTCTAAAAACAAAACAATTTACTGTGTTTCTTTATAGATCATAAACTATCCTATTGCATTTTGCGCAATCAAGGAAATTAGATTTAGGATGTATATTGCACATAATCTTGAATCTAAATTAGTAATTGAAAGGCTATAGGTCTGCTCTTTTTATCTAACCTGAAAGAATTTAATACACAGAAGTCATCCTTATTTGAATCGTATTCGATAAATAACCTCGTTTAGAATAAGGATTTAGGTTCTCCATCTTTTATTCTATAATATTAACTCATTATATGTTCAATGTTTCCTAATATATATATATATAAAGGAAAACGATTTCCAATTTGTTATCCGATGTTATTTAAGCTTTCAAAAGCATTTATTTCTCAATCGCTAGATGCATGTAAGGACGGAAATATTTATGTTAAAAAACAAAAAAAAAAAAAACATTTTTATTGTCTTTATATTCTTCAATTCTAGATGTATATGTGTATAACAAAAATATTCCAAAAAAAAGGTCAAATGTGTAATGTATTTGAACAAATTTCTTACTAATTCATATAAACCCCAAGAACTAAGTTGTACATTTTTATATTTTTATATAAGACGAAAAATACTTCCTTTTTAAGAATAATTTATATTTTTTCATAATATGTCCTTCAAAACTGAAGGTTCTTAAGAATCCAATCCATTATAAAAGATTAATTCCAGTGGAATAGAAGTAACACGATAGACAGTTATTCTGACGTGTTAATCTGCTCAAGCTGTCATTTGACAAGAGCCAATCAGATATTCTAGCAAGTCTCTCTTCGTTTTTTCTTGACCACTGTTCCTGTTTAGTATTCAAAGTAGATATCATTAGTAAAAGAGGGAAACTTCAGTACTGGCTTGTACTTTTCGAAATCATAAAGAGAGATTTGCTCACTGAGAGGAATGATAATTTTAATCAATTCTTTTGCCTTCTGGCAACAATTCACCGAGCATTAATCATCAAATCATCAAATCAATGGTACCAGATGATTGCCAATTTTAACTAATAATAGAAAAATCTTGACAATTTTTGTATGTGGCGAAGTTATGGGGTGGCGGGTTTCGAAAGAGCTCTACATGGCTAAATGATTTTAATCACTGTAGAACGTTGACATTTAAATTATTTAAAGAAGATTCTCTCTTAACATCAATAAAAATCGAAAATCTTGGCAATTTTTTTATGAAGTAAAGTTATGGGAGGTGGATTTGTAAGACATTCTTCAAAGGTAAATGATGTACTTAAAATCAAGGCATGCTTCGATGAGGCCTTTTACGTAATCATAGATTCTTGATTTTAAGTTTTTAAGGTGTAATAAATTTCGAACAACTAATAATCTCATCCCGAGACGCTGCCCGCCAGGGCCATCCGTCCGGAGGGACGAGCTGTAAACCCCTGCCGTAGGCACGCCTGATCATCTCATATATATATATATATATATATATATATATATATATATATATCAGTGGCATGTGGTCCATGGATGCTGTGGATGCGGCCCATTCCTAAAATTTCTAACATTTAGAGTATTTTCATAATTATCGACTTAAAAATTTCAGGAGGATCTTTAAATTTTCAAATTATTATCCATTATTTCAAATATTTCTATAAAAAAACATTTTTTGTTTTCAAAAATATATTGGTTCTCGAAATGACATAAAATTGTTGCGTAGTTCCAAAGGGCAATTAAAATGAATGATTTTCCGAAAAGTATCCGGATAGAAGGTTTCGATAAGTCCCTGCCTGGTATATCTTCCAGTTCAAGCATGTCAAAGACAAGTCCAGACGAGTTTTAGTCGAATAAAAATTGTTCTCGCTGAGGAACTATTAAAATAGTAATAATATAAAAAAGGTATAAATAGAGATGATTTGGGAATCTTTGAACTAATACATTTCTAAGAACTCTCAATATAATATAAGATCGGAAATAACTAAGAGTGATAGTCATAGCTTTATTATAGTAGCAATAGAATTAGGAGAAATTTAAGATTTTCTTATAGGACAGACTGATTCATTGTGGAAGATGGTCGAATTCCATCTCAGGGACTGTGGAGTTTAAATCACAAGATTTAATTTCTGACTCTTACCCTCACTCCCACAAGGCAGTATCCGTTTGGGGCGAAGGTTCCAATTTTTTTTTTTTAATCTAATTTTAAATTTGAAAAATAACGAAAATAATGCCATATTCGATGAAATTTGCAAAAAAAGCGAAGATTAAAATAAAATTTCAAATAATGAAGAATATTTTTTTGGACAGTATTCCCTGGTTGAAAAATAGCCAACCGCTAGTGATATATACTAGTATAATAGATGTGTCTGTGTTTGTCGAATATCGGCTCTTTACAACTGTTCAAGAGATCCCCATATTATAATGATTTTTCAATCATAAAATCTAAAGCTAGAAAGCCCGAAATCCAGTTACTTCTTGTTTTGTAAATACAAACATTTCGACGCCAAAACGAACTTTCTACGACATTCCGTTCTTTTGAATTATCATAGGTACCTAAATATAGTCAGAAATAAAAAGTAATGCTCGAAAATGATTTTTCCTTTAGCTTTCAGACATTTCTAAGCAAGTATAATAAAGCAATTTTTTGAGATTAACTAATACTTGGTCTCTAGTATTACTGTTAACAAAAAAAAAAAAAAAAAATGCAAAAGTTTTGAGTTGTTAAGAAATAATTCAGAATCTTGGTTGAATATTTCTGATTATTGATTTTAAAAATTACAGCACTTGCTATTTTATAGTATATTTATTGAAGTTTCAGAAAGTTTAAATTCTATAATTTTATAAAGTATTTTTGAATTTTATTTTAGAACTAATTTTTTAATTTTAATTTTTAATGAGTTCAGAGACATTCTTGTAGATGAATTGATTAATAGGTTAAATCTAGAGTTACAGAATCACACCCTGCCGAGTTTCAAAGCTGCTTGGTCATTTTTGTTTTGTTATTGTAGTAATTCAAGGTTCAAATGAATAAGTTGAGTGAATTATTCGAAATATAATGAATAGCTATAGCCGCTTAATAAATCAATATATTACCCTATTTTTTATTGGAAATCATTTGAAAAATTTTCAATCAAACCCCTTAAAGATAGTCAAGCCAACGCACATATAAGCTTTTTCAAATTACATATTCTACATAAAACGACGCGACATTTAATCTCCTAATTCATATAAATTCATTTTATATTTTATTTTTTATATTTTAGTTTGTAATTAACTCATATTTTTAGATCGATATTTCAAATATAATTTTCAACTTTAATCACAGTCGACTATCCAGAATTATTTCGGTGATTGACATTTTATATTTATTTATTATTATTTATACTAGTATATACAATTAATTAAAAGAATTTTTCTCTTCAGAGAGAGACGGACTGGTAGAAATTATAATTGATAAATGATAGAAAGGCAGCCCAAGGATAGTGAAAAAAAAAATAATCAAGTAGATTTATTTGGCATTTTTTTCATCACTCAAAAACCAACGTTTCGGAGGATTTTCCCTCCTTTTTCAGGATTTAAGAAGGAGGGAAAATCCTCCGAAATGTTGGTTTTTGAGTGATGAAAAAATGTCAAATAAATTTACTTGATTATTTTTTTTCACTATTCTTGGGCTGCCTTTCTATCATTCATCAATTATAAAATTTAAGTTTATATTTAAAGAAGAATAGAATTAGAAACAGGTGAGTTTTCGAATTTTGAAAAAATTTGCATTTCCTCAAAATTTCTTCACATAAATGTTGGACAAGCACCATAGCTGCAGCTCTTCTGGCATACAATCAAAAATATCTACTAATATCTTTGATACGGTCTTTGTAAATTCTTGTTTTTGAAAAATATAAATGTTAATTTTTGAAATAATTTCTTTTTTTCACATGTTTTATTAATTTATTGACAAATCGAAAACATATAAGGTAGCGTTAAAAAAAAATTTGGGGGAAGGGACGCGCTTCTTATAATTAGGGTATTTTTCTTATGATTTAAAGAACAAATGGCCACTAATAATAAACTATTTTAATCATAAGCTATTTATATAAAGTAAAGAAAATTTTTGATTTTTTTTTTTTAGAAACTTTTTAAAATTTAAAATATAAAATACTAGGTAGGTTTCACATAAATAAAAGATCAGATGCCAGTTTAGCAAGACTAAATATATTTCGGGGTATAAGCCCACCTTCAGGAGTTCCCAAAGGACACTGTGTCCATTTGTTCTTTAAGCATTCAAGAAAATTTGTTCCAAAAATCTCAAGAAACACTTCTTCATTTTAATTAAACAATTTGAAAACAATTTATTTTTAAATTTTTATTTATTTTTGAAAATATAATCAGGTAAAATTCTATTCTAAATTTTTACTCTTATAAACAAAAGTATTTACATAAAACAAAGACAAAAAAATTCTACAAATTAATTGCAAATACTATATTTATAAACTATGTTAGAGAAAGGATACATTCATAAGAATGTGTTGATGAAATAATAATTTTCTCTCTTTAATAAAAGTAAAAATATCAATAAACTTCCATTATGCAAATTAGAATCCCGAATCAATGAAACCGTTTCTCTTTCACGATTTTAATTTTCTTTATAAGTGAAAATACTTTCAGTAGCAATTCTTTGGTAAATAATTTTTCCAATCATGAATTTCTTGATGGTCTTATGCACTTTTATATTTCTTACAAAGCAACGACTTGAATTGCCAATTAAAAGAAACTAGTGAATGTTTTTTTTCCCATATCATTGACCTCGAGAACATAACCCATTTGGTCAGTGTGTACTAGTATAAATGACTTTTAAATAATTGTTCTAAATTTTAAAAGTATATAAACTATAAAATTTTATAGAAGTAAAAATATTCTCCAGTTCACACAACAAGTAGTTTTCAAAAGATGTTATACTTCAAAAAAAATTTAAATAACCATATATTTAAAAAATAAATAAACTAATTAATGCGTCTTCTACTTACTATAAATTAATAAATATCTATACATTTATACGAAATAGGCAGCTGGTACATAAATATTTTAAGTGTAGAGACAATAGTTTCGAAGCCAAGACGTTCATCTTCAGTCTAATACAAAAATTACATGGTTGAATGGAATTTCGGTCATAATTGAATTCACTTCCTTTTGAGAATCTGAGTATTAAATTGACCCACTATATATATTTATTTATACTATATTTATAGATGAATCGATTACTAGTTGAAGTGAATGAATGCAGGATACCCCCGATATACAATGTAAAAAAATTTCATAGTCGAATAATAAGATCCATCCTAATATACATATATTCAATTAAGACTTCATGCTAAATATAACCTCCTCCTTTTTTCAAAGTCGGTTAATAAAAGCAAATAATATATTTATAAAAAGGACTGAAATTGAAGAACTCTTCGAGAAATATAATAGTGAACATATAGAATTATATGAAAGATATTAATTTGCCGATGGTAATAGATTCGAATTTACTAGAAAATCATAAGATGGTGTCATCTATTAAATCCGATGGAATCCCAGCCAGATGACCCGGATTGCTGTTACTGGCACTCGGGTTCGAGGGTGAAAAACAACCCCTCTGACATATAATTAAAAATATTCGATTCCATCGGATTTAATAGATGATACCATCTTATGATTTTCTAATATAGAATTATATATATAAGAATTTCAATAAATACATATATTTTATAAAAAACAATCTTAGAAGGTTTATTCAATTCCAAATAAGAATATAAATTTACATAAATGTGTATTTATTAGTATATTTCTTTACACTCTCTTTGATTTGTTCTAAAATTATTTTTATTAATCCATGTATTATTTCCAAAACGATATGTCGGGTTACTGAAAATTGTCTGGAATTTGAATAAAAATGAAATTAAATAGAACTACACCAACACATGACATCATCTTATTAACTAACTTAGCAAATAACCAATCACACAATCTAGGGTACTATATACCTACAAAGTATCCAAAGAAGAAATAACTGCGAGTCGGATCGCGAACCGAGAATTCCACACGTTAAATCTTCCAAAATACTTATCAAAATCGTTATTATTTGGTGTAGATAAGAAGAGAACGAGGGAATTATGCAAATTTTTTAATAATTTTAAGTTAAGCCATTTCTAAACGCCGACAGGTACAAAAATCATCTATACGAATAGCCTACGAATATGTATATATAGCTGTTCAATTTCTCCAAATTAAAAATCATATTAAAATTTTAAGCAGGTAAATATTATGGGTAGGCAAGAATTTTTTATTGGGTCTAAAATAAATAATATTTTTTTATCATGAAATGTGAGGGATCCCTTTAAATATCTCATTAAGTAAAATTAGGCTGATTTTTTTCAAAATTTAATTCACTTTAAAATTATGGTTTGGGAGGGCGTCAAAGTATTCGTTTTTACACGATTTTTAAACCTAAAGGGATTTCCACACCACTTATGAAAAATTCTACATATACGTCCATTCTTTTCTTATCCACTACAAATAAGACCTAAATTGATATCTTAAATATTTTGGAAGATATGAGGTAACCGTCTCGTTATGCACTTGGCCGCTTTTTATATTAGTTTAATTGTTATAATTTATAACCCATCAAATCATCAAACCACCAAAGCTTAATTTGAAAAAATTTGAATTATTTTTTCTAAATTTATTTAGTTTTTAACACTAAATTGACAATTCAATTTAATATAATTTGTTTTTTATTTTGATATTAGTTAAATACTAAATTGAAAGTTTTTTTGCCAAGAGTAGCAGAGTTTTTATATATTGAAGGAGACAATAAAAGAGTGTGTCTTCTGCTGGAATTATAAATTTTATTTATTTATAACTAGACTATAGTTTCGAGGGCTTTGCCCTCTTCATCATTCTATTACAATGGATTCACAGGAATTAATTTATGGCAAAGCCCTCGAAACTATAGTCTCGTTATAAATAAATAAAATTTATAATTCCAGCAGAAGACACACTCTTTTATTGTCTCCTTCAATTAGTTAAATACTTCTATGTTCTAACCTTTCCAAGCCAACAGTTCACCCAAGCTTCATTTGCAAAATTAAAAAAAAAAAAATTAATTTAATAAATTTTTGATATTATTATTATTTATTTTTAAATCTTAAATCAATCATTTTTAAGTACTAACCCATTTTAAATTATCAAAACCACCAAAGCTTCAATTGCAATATTATTAATTTTCAACACAAAATTGAATTAATCATAGAAAAAAAGGTAAATATCTATGATTTTTCATTTTTATATTTTATGTTGAAATAATTAGTAGTGAAATATAGAACGACTTACGAATTATACTGAAGAGCAGGGCTCGGAACGTCATGGCCGGTTCCGATTGAAGTCTTCCCGGGATTATAAATACAGTATAGTTGTCAGTGCGAGACTGGACGAAAACTGGCCGCTTCTTAGCCAAGCTGTTCACTATTAACCCCGTCAACGATTTTCTCTCGACTTTCCCAGCGCGGCGACCGCCACTTCCAATTGCACAATGCATTTAGTTCTTGGTTCCAGTGGAAGTGTCGGAGTGCATATCCCATATGGATTACACCAGCAATTCAGTTCAGTCCCAGGTAAATACTCATCCAGATGCAAACATCTGGGAACCCATTCACGATTTCTAGTTGCCTATCACTTTCAATTTTTTTTTTCAAGTTCGCTATCTAGTTTGTTTACTGTTAGAGAAACGCGAAACTGTCAAATTCATGGCATCAAAACAAACACCAAGAAACTTTTATTTTAATTGATAAGAATATAAGAAGGTGCAATATCTATTGTATATATTAAACTGCTTTCTATTTGACAAAACGAACAGCTTCTGGGAACCCCGAGACGCGCGTTTGCTTTACATGAGAAAAGGCTAAAAATCCTGAACCAGGCTCATAGGATTCAAGGGGTTCAAACATAGACATGTAAGAGTTAAATTTTTCTTTTGATTTTCTTTTCGAAATACATTCCATCACTACATAACTGTGTCTGAATTACGATATATTAGAAAAGCATTTCAATTTTGTTTTATCTATGCCGGGGTGTGGGGATTAAGATACCTGAATAAATCAGTTGCTCCTCCCCTCCAATAAAAAATCTATACCTACTTATATGTGCCTGCCCTAAGCTGAATTATATATGAGCTTCTTTATGAAAAGTCCTTCTGACATGTAATATTAATTATCCATGACAGCTTGGATTTAGAAGAAGACAATACCTCGTAATTTCTTAAGAAGTTCTTAAGGGAGTTCAGGACAGCTTATCTATCTTTTGTATTTCTGCAGAGTGACAACGCCTGCCTACTAAATTTTTTAATAAAAAAATTGTTAATAATTAGGTTAATTTCGAATAAAAATCTTTGATTTGATAATATTAAAAAAAAAGAATATTGAGATTAATTTTTTATTCATTATAAAAACATTTATTTAACACAAAAACGATTTCAAGAAATAGAGTTCTAGTGCTTTTGTTGGCTTCAAATAAGTTTTTATTTTTACATTTATGAATAACTAATCAACTAGACTGTCAAATCTATTGAAAAATATATCATTCGATTCATAAAAGTTGTATTATTGATCTTAATAAATTTGTTGAAAATGTTATAATGTGTATAGAAGTTATAGCCCTTTTAAAAGCTCGGTCCTTTTACTTCCATACAATTTTCAATAATTTATTTCTCGATAATGGGCAGACGATCAATTTCAAATTTCGCGAATAAATATTTAATACAACAATGATTCGATGTTAAGAATTTGAGAATTTTCTTATAAAAATGATAAACAATCCCGAACCCCCTTAAGACCTTCTTATCATTAACAGCCCTTCATGTTTTTCTAGGACATGAAGCACCTGGGATCTTAAATGTAAATAAAATAACTGAAAAACAAAAAAATATGTTTAAATAATGTTTTCAAAATAAAAATGAATATTTTAATTACTGTCTTCTGTTACAAATAATGTCTTACTTGTTTTCCATCTCGAAGTTCGCTGGACTACCAGAGTATTGAATTCATTCACGATTTAGCAATTTTAATTTTCCTTATTCGTGCATTTGAAAAACAAAGAAATACATTCAAACTCGAAGATTCAAGTTTTCAAAAAATGTATAATTCCAATCCTATCATAAGGTGCACCAACCTAGACATTTACTGGAAAAACAATGAAAAGACTGGAAACAACACAAAGACCAATGATTAGAAGTATCTTAGGAATAAAATAAAAAAGAGATAAAATTAAAATCATAGATATGTATTAAAAAACAAGAATTGAAAACATCACTATAAGAACAATCAAATGAAAATGAGCTGGACAGATAGCACGATTGAAGGATGAAAAGTGGAAAAAATTAATAACGGAATGGCAACCTATCGATAAGAAAAGGAAATGAGGAACTCATCTGACAAGATGGGCAGACGAATTAGCCAGCGTGGATGGAAGAGACTGGAGCAGAGTTGCCAGGCAAAGAATAGCCTGGGAAAACTTGGGGGAGGCCTAAGCCCTTAGGGGGCTGGTTCCAAAAAAATGGTGTAAATTTTTTTAAATATAATTAAAATTTTTCTTTTAAGTTAATATGTATATTTTTATTCCAAATCAAATACTGTATTTATGTACACAATATCCAAATTAGGAAATAAAAAAAAAAAAAAAAAATCGTTCATCTGGCGGCTGAATAAACACCAATTTCAACTAAGATTTGTTATGTCTATCTGGGGGCTGGAGAAGTTGAGTGATGGAGATTCCTCTGGTGCCAAGATCAGCCGGATTAGTTGTTCCCGGTATATGCAACCAAGTAATGTTGTGTTGATGTGTTAACATTTGAATATCATGCAAACGGTTTCCCACAAAAATCTTCAGATCTGCAGGATCCCTGTATAACCAAGATAGAACTATCTGTGAGTCTGTGAAACAAATAATATTGTCTATTGGCACTGGAATTGAGGGTAAGAGAAAATGTATGGCTTTGATAAGTAAGTGTGCTGAAAGGAGTTCTAATCGTGGCACCGTAAACAATTTCAGGGGTTTGACACGAGATTTAGCATATAGAAATCTGCTGTCTAGAAATGTGTCGTGAGTATAAGAAGCTATATAGAGGACGCAGGCATATGAAAGCTCGCTGGCATCGCAAAATCCAAAAAGTTTGTAATGAGATGAATCTGGAGGTTTTAAATGACGTGGAATTTTGATGAACTTAAAATGTTGGACTTCTTCGTGATAGACTTGCCAGGATGTTTGAAATGTCTGGGGTATTGGGGTGTCCCAATCGAGAGTTTTGTCTTTCCATACTGTATTTATGTACACAATATCCAAATTAGGAAATAAAAAAAAAAAAAAAAAAAAAAATCGTGCATCTGGCGGCTGAATAAACACCAATTTCAACTAAGATTTGTTATGTCTATCTGAAATACGAGACCCCTCGTGAATCTAGAGCGGAAAGTACTAAAAAAACAGTTTAGAGCACTGATGTCCAACCCTCGGCACGCGGGCCGAATGCGGCCCGACATAAAATTATAATTTTAGGTTAAAAAATAAAAAAAATTCTGTTACCATCGACAGTGAAATCCCGAAGCATTTGTTTTTTCATCAAATGCGGCCCTTGTAAGCCAAAAGGTTGGACACCCCTGCTTTAGTAGTTGTGTTGTTTATCGAAATAGAAGTTCAAGCTCAAACTCATCTAGATTGCAGATTTTTGTAGAGAGATCTCAAAATGGACGACGATTCGCCATATAGTATTTCTTAAATTTGGGTGGCAGCTTAGAAAGGTTAAGACTGGTTTACGATACGAGTTATTAAATGTTCATTTTAGTTAAGTATTTGAAAAAGGAGAAGAAATTGAAATATTAATATTGAGATAATTTATTTTTTTAACTGTGAAATAAATATATAAATAAAGAATGGGTAGAATAAAAAAACTTCAAAAAAGAATGGAAAAAATCTCACCTGGAAGACGCGTGGGTGCGCACATCACTGGAAAGTCCTTAACTCACGAGTCCTTGCTGGAAAACGTTGATTTTGGCCTGACGGGGTTCACAATTCAAGTGGCATGGGCTTATGGCTTCATAGTGGCGAATGAACTTTCGACCCC
This sequence comes from Forficula auricularia, assembly GCA_024734495.1. Classification (NCBI taxonomy): domain Eukaryota; kingdom Metazoa; phylum Arthropoda; class Insecta; order Dermaptera; family Forficulidae; genus Forficula; species Forficula auricularia. Next base: position 2,745,619 of record JALMQS010000101.1, on the reverse strand, counting down.
GCAATAGAGATTACTAGTTATTGTATCGGGTGTTTTTTTTAGAGGTATAGAACTTCGAATTGAAATAAAACACAAGAAAATCGTTTTAATGTCCATCAATTTGGCTTTATTGGAAGGATAATTTTATGCCATTAATGTTTAAATATGATTTCGGGCATGTGGCCGCCGCGGCTGGCTCGAATAAATCCAATTCTACAGGTCCAATTTTCAACCACTTTTTCGAGCATATGGGGCCGTATGTTGGCAATAACGCCACGAATGTTGCATGCAAAATTGCCGCATTTGGAGTGAAGAGAATCCACATGAGACCCTTGAGACGCCATTACATCCACAAAAACTGACTGTTTGGTGTGCTCTATGGGCTGGTGGAGTCATTGGGCCATACTTCTTCCGAAATAATGCTGGAGAGTCAGTTACCGTTAATGGAGACCGGTATAGAGCCATGATAACCGACTATTTTGTTCCCGAATTGGATGGCATGAATGTGGATGAGTTGTGGTTCCAACAAGACGGCGCTACATGCCACACAGCGCACGTCACAATCGATTTATTGAAGGAAACATTCGATGAGCGCATAATTTCGCGGAATGGACCTGTCAATTGGCCACCAAGATCGTGTGATTTGACACCATTGGATTATTTTCTTTGGGGATATGTGAAGTCGCTCGTCTACGCCAACAAACCAGAAACGTTAGGGGACTTGGAAGCCAACATTCGTGGCGTTATTGCCAACATACGGCCCCATATGCTCGAAAAAGTGGTTGAAAATTGGACCTGTAGAATTGGATTTATTCGAGCCAGCCGCGGCGGCCACATGCCCGAAATCATATTTAAACATTAATGGCATAAAATTATCCTTCCAATAAAGCCAAATTGATGGACATTAAAACGATTTTCTTGTGTTTTATTTCAATTCGAAGTTCTATACCTCTAAAAAAAACACCCTATACAATCACTTATAATAGTTAAAAGGAAAATCCTAGTTATCGAATTGAAAGATTTTTTCCAATTCAAGCAAACAGGTCGGAGCTTGCTTACGAACAAGTTTGAGCTTGTTGAGCTCACAATATAGGTACTATTCGAATTCCTATATTATAAACTCTAACTAAATACGTGTATTAAAAGAAATTCCCTTTTAAGATATGTTTTATATACGATTGCTTTCTCTACTTATTCTAATCAAGCATTGTAAAATGCAAGTATACGAGTAGGTAAATGCAATTTAAATCTTAATATAGAAATTAATTTGAATAAAAATCAATAAAATTATTATTATAATTACTGAATCCGAGCTGTTATGAACGATTTTCTTACACATCAGAAGAGTTATATTCACCCTCTCGGGAATGTAATGTCATCAATAGCATCGAATACATTATTCTACATCATAACTATTCTTTTTTAATGAGAAATATCAATAGAATTAGCATATTTTATATGCAGTCCAAAGCATTCGTTTTTTATCAAATGCGGCCCGTGTAAGCCAAAAGGTTGGACACCCCTGGTTTAGAGCCTAATATTTAATATTTTTCGAAAACAAACTTTTTAGATTTTGGGCATTGTAGTTTCAGAAAGTCTGGATAAAAAATTTGTTGCCCTCTTTATGGTTGAGCTTAAATTCGGTAGCTAAGTTTATTTGAAAGAAACTTCAACTTTGTGTTTCAGCATACTAGTTTAAGTTATTGTGAGTCATACAATTGATATCCTACTCTTGTTTGCATAGAGCTTACCTAGTCTTGAAAAGTTTTATAATAAACATGCAAGAAGGTGTTAAATCAAGAATCTACAACATTCATAAGGTAAGGTTGTCTCTCACATTAAAATAAAATGAAAGGAGACATTTCAAGAATTTTTTTTCCTTCGAGCAGAATATTCCTAAATAGTTTAATAAAAATCTTAGCTAATTATTAAATTAATCTTTAAGTGATCTTTTAAGTCTAAATACAAAACCATGAGAATCAAACAGAAAGTTTTTTATGAGGCCAGGGAAAATCAATGAATTTTTTTTAAAACAAACTAGTTTCTAAAATTAATTAAGAAAAACAAAAATATAATTAATATTTACATTCAATAAGCCGAGCAAGTGTGGTTCGGATCGCATACCGAAAGTTCTTCCAAAATATTTGAGATATTATTCGTTCTTATTTTTCGTTGATTCAAAGAGAGTATAACGGAATTTGTGGAGTTTTTTCATAATTTTAAGTTAAGCCATTTTTAAAAGTTGACATGTACAAAAACCACTCAAAAATGACCATCTTGGGGCTCTCAGTACGAGCTACAATGATTTGTCAGAAGACAAACAGACATAATACTGACACTAATTAGAATGTCTTTTTACTTTGGAAAGGCAACCTAAAAAGGATTATTTTCAAAATTGTGCTTCGAAAATCTGGGGACTCGACAGTGCCCCAGCCATGTTCGATTCGACCGGGCGTGCACTGCCTGACTACCCTTTACAGCAGGGGTGTCCAACTTTTTGGCTTATATGAGGCACATTTGAAGAAAATACAAATGTTTCGGGCCGCGGATAAAATATTATAATTCTAATGATATTTATTATTCAAAAAAGACAGTTAATATTGTAGAAATGAGAACTTTATTATTTTTTTAGCTCATAGTGAGCTTCTAATTTTACTTTTATACTTGAAAAAAGCTTGTCGTATATGTAAATACATATCTATATAATTACAGAAAGTGATATTATGTATTAGTATTAGTTTATATTTTTTCCTGGCTAGATAATTAATATAAAATTCTAATAAAGAAACAATATTCAATTTTTCTTTCAGATCGGTATCTAATTGTTGTTCCTAGAATATTCAATCTGAAAGTTTGCAAGTAGAAGATTTATTTCTAATGAAAATGGAATCGAAAATAGACTAAAATGATGATTAATTTGTCGGAAATCTTGAAATCTAGTTCCAGATTCAAAATTTAAAATTATCACTTTTATTTTTCGAAAACTTCACAGTAGATTTTCAGATTTCTTATTTTAGAAAAAAAAAATTATCAGGCAAAATTGTTGTCTGTTTTCCAGTATCTACATATAAATCTCAATGTTTTAAGAAATTTTATGACTTTATATTGGGCCACGGGTTGGACAGCTCTGGTTTAAATCAAATGGGATTAAAGAAGGATATGAGGAATGATAATTTATTTTTTAAAAGGGTCACGGATATAATAATCCCTGACTATCCATTATCTATAAATTGAAAGTTATAGCCTTAATTAACACATAGAAAAAATACAATGAACCTAGAAATCTTAAATTTGGCATACTGGTAGAGCTTGGAACATTAATAAAGGGGATAATCGAAAAACCGAAACATTCCCTTCTTCATAGCAAAAATACGCTTCTTATTTACAAAAAGAAGTGAACTCCCAACAAAAAGACATGTGTAAAAAAAAGGTCAAGTTCGATTAATAATAACCGCTTGTCAAAAAAGTAGTGAGATCTAATGCGCTGCCAAGTTTAATATCATCAATTTATTTAACGAGACGAGAATATTGTAACTTCAATTAAAATCCATGTTTTTCATTTTACATGTCCATCTATATTTATTGAATTCACATTTTTATTTATATATTTATTTATTTCAAAATTATTTTCCTAAAACTTGGCTTTTACGTGATATAGTAACATAATTCGTCACATTCATAACAATGCGTAAAATCCAAGGTTTAGGAAAATAATTTCAACTAAAAATGTGAAATCAATAAATATAGATGGACATGTAAAATGAAAAACATGCGTTTATATTCTAGTCTCCTTTAATAAATTAATGATAGTAAACTTGGCACCATATTAGATCTCACTCATTTTTTTGACAAACGGTTTTTACTAATCGAAATTACCTTTTTTTACACATGTGTTTTTGTTGAGATATAGTATTTTTTATATAATATATGCAGATGTCCTTTGTACATTTGCGGTCTATCTTGTCCCCTGCGATCGCTCATGTACGTAACGTTTTGATTTGTAATTCTATCCTTAAGAGAAGTAAAGAGCAAGAGAGCTCGGGCAAGGAATGAGTTTAAAAAATTGTATTCTCAACAACTGAAGTCTTATATAACCAATTCACTAAAATATCTTCGGTCAAAATTTCATTTAAGTTAATTATGAATATTAATTATGGATCGGTGAACTTGATTTTGTTTTTTAGCAACTTTTACTTCCTTTAAACTCACTTAAGCTTTACAAATATGAATTCAACGTATAATTAGGCTTGAAATTTTGTAATAACTTATTATAAAAATCTAATATTTGACCACGTAGTTTATTTTTTAAAATTGAAATGTTATTAATACATTATCTATCAATCCTGTTTATATTAACAAAAGCAACCGGTACTTATTAAGATTAGGAGTCAATTTAGAAGTCTAAATGGAAATGTATCATTACACAGGCTACTTTGGTACTTTGGTACGCTCAACGGTTTCGAATTTACATTTATTTTAGGGATCCGTTTAAAAAGAAAAACGGTTCCACAATGTCTGTCTGTCTGTCAGAGCATTGTAGCTCCTTAACTAAATATCTATGATAGAAACTGGAAATGAATTGGACAAAATGGAAAATAAAAGAGTCACTATATATATATATTAAAACATTTTGATGACTGATGTGTGAATTTTAAAATGGACTCAGAGAATATTTCAGATTGGCCCAGTTTAATTGTGTCATTGTTGTGAGTGAATTTTATTTCCGTTTGATTGTGAGCTTGGACAGGTTTAAATGTTTAATTAAATCAACTGCTGTGTTCACCACACAACTTTTACATTTTCATTTATTTGAAGTCACCGCGACACTACTAATTTACACCCCCTTCCTTTATTTCGTTTTTTTTTCATTTTCTCTTAAACGAATAACGATTTGTTGAAAAATTAGTGTATTTATCAAGTGTCATGAGTTATTAGTTGTGTCAAATTTTTAATCCGATTGAAATAAAGGAAGGGGGTGTAAAGTAGGAGTGTCGCGGCGAGATTTCAACCAAAAGTTTGATGTACTTCTTCTAGCCTATATCAATCTTAAGTTTCGAATTTCGTAGCTCTGAGACTTAAAGTTGTGAAACGCATGGGGGTACATTCTTACGTACGTAAACATCAACTTCCGGTTTTTCTATTTTAGCCAAAATCTTATGATACTTCTTGTAGCCTCTAGATAGCTAAGTTTCAAATTTCAAGGATCTGCGACTTTCCGAAGACGAGATATGAACGTTTAAAATATTTATTTCACGACACTTCTAATTTACAACCCCTTCCTTTATTTCACTCGGATTAAAAATCTGAGACAACTAATAACTCATGACACTTGATAAATAAACTAATTTTTAAAAAAATCGTTGGAGTCGCTTTTGAGAAATAAAAAAAAAAAAAAAAAACGAAAAATCTTTCATGTAAATGTCCACTTCCGGTTTTCCGATTTCATCCAAAAGCTTGATGTACTCTTTCTAGCCTACATCGAGCTTAAGTTTCGAATTTCGTAGCTCTGAGACTTATAGTTGAGAAACGTAGATGGGTACATACATACGCACTGACCAATGGATTTTTGACCGCTTTTTGGTCTCTGGGACTACAATTTCCGGTTTTATGTCCTAAACCCGGTTTCCAACTATTATGGGCATCGATTCCTTCCTCCTAGAAATTACAAAATGAAATTTACTTTTTACAAGCTCTCAAATAGTCAGGACCCAGACAGGGCATCGCAATACTTCACATTACTATATTCTATAGAATATAAATGTGAAAGTAAAAAATGTATTAAAGGTGTATATATAGATATGTATAAATGTAAAAATAAATTAGTCCTTTTTAATGTGTTTTCAGAATAGATAAATATATAATGATAGATTTAGTTAATTGAGATTTGCTTATAAAATGTAATAATATAGAAAAAAATTTAATTGATCATTAGTTCAAATCAGATTTTAAATTCAATGACAAGTTTTATAAAATTATTTATCTATTGTAAATTGTTGAAGTATCCATGTTAATGAATTGAGAATGAGTTATATATCGTCGCTGATCTTACAAAACCTCGCAACTCCGAAATTCAAAGTTTGGTAGAAAACAAGAAAAATCATTTTAAAACACGAATACATACAAATACAATGCAATATTTATTATTTGTCCGTAGAGCGAAATTAAATTGGAATAGAATAATAAGGTTTTAATAGACAGACGCGCCGTGAAAAGTTGGTCAGTATAAACGTATAATACGTATTTGACCAAAAATGGGACTTACGAGGTTTTGCAAGATCAGCGACGATTTGCAGATTGACAAATTCCAAATCTTGAACAAAATTCGATGTATGAATGGGAAATTTACTACTACTGAAGATGGTGTAGCAGCTCAACTCAAGCTTGAGTTGTTTACCAAAAAAGAATTTAGTCTTTTTGATTTTAAGTCGATTCTTCCACGTTACTAGTATCACTAGAGGTTGCCATTAATAGTCAAAACATCAAAAATGGAATGCAATAAGGTTATTCCGCTAGTATTAGATAAGAATCGATCGTTATTTTTTATTTTAAGCCGATTCCTCCATGTCTTCAGCAATGGTTACCAATATTAATCAAAACGTCAAAAACCTAATGTAGAATTGTTATTCCTCAAGTATTAGATGAGAATCGATCACTATTTTTGATTTTAACTCGATTCCTCCATGTCTTCAGCAATGGTTTCAATAATAACCGAAACGTCAAAAATCGAATATAGAATTGTTATTCCTCAAGTATTACATCAGAATCAATCGCTATTTTTGATTTTAAATCGATTCCTCTATATCTTCAGCAATGGTTACCAATAAAAACCGAAACGTCAAAAATCCAATATAGAATGGTTATTCCTCAGAATCAATCACTATTTTTGATTTTAACTTGATTCCTCCATGTCTTCAGCAATGGTTACCAATAAAAACCGAAACGTCAAAATCCAATATAGAATGGTTATTCCTCAAGTATTAGATCAGAATCAATCACTATTTTTGATTTTAACTCGATACCTCCATGTCTTCAGTAAAGGTAACGGATAAAAAAACAACGCAGTTGCTATGGTTACTTAGCTAAAATTTCCTCCCAAATTTCTATCATTTCACAGCGAGAAGCCTAACCATTCTTACTTAAGCAAGTTTAAATGAGCTATATTACCGATCAAATGAATACATTTTAAAGTTTTTTTTTTTTTAAATTTTGGTAAAATAAGTAATTAAAAAAAAAGTACAATCTTACTCTAGAGCAAAGTACTTTAAAATATACTTTTACTAAAAACTTTATTTAACCTTTTTTGTTGTCCCCAAGGTACTTAATTAGGATATTAAATTTCATCAAAATTGGTTAAGTCATTTTCAAGATATTTAGAAAAAACTAAAAAAGTACTGAAATAAAGTACTAATGTTTGTGGGCAGATATGTACCAAAAACTAATCAGCGCTTCATTTTGTTAAACTAATGATAGGTTTTCAATTTCATTTCAATCGGTGAAAAGGTGTGGAAAAAATCGTGGATGAAATAAACGATAACATCCATCCATCCATCCCCACGCACTTCCAAAAAAAATGGCACTTTTTGGCCTCTCGACGAGATCCCTGGTAATTTTTGGCAAAATCCTCACGTGCTAAAATTCAACCTAATTGAATACTACAATTTGTGACCTTAATTGAGTCCATGGGTTCCGTAGTCTTTACCTGAGGACACTTTGAAGTCCCGCTTGGCGCGAGAGCGATTACAATACTTTACCCATGCTTCGCATTGGATAAAGTAAAAAAGTGTATGGATTCATTTAAATAAAAGCTAAAAAAAAAAAGAAATTATAGAAATAAATAATAAAACAAAAATATATTTTATGTTAAGACGAAATTTTTTAATCAAAAAATTTTAATATAATTTTAGAATTCGCTTCGGTATTTAAACTTTGTACTGGACACTAGGAATTTTGTCGAACATGTTGATCGACTGCAGAAATGCGACCAGTTGAAAATGAGGATTTTCGATAATTCCTTGACGATACTTCCGGAACCACCTGAAAAGTTTTTTACAAAATTAGAATATGAAGGAAAATTTCCAACTTTATTCTGAATAATAAATCCAATATAATTATTTAGCTTTGATTTCAGACAAAATTCATCTTCATTTTAAAGGGTTAATTCAAGATAAATATATCCAATTTTTATTTGTGTATAATAAAACAAACTCAACGATATATAATATAATGATATATTTATAAATCTTTAATTAAACCTTTAAAAATAATAATATTTAATATTCTTTATTCTATTTATTTAACGTAAAATTATTTTCATATTGTAAAAAAGTAAAAAAATATGAACAAGATGGCTGTTTTTTTAATAACCAAATCTCACCAAATTAATATTATCACGATGGTTATTATGCTAAAGATGATAACCGATAGGTCGATCATTTTTCTGATGGCGATATTTTCATATTGTTTCCAAGACATGGTAAAAATTTTGCAAATTGTTTATATTGTCTAAAGCTGATATTTCTTATATGTTTAATCGAAGCGATCTGAAAGTGAAATGAGGATGGTTTATTAGAAGATGGGGCAAGGATATTGTTTGATAGCATAATACCAACATTGTATAAAATAAAATCTAAAAAAGAAAACAACAAAATGTTTTATTTGATCTTTGATATTTTTGTTTTTACATTTTATTTTTAATTTTAATTTCATTCAGAAAATAATATTTTTTTTTAATATAAATTTTTATCAGACAAATTCCTTAATTCAATTTTTTTTCTGTATTTTTATTAATTTTACAAATATTGAGGAAAAAATATTTTTTTCTAAAAATATGTTTTTATAAAAAAAAAAAAAATAGCAAATAATCAAAAAATTGAATTTTTTTTAAAAATTATTATTTATTATTATTATTTTTTTTTAATTCATCGCCTTCGGGTAAATTGTCAATTTTAGCCAATATCAATGTAGTTTTGTATTTATGTATATTTGTTTGTGTATGTAAAAGATGCCAATTTCCCTTTCGTTTTTTTTTGCTGACAGCTATAAATAATCGAATCTTGATAATATACGGTACACCATGTTTACATTTATCTTAAAATATTATAGTTTAAATACGTTCCCAAATTACAAAATGGCGGCCAATACAATTATTCAAATATTATTTTCTAAGCAAAAGTTAATTTTATCAAATTATAATTAATTTGTTTAAATGTTGACCCTTTTGTTGTGAACAAATAAAAATATCTTATTTTTGAAAATTTTCAAAGATTTTCTTTCTTTTAGATTATTTTTTTAAAAATTTAATCAAATATTATTTAATCCAGAACCCATAAAATCTTTACAGATTGAAGAAAATGGTCAAAATAGCCAATAATATCTGATTAATAATAAAGGAATAAATATTTGATGAAATTATAACAACTTTTTCAAATAAATATGATTGTGAATTAATTTTATTTCCATTAGAATTAGAAAAATGTTGAAACATAACATCAACATTGGAATGATTTATATTTGTTATACCATGCGCGGGCCGCAAAATATGGTGTGGCGGCTGTATGCGGCCCGCGGGCCGGGTCTAGGTCGACTACTGATAATTTTTCTAATCTCATTGGTCGATTTAATAAAATAAATACTTTGTATGATGGCTTGTTTGCTAAGAGTGAATGTAAGATTGTAACTCATAAAAATTAAAATTAAAAATTAAAAATTCTCTCAATGAGATGGACTCGTAGCCCGAAATATATATAGTCTTACTCTTTAAAAAAAAACATTTCACCTTGAACCGACATCAGTCTCCCTAAACAAAATTCATTAAAATTACTTAGTGAGGCTTCAAAATTTTAAGTCAGAAGCAGAGTCCTTGTTGTTGCAACTTGCCTTGCAGAAGATGGTAAGTAGTAAATTACCGTAGTTATCATACCAGTGTTCAAATCTCGTTGTTGTTAATGTTAGTAAGTACTTAAGAGAATTAAATAAGTCTCTTTTGATTAAATCCTACATAACCGAGATAGCCATGACCAGCCTCAGTTTCTCTTGAGAGCTGTAGCCCTTGATATCTCCAAAGCTTTTGACCAGGTTTGGCACAAAAATCTTCTTGCCAAACTGCCAGCCTTTGGATTCACACCAACACTTCGCAAACGGATAGAAAGCTTTCTGACAAACCGAAGTATAAAAGTTGTGGTGGATGGAATATCATCTGAATCGTTCTCCACAAACGCTGGTGTTCCCCAAGGCTCTGTAATCTCCTCCACACTCTTCCTAATTTATATAAACGACCTTATCGATCAAACGGCAAACCCCACTCATTGTTACGCCGACGATAGCACTCTACACAGCAAACCCTCGCTCCCGAATAATCGAATCAATGTTGCCTCCTCAATTACTCTCGACCTAGACAAACTGAATAAATGGGGCTCTCAAAATTTAGTTAACTTTAATTCAAACAAGACTCAATGTTGTCTAATTTCTAGGCGCGAAAATAAAGATTTCCCTGATATTCACTTCGATTCGAATACCCTGAAAATGTGTGACAGCCTATCCATGTTGCGCCCAACATCTCTGTCGCATCTGACCTGTCTTGGAATGAACACATCTCCTCTGTAGCGAAATCTGCAGCAAGGAAGATTGGCTTCTTATTCAACAAGCCCAGATCTGTTTCAGGCATCCTTGCAAAATCCCTTAGCTCTAAAGAAAGGGAGATAATTATATCTGAGCACTTTGTAGTTATTTTTATTCTAATAAAAGAATCGCTCACCCGCACATTAAATAACAAATAAACTGATGTGGCCATCCACAGGACTTTACCATACACCTGCCCCATCTCTTATATTTAATATTTAATAAATAATTTATAAAAATTTACGAAAGAACCCTCTCGTCCCTCTGAATTTCGCACTGATTAGCAATTTATCATATCTTCTTATAAAGGAGAATATCAGCTATATAAAGGAAATATCAGCTTTCTTCGATTTTTGTTTAGAAATTTTTTTATTTGAAATTATTTTTGAACCCCCCCTCCCCCTCTTTTTTATTATAGATCTCTTTTATATTAAATTCCATTTTTCTTGGCTTTTTTTACTTTTAAAATTTTATAATTTCAATTTTTTAACCCTCCCTTAATTTTTAGTTCGATTTCCAATCAAAATCTAATCCGCTCTTAATCTCATTATAAAAGAATCTACATATTAAATTTTGTTTTGTTATTCACACTAGTTTTTGAGCTAGAGCCTAGACAAAATTTAATAACATACCTACGTACTAATAGACATTGTGACAAAACAACTAATATTTCGGTAAATATAATTTTTTCGCAGTTCACACATGAGGGCTTTTTTGTAGAGCAAAACGGCATGGTTTTGCTCAATTATTTTTTTTATCAAAATAATTTCAGTCGTTTTTGAGATATTTCGAAAAAACAATTTTTTCATGCCCGAATATAATAGTTGACCATACTCTGTATGGTAAAGTAATATATTAAGAGGTAATGATCGCATTTCAACTACCATTAGAAACAGTGTCTTCACATTTTATATATACATACTTACTTCAAATGACGATGTTGGAGCGGAAGGCCGGGGTTCGATCCTGGCTAGCATATAAAATTTCTACCGGCTAAAGAGGCGACTGTGGGTCAGTGGCTAGAGTGTTGGGTCGCTGACTCGGAGATCGCTGGTTCGAGACCGAGTCTCAGCAGATAGATATTTGCAGTCGCCTCCTCTTGGAAAGTAATGGCAACCTACCAAGAGTATAATTGCCAAGTGACCTCTCCAAATTAGCCGTTCGGAACCGGCGTTAAAAAGTAGGTCCCATATATCTGTGTAAAACAACTAAACACACTCAGCACAGGTATATGTGGAGAGGAGCCGACAACCGTTTCGAGTATGGCACTCGAAGAAGAACCGGGTAAAACTAGGCTCCCTCACTAACCCTACTAACACTTTACTGATGTGCTGTCTAAATGGGGTTTGTTCCCGGTGACAATAAATAAAAAAAAAACTTACTTCAAATAAGAAATTTCCTTTGTTATGGTATATTCCTTAGTCTTTTCTTTTCCTCTTGTAATCTTTGGCTCCAATTAATACATGGTAAAGGAAAATTGAAATAACTATAGTTAGAATTTCCACTATCTTTAGCTGATATTTCCTCTTTTTTCGAATGTTTAAGACTTTGATTCGAAACAAATTGCAGTATTGGAGACATTGTACTGGAATTTGTTTCGGTAAAGGTCTTTTAGCAATTACTTATCTCAAGTGTAGACGTATTTTGCTACAAATACAATGTCTCCTATTTGTTTCAAAACACATCTAGCCTTGAAGTTTTCATTATTTGCTGTTTTCAGATTTCAAATTGTATTTTTGAGTGTTTTATACATTTGAAAATAAAGAAACTATTTAAAATTATCTCTCTATGAGTTTATTACGTAATTTGCGTTTAAAATTATATTAATGATCTCCTTTAATTATTTTTTATTTATCTATTCATGTGGGGGGTGGTGACAGCTGCCTACTCGTGGTGCCCCCTGTTCTCGCTAAACAGCTGTCTATGTCTCTGTATAAATTAACTATAGAGACATAAGCATATATAATAATTATATTTGAATAATTTTTTACATACACTACACATTCCCATTAATGATAATAATCAATTTCGAAAACTCAAATATTAAATTATAATTACTCTTTTTACTTTGTCCAATGCGAAGTATTGTAATCGGTCTCACGGCAAACGTGGCTTCAAAGGGTCCTCAGGTAAAGACTACGGAACCCATTGTCTCATTTGTATACATAATCAGTCGGACCCCAGAAGTCTAAAAATGCACAAACTAACGGACTAAAATGGGGGAGGGGGGTCAAAAAATGAAAATATAGGCTCTTGTACCAAACTCAACCAAATTTTGTATACATAATCAGTGGGCCCCCAGGAGTCTAAAAATGGAAAAACTACCCCCCCTCTCCTACATGATTATAAATCATTTTATTAAATATTAAATATAAGTGAGGGGACAGGTTGTATGGTAAAGTCAAGTAGATGGCCACATCAGAACATGTCAGCTTATTTTTTATAAAAATTATTTTTTTAATTATTAAAATTATATACCTAATTCAATCGAAAAACGTTTAATAACAAATCAAAACGTATCGGGAGAAATTCTTTCTTTATCAATTGAAAAAAAAATGTTGCTTTATCATTCCTCTATAAAGCAACTATTATTAATATTTTTCAAATCTACTCTTATTAAACGAGCAAAAATTGTATATTTATTTATATATTTGTATCTTGGTTCTATTTTGAAAACGGCGTTACCGATTTTGATGAAACAAAATCTATTAACAAGTTTTGAGGATGAAAAAACGATCTGGCTAGGTCTGGACCTCATCAAAATTCATCTTAATTGATTTTTTCTTAATTAAAGTAATTATTGATAGATGAAAATCTCAATAAAAAAAATTGATTCGGCGGAAGTCGTATTAGAACCTGGGATCTCTTGCATATGAGGCCGACATTCTATAATAGCATTAGACCAATGACTATTTTAAAAATTCTTGCTTTTTACTTTTACTAAAATGAATATTTTTGAATTAGACTTTATTATAAGTGTGGAAATAATTGAATATATTATATATAGCTATGTATTTAATAAATATAATTTATTTGATATATTGCGGCGCGGCAAATTTGAAATATGTATAATTGAATTAAGCTGAAAGAAAGACAACAATTAATTTTAAAACCAAAAACATTAAATATATTAATAATCATTCCTTTGCCCCCCCCCCCCACTCTTCTAATTAAATTTAAATATTCAATTCTCTTTTCTCCAGGCAATTATCTTTGCAATTGTCTTCCTAAAAAAATACTTGGTTGGTGAAAGTTATCACTTCTGTCGCACGTCCCGAGACGCACACATTTTTTTTTAATTTTATGTTTTTATTTCAGATCCTATACGATTATTTTTTTTATTATTATTTTCTTATGTATAATGTTTATCAATATGAACGAATGTGGGCAAATTGGTGTACGAGTAAACAAATATACACATAATATGTGGACCATTAGGAAGATAGAAATGCAAAAACTGGGTCGGGGTGGGGATGGATGTGGGGGGTGCAGGAGGTGGGGTGCAGTTGTGGAGGGTCCGGGGGTGGGAGGGGCGGTTGGGGTGGAGTAGGGGTGCAGTGTTGGGACGAGGTGTATGGTTTCGGGAGGGTGGTGTGGGGGTCAGGGGTTACCGAGCATCGCTCGGTGCCTTCAGGTACTTATTATTAATTGATTAAGGGAGAATTTCTCCCGAAACGTTTTGAATTTTTATTAAACGTTTTTCGATTGATTTTATAAGTATTTATTTTCAAAAATTTTCTTAAATAAATTCACACTTTCTGATGTGGCCATCCACTTGACTTTATTATACACCCTGGGGGGCCCTCTCTTATAATTAATATTTAATAAAATTATTTATAATCATGTAGGGGGGATTAATTTTTGCATTTTTATAATACTGGGGGCCCACTGTATACAAAATTTGGTTGAGTTTGGTACAAGAGCCTAGAATTTCACCCTCCCCCCTATTTTGGGCTGTTAGTTTTTGCATTGTTAGACTTCTGGGGGCCCACTGTATACAAAATTTGGTTCATTTTGGTACAGGGGCATGGATTTTCATTTTTGATCCTACACCCTCCTCCTCCCAATTTTGGACGGTTAGTTTTTGCATTTTTAGACTTCTGGGGGCCCCGTGATTAATGTATACAAAATTTGGTTGTGTTTGCTCAACTGGACTAGATTTTTATTTTTTGAACCCCCCCCCCCCCCTTATTCTGGCCCCAGAAAAAAATATTTTCTTTATTATAGGTTCATTTTATAGTATATTTCATTTTTCTTATTTTTCTAGTTTTAAAATATTATAACTTAGATTTTTAACCCCCCCTTAATTTTGGGTCGATATGCACCAAAATCTAATCAGCTCTTAATCTCAATGCCCCAAAACTACATATGAAATTTGGTTTTGATATTCACACTAGTTTTTGAGCTAGCTCGTCCACAAAAATTTGGTAACGCACAGACTAACATACTAACAGACATTTTGACAAAACAATATCTCGAAAAATATAATTTTTTCGATGTTCGCTTAATAGATCTTTGTTGTATACCGAAATGCCATGGTTCGCCCAATTTTTTTAATTAAAATAGTTTCAACCGTTTTTGAGATATTTCGAAAAAAAGAAGCAATAAAAAGCAATTTTTTCATGCACGATTACAATATTTGACCATACCCTGTATGATAAAGTAAAAAGTGAAAACTTTTTTAGACTCGGTACACTAGAGCTCCCCTAGTTATTATTAATAAATTTAAATATAAATTGATAGAGATTTTCTTTAGGAGACGGACTGGTATAAATATGCAATTGGATGTTGATGAAAGCAGTCCACGGTGGTTGTAAAAAAATAAGACTATAGAGGTTTTATTATTTTACATTTATTTGTTAAACCGACGTTTCGGAGATTTATTCTCTCCTTCTTCAGGGTAACAAAAAGTCAATGAAAGTAGTTCAAAACATAATTACATTCTGTCTCCTTTAAATATAAATTGTTTATTTATGGCTATACTATACCATCTTCTTAAAATCTGAATAGAATAATTCAAATAATAATATTTTCTGCCTTTTGAACGAGATATTCCAAGTCCTATGTATTTTGATACAAACCAACTTTTTAACTTTCCGTTCTTGGTCTATCTTGGGTATCGGAATTCAGACAAAATCATAGTCGAAAAATATTTTACTAGTTATATCTCGTCAGTCTTACACTTAGTCTAAATTAAGTTAGTAAATAAATGTTAAAATAATCAACGCATCTTGCCTTTTCGACGACTCGGCGAGAATTAGGCCCAAAATTTTGTATACTGGTTTCGTATTCAGATAGGGTGACCTGGTCCCGATCCATTGTAAACCAATTTCTTCAGTTTTTTCATTATTGTAGTCGAATTGGAGCCTGTCCTCACTAGACCTCGACTATATGACGCCCCCTGACTTAAAAGCTGGATCCGCCCTTGCTTCTTCCCGCCTCTATTTTTTCTAAAAACTTCACTCATTCAAGACCGAATTCAGTGCTCCCTGACTCCGACTCAACCCTTGAAATTTTTTCCGTCTTTTCACGTTGACAGAGACAATTCTGACTTTATAGTCTTGCATCAAGAAGGTCCTCCAATATAATTTGCATTCTAATCATGAAGGCATTAATTATTCTTCCAATTAATATTTAAAAATTTAAAGTAAATTGAAAAACAATAGATCTGAAACTAAGATTCAATATAAGAATCACAATTTATTATTATTTCAAAGAAAATTGTTTGAAAATTAGTAATTTGACCTAGTTGCAAATATAGAACCGCCCAATAGTAATAGATAATGATTTGCAAGGTCATATCGTGTTCGAAAAACAAGGAAGAAATTTCTAGTATTATTTATTTATTTAACAGAACCAATGCCAAGTCCTTTCTCTAAGATTTCCACTTATATTTTTCAATATTTTAAACATAAATGTAAATTCAGCTTCTTTCTTCTATAGTCCATTGTTATAATATAATTTCCTTTGAGATTTAGTCTATTTCTATCGGAAATTTGAACTCTGATATTCAACTTATGGTCCTTGATTACATAGTAATTCTTAGGATTTTTAGTTTTGTATGATAATGGACGGAGTTTCTTAAAAATGAAAAGCTAAAAACGTTCCTCAAGTTAAAGAAGCTAAAAAGTGCTTGGAAATATTTGGAAGTACTTGGAAATATTTGGAAGTATAAGTGGAAGTAGGTGTACAGCATATTAGGTCGCGGTTCACCCCTCGGGTGTACCTATGTCGATGCAATGGGCACCAGAAACAATTTCTGAATCCACCACTAGAGAGATTAAATAATTTTTTAAAATTTTAACAAGTTAATAATTTTCATGAGGGGCATCTGTATGTTAAAGCAGGATACGTGATAGTCCTGCGCATCATCCAGGATGATTCTTCCTTTCCTTAATACAGCCTTTTAAAGGCTATAGGGGTATAAGTATACTGAATTTGCCCAGGAAAGATAATTTAATGAAACTTATAGGATAGGTAGGTACTAATAAAATAATAAGATTCTGAAAGTTTCAGACTCCTAACTCAATTGGTTTTTGTGAAAAAGCAAAATGCATAAAAAAGAAAAAAATTTGATGAGATTCTGCAATATTTTTGAGAAAATATATCTTTTATACTTAAATCTGTTTTTATTGCTTATTTATTAAAATTGTTCTTTATGTTATAATGATATTTTACCGTATATCTATCATAATTTAGAAAGCTTTTTAATAATATAAACTGTTAGATTTATGAATTGAAAGAAAATGATAAATGAATAAATTAGAATTTGGATTTGTTTGCAAGTTTGTATTTTTTCGGAGAGAAAATTTTCTTGTCTTCCATTAATTCAATAATATCTATGTCTCAGGTTAATAAAAATATATAAATAATCGAGTTTGATAATAAAAAGTTGTTCCTAAAAATATTTGTTAAAACAACTATGAAATTGGTTGTTGTAGTTTTTGACTTTGGTAAAAAAACAATTGTTGTTATTTTAAAAGTGTAATATTGTTTTTAATAAATACAAATTCTATGAATATGCGTTAAAATAATCAAATGAAAGCTTAAAACATATAAATAAATTCATTATTTGTGCCAAAAAGTGGTTTTTATTTTTTTCGACTATGGCATTTATTTTAACTTTGCCATACTAGGTATGGTCAAGTATTGTAATCGTGCACGAAAAAAGTGGGTTTTTCCTTCTTTTTTTCGAAATATCTCAAAAACAGCTGAAACTATTTTGATTAAAAAAATTGAGCGTAACCATGGCATTTCGCTCTACAAAAAAGCTCTAATAAGTGAACATCGAAAAAATTATATTTTTCAAGATAATCATTGTTTTGTCAAAATGTCTGTTAGTTAGTCTGTATGGTTGTCTGTTTGTCTGGTTGTCCGTTAGACTGTGCGTTACCAAATTTTTGTGGACGAGCTAGCTCAAAAACTAGTGTGAATATCGAAACTAAATTCCACACGTAGTTTTGGTCCATTGAGCTGATTAGATTTTGGTGGATAATCGGCCCAAAATTGGGGTGGTGGGTTAAAAATTAAAAAACTAAGCCATTTGAGCAAACTCAACCAAATTTTGTATACATAATCAGTGGAGCCCCAGAAGTCTAAAAATGCAAACACCACCCGCCTCAAATGGGGGGGGGGGGGGGGGGTGTAAGGTCAAAAAATGAAGATCTTTGCCATTTACCAAACTCAACCAAATATTGTATACATAATCACTAGGAGCCCAGAAGTATAACAATGCAAAAACTAACCCCCCCCTACATTTTTATAAGTAATTTTAGGGGCCAGGTTGTATAGTAAAGTCAAGTGGATGGCCAGATCAGAACACGTCAGCTTATTTAAAATTTGAAAAGCTCTTAGTATTATAGGGAAATAGATAAGGTTTGAAAAAAAAATAGTTTCATAATTGTTCCAAAATTGTATCATGGTTAAAAATTGAAATTAAAAGAAAAACAATTTTTTTTTAAGGATCTTATGAACCGATATAGCTCATAATTTGTGTCCTATAAGCTATTATCAGTCCCCAAAACATATTAAAAATTTAGATCAATCATTCATTAGAATTTTTTTTTTCTGTTTTTTACATTTTTGCTTTCTCTCAAAAACCAATTGGGTTAGGGTCAGATCTGAAACTTTCAGGATCTTATTATTTTATTAGAACATACATATACTCTAAGTATCATTAAATTATATTTCGGGGGCAGATTCAGTATACTTATACCCCTATAGCCTTTATTTATTTATTTTTGAAAATATAATTTCCATATCTAATTAAGGTATGCTCATTGGCTACAACCGTTTTATAGCTCTCTATTAAACAATTCGATTTTTTCTGATTTCTTTTAAGGCAGTTCTTTCGGGACAATCCACACAAAAAGTTTTAGCCTCGTAACCACTCTATACATATGAATGGTACTAGAATTTTAGGTTATGTTTTTTCAAGTGACTGTACTTCTCACGCTACTATATCCTCTTTATGAATGGATCGTTTCCTAGCGACTATTCTTATATCTCCTCCACTAAAAATAATCGCCCAAATATGTTATTTTTTATCAAAATTACGAGGTAAATAATTTCAATTTTTTTTTAAGTTACTCCGAATATATGATTCTAACAAATAATTTTTCATCAAGATGGTGAAAGTCCTTTAATGAAAAAAAATAAAATAATGATCATTTTCCCACCCTTTCCCATGATACCATATGTAAAAAAATTCATTTTTAATTGCAATTATTTCATGTTTGGTGTGGTAAATCGTCTTCAAATTTTAACAGTGTGTTTATTATGTTTTTAATGACTTATATTCTAAGTTTCGAAGACTTTTTGAATTTTTGCATTTGTGAAAGAAATACCTTAAGTATTTTATCCCAGTCTATTTGCTGTATTTTTAAAACTTCTCTAAATTGGCTCTAGTGACTTGGCTAAAAAATTACAATGGATAAATTTCCATTAAATAATGTATATTGAACGATTTTCTTTTTGAAGGAGACAATAAAAGAGTGTATCTTCTGCTGGAATTATAAATTTTATTTATTTATAAGAAACTATAGTCTCGTTATAAATAAATAAAATTTATAATTCCAGTAGAAGACACACTCTTTTATTGTCTCCTTCAATATATAAAAATTCTGCTACTCTCGGCAGAAACTTTCAATTTGATTTTCTTTTGATTTATTTTTTCTATTAAATAAGTCATCCTTCGTCTAAGATGCATCATGTAACGTAATTCGTTCCTTGTTAGACTCTTTGTACTTATAAATGGAACCCCAAAATAGTTTCTCAATTTTTGCTCTAATTTCGATTCCAAATAATTATGTCATGTGAACGTTTAAGATTTGTGATCCCTTCTCCATTCTCCATGTTCTTTTTCTTTTTAATTGAATCGAATGGAATTTCTCCATTAGACTCGTTTCTCTAATTAATCAATCGAATCCTCCCTTACATCACAGGGATTCCTCTCTCTCTGTCTTTGCTTAGCGGGCCTACATGATCCATGAGCGAAGTTCTTTCAGAATACGGCCGGCCTTTCCATTTAGGGCTTTCTTTGCGGTTCACTGGATTCGTATCTCTTCTGGTCGTGCCTCCTTTCGCTCACTTAACAAGTCAAAGTGTTTTGGTCTTCCGAGGTCATCACCGACTTCAACATTAATAACTCGAAACGATCAAATCGTGATTCCTATTCCACAATATAGCGCTCCTTTTATTGATAAATAAATAAGAAACCTAATTGACAAATTGTGTCCTCGAATCGATTTTCTCTCTTGTGAGATTTGATATTCTTCTTTTATTATCTTGATACAGATAAATTTTAAAGAAAGTATACACAGGGGTCGACTACCTTTTAGAGAAAGGAGACATCAAAATAAGTGTAATATAAGATTCAACAAAGAACTTGATGGAAATAAATATTACTTTATTAAATACTTAGCTATTATTTTGGAGAATTTATTATTAGTTTAAATTATATTTAGAGATTTGGTGCATTATAAGATATTTACGTATCAATTTTCAGTTCATTAACTAAAACCTTTCAAGATTGGCATTTTGTACTTCCAGAAAACGTTTTCAGGTAAAAAGCTAAAATTTGGAGCATTCTAAGATATTTGCGTACCAATTTTCAGTTCATTAACTAGAACGTTTCAAGATCGGCATTTCGTATTCTCAGGAAACATTTTCAAGTGAAAAGCTATAATTTAATATGTAAAATATGCATGGTTTTATAGAAATTCTGAATTTGATTTGAAAAAGTCTTATTTTGATTTTTAAAATCCTGAATTTGATATGGAAAAGTCCGAATTTGAAGTTAAAAACCTATATTATTGACTACAACTCGCAAGTCTTGATAGTATTTATAAAAGAGGGAGAGCGCGGAAACGCTTCTTTAATGGGCCAGTGAGTCAAGGGACGTAATAAGGATCCTCTATTAGTCTGATAACTCGTTTATGAAATTCATCCAGGGTGGCGGGAGAATTTTTGAAGACCTTTCTCTACAGATGCAAAGTGTATTCGAGACGAGGGCTAATTTGAACTTTATAGAGGGTGAGATGCTGCAAAATTTGGTCTTAATAGCTCAAACTGTGCGCTGACAAAAAAAATTGCTACATCTCAAAAATTTGGTGAAACCATACAGAATCTTGAAAAATCTTTACTTTTCCCTCCAAGTGTATTATTTGAACAACACAAAAGTTGTATAAATTTTGTGCTAAAAAAATTGTTAAAAGTAGTCAGATCTAGCGAAATCAGTATCAATGAGTACAGTAACCGAAAAAGTATATACTTTCAAGTAATTCCACGTGTAGACACGGAATCGATGTTTCACAATGCAAGAGAGTAGGAGTTTGCTTGTTTTAAAGTGATTTAAAGTTTTCTACTTCAAATTAATGGCTTTAGAATGAGATTTAGACGATTATGACTAATGAAACGTGCCCAACAAAATAAATAAAAGCAAAATAATATTAGATCTAGGGGAGGACAAATACCCCCATCTTTCTTCTCCACTGGGTGGGCGTTCATGGATGGACGGAGGTAGTTCCGTGACTGGCCCCTTGCAAAGCGGATCATTGGCTAGTTTCTTTGAATACACGAGTTTGAGTGATTTATAAGAGGATTTAGATATTAATCTAAAATAGGAATTGTGGCGTTATTGGCCTTGTAGCACACCTTGTCGTCACGCCCTCAAATATATAATAATAATATTTTGAGTTTTTCAAATCTAAAATTTTATTACCTGGTGTAATAATCATAAATGATAGAAATTTTCATGATAAGGTCAGACACCAGCCAAGTCATTCATTGGGTACTGTCATAAAGATACAAAATGCAGTGGAGCAACAAATACAGGTATACCGATAAATTGGGAGAAAAAAAATGAATTTTTCTTTTAAGACTCGAGTAGTCCTAAGAATATTTTGGTGATTTATCAATTTTTCTTCATCACCTGAAACTTGGCACAAATGTGTTTTGTGTCAAACTTCATTTCATCAGCTACAACTCTTTAAGAGCTACCCTGAAACGATTTGATTTTTTTTCTGATATTGTACATTTCTCAAACGAAAATTCTAAAACAAAAACGCAACTCGTTTTGAAAATACTTTCTACGAACTTCCGTACTGGGTTATTTTTCCTATCATAAATTGGGAACAGTGATTCCCAATCGAGGTTCCGCAAAAATTACACATTAAGCATTAAAATATTATGCAAGGCAGTGGGGTTCTCCATTATTTAACTAAACATTTCTAAGGTTTCCTGAAACGAAAAAAGACATGGACACACTGATCTAGACACAAAGATCACATACAGATATACAGATAAAGAAATGTTGTTTGAAAATAATTTTTCTACATGTTTCAAACATTTCTAAAGGCCAATACGTAAAAAACAATAATTTTTTAGTAAATTTATTACTTATTAGCCAAGTAAAGTAACAGTGTCTAATTCTTAATACCATTATTATTGGCATATTCTGCTCAAAACATAACAGTTAAAAACAATCCTCCTAACCAGCATCTGTTTACCAAGTTCCAGGTTTCTTACTCACACTCTCTACTTTTAGGAAATCATTAAAATTGGCAAAGGGTAAGTCTTTAAAAAGTTTTTACTCCGTTTCTTTTTCTGTTTCTACTTCATTTCTTTGTTTCCCTTTGCTTCTAGACCTTTAAGTAAAAAAAATCAATCAACCGTTTCTAAATCTTAAGTTTAGAGAGAAAAATAAAATAGTAATACTAATCCTTATTAATAAAAAAGTTATTTTGAGTAAAAGTATTGAAAAATCAATTATTGTAAACTTTTACTATTCCTCATAATTCTAATATCACTATTTGTAATTAGACTTTTTAGGGATTGTCAACTTTCAGGGGGAATATTCAATGTATTTTTTTATAAATTTGCTTTCATTTTGAATTTTTTATTTTTTTATTTTTTGCTTTGCGAATTCCAAAATGACAATCGTTTGTGAAGATTTCAAATTATTAAATATATGAGTATATATTTTGGGTTTGTAAAATGGACAAGTGGAATGTGTGACCTTTTCCGAAAATATAAATTATAATACTATTTAAACGTCTAATTAAGAATCAAGAATTTTAATTACAAAAAAAATATGCAAAGAAATTGTTCAAATATAGTAATAAAAACTAGTAATTTAATCAATGATTAAGAAATTGTGGAAACTAGTTCATTTAATTGCATTTTCTTTCAAATATTTATTATTTATTTAAATTTTTTTCATAATAATTATAATTTAATTAATCAACTTCTCACTGTGTTGGCAATAAGCTGGAGTGTTCTTTCGGGTTTAACCAGCCATGGAGAAATTAGAAAATTTGTTTATCTTCTAATTTTATTCACGACATTTCCGCGTCTAATTGAGATGCCGTATTCAAGTGATAATCATACAACTCAGCAAACAGTGTTCTGTTAGAATCTATTTTGTTAATATGAGTGTTATTTAACTACACACTCACTTTTTAGGGTTTTGTAAGAAAGTAAAACAGAACCATATTAGTATGAATATTTGTCTGTCTGATCGTTCGTCTGATCGTTCATGGTCCAGAACGAGGGGTGAACCTCAACCTAATATCGTGTACACCTAATTCCACTTCCACTTTCATTTCCAAGTAGAAGACAATATATGAAAGGGAATTATCAAATGAATTCCAAAATAATTCCACATAATTCCAAAAAATCTTCTTGCCAAATTGATCTCCGTCTGCCTTGCGCCGAAACTCTGCAAGTTGTTAGAAAGTTTTCTTTCAGACCGTAGAATTAAGGTTGTCATCGATGGAATATCATCTTCCTCCTTCCATACAAAGGCTGGAGTTCCTCAGGGATCGGTTATCTCCCTTCTTATCTATATCAACGACCTCCTAAACCTGCCCTCCAATCCGGTACATTGTTACGCAGATGACAGCACCCTACATGACGCCCCTGCATCGCATAAAAACCGTGCAGACTTGTCTCCTCAATAAATTTAGACTTATGCAGACTTCGATCATTCGATTCAAATTCACTGGAATTCAGGGATAAAATTGCAATGCTAGGCATTCTACTAGGGTCCGACCTTTCTTGATGACCATATCTCAACCACTGCTAAAGCTGCAGCGCGCAAGCTTGGTCTCCTATTTAGGTCTAGCCTTCGCTGTCAAATTGGATAAAAATCGAACAAACGCCTTCGCCAACTCTTTTATCCCTATGACCTCTAGAGATTGGAACTCGCTCCTTGCCACCATCTTTCCCGCCACTAATAACCTTCAGCTGTTCAAGACTCGTATCCACAGACACCTTCGACCCCTGCCCAGCCCATAAAATTCCCTCTTCTTCTTCTTTTCACAATGGAGAGGCCAACCCAGTCCTTTAGGGAATACACCTTTTTGGTGTAACTCCTTCTCTCATCATTTTCATAAAAAAAGACGGTGTACAACTATTCCAGTCGCGGTTCACCCTTCGGTCCAGAATAAGCATCAGGCTCTCGTGCCATGTTTATATGAATATAAAATGAATTAATGTCTGTCATTCCATTCTGTAGCCTAATTAAGATACAAACTTAAAGTTCATTAGTTATAGAGACCGGATTTTTATGCAGTAAAAACTGCCAAAATATGCCATAAAATACGCAGTTAAAAATTCTGTAATATGCAGAATAAGTTAAAAAATGCAAATATATGCAGCAAAAGATGGCAAAATAAATTTTTTTATACACTGAAAAATTAAAATTAAAGACAAAAAGACTATATATTTGAAGGAGTGCTATGAAAGGAATAAAAGGAAAAAAAAAAAAATATAAAAGTTCAATTTGCTGAGAGAAATATAGACTCAATCAACGTGGAAAAATCATGAGATTATCTTGTACTGATTCCGAAGTGCTATTGATGAAATTACATTCCCGAAAGGGTGGATATAACTCTTCTGACATGTAATAAAATCATGCATAACAGAGTAATATATATTATAATCTCTTGATTTTTATTCAAATTAGTTTTTATATTAAGATTTAAATTGCATTTACTCATGTACATTTTACAATGCTTGATTAGAATAAGTAGAGAAAGCAATCGTATATAAAACATATCTTAAAAGAGAATTTTTACTTTATGCATGGGTAAAGTATTGTAATCGGTCTCGCAGCAAAGGCGACTTCAAAGGGTCCTCAGCTAAAGACTACGGAACCCATGGTCTCAATTATAGTCACAAATTGTAGTATTCATTTAGGTTGAATTTCACCATGTGACGGTTTTGCCAAAAATCACATGGGGTCTCATCCAGAGGGCAAAAAGTGCGATTTTTTCAGGAAGTGCGTGCGGATGGATGTATGTTATCGTTTTTTTCGTCCACGATATTTTCCACACCGTACAACTCATTGAAATGAAATTGAAAATCTACCATTATTTTAACAAAATGAAGCGCTGCTTAGTTTTTGATACATATCGGCCCACAAACATTAGTATTTTATTTCAAAACTTTTTTAGTTTTTTCTAAATATTTTGAAAATGACTAAACCAATTTTGATGAAATTTAATATTCTAATTAAGTATCTTGAGGACCACAAAAAAGCTCATATAAAATTTTTTTCAAATTATATTTTAAAGTACTTTACCCTAGAATAAGATAGTATATTGGATAAAGTTTAGCAACGATCGGTTGCAGTTTATTTTAAATACATGTATTTAGTTGGAATTTATAATATAGGAATTGAAATAGATTTAATTGTATTTGTTGTGTGTTCGAAAACAAGCTCCTCAGACTTGTTTGATCGAATTGGAATATATATTTCAATTTGATACTTTTAGCATTTCCCTTTTAACTAATAGGTGCTTGTACAATAATAGTACTCTCTATTACAGGGTCCAAAGTTCACTCCCCACCACGACCTTACTTGAGCCAATATGCGACTGGAATTATGAACCACGCCAAGCCAAAATCAACACTTTCCTGAGGACTCTCCAGTGAATTCCGGAGAACCCACGCGTCTTCCAGGTGAGATATTTTCAATTATTTTTGGAATTTTATTTATTTATTCTACCCATTTTTATATACATATTTATATCACAGTTTGAAAAATAAATTATCTCAATATTAATATTTCGATTTCTACTATTTATCAAATCATCACTATACGATAAACATTTAATAACTCAGATTATAAATAATATATAAAAAATTATAATATTTTTTATTATTTTATTTTTTTTATTTTCAGCTTCCCTCCAAGTCAAAAACAGTGGATACAGAGATCAGTAACAGATCAGCCCAGCTGGTCAAAGGACCTACTTTACTTCACATCATGGGGTGAGTTTAGAAACCAATTTTAATTTCAACTACTTTCTCTCTAAATGCTAACAATTCTAATACTTGGTACCCTTGACAGTATTAATTTTATTCCGATTTTTTTTTGTGAATTGAAATATCTGAAACGTGGGGAAAATAATTTTCAATCACTTTATTTTCTATCTGTTTTTTCGATATACAAACGATAAGTCAATCAAATAAGGGCGAAGATGTCTGTTTGAGTCCGAAATGTTTATATTTCCAAGACAACAAAGAGATTAGTATAGCTTCATCTTGTTGAAATAAGCAAAAAATCTGAAAAAAACAATTTTTTTTTTTTTTTTTTTATTGGAAAATTCGACACACATGTTTAAATTAATAAACTACACCTCTATACCATGTTTTGATATCTTCAACTGAAAAATCGCCAAATGACTAAAATTTGCGGAGAGCGTACCAAGTATTGGAAATGTTTTCAACTTTCTTCTTATTTAGGTACCTACTAAATAAAATTATGTTCTCAATTGTATATAATTAAATAAATGCAATTTCTTTAGAAAAATTCAATCAAATCGAAATATTTTTGACGATATGTATTTTCCCTATTAATTTTAGAACAAAAGTGTAAATATAAAATATGTTTCTAATTAATCAATACATCTAATTTTCAGATACGTTTCTAAGGGAAAATTATGAAAAATTAAAAAAAGCCTAAAAACTTATCTCGTTTGTTCCGTTTTTCTTTTTCACTTTATTTTATAACTTGGGTCCGTTACGCGATGGTTTCAGATTCGCTATTTATCTATCTCGATTAGTGTTCTTTGGTCATAGTGAGCCTAGCCGTGTATCGATATTCGTGTTCGCGCTCGCGTCCGTCTTAAAACAGAAGACCAACTTCTTGAAGAAAGAAGAATTCAAGAGATAGATGGCCATCTGTGCCATATATTTAAAATGGGATTTGGCTCTAGTTTAGCTTAGAACTTGAAGTCATCAGGACGCAATCAAGAGGAATCTTCGGTTAGTAGGGGAAGGAAGGTTTGAAGTCGAAAAAAACTAAATATACATCACAGAAATTAGGAACTTTATTTATTAACTTAATCGGTCTTCCTTCTATTAGATTATAATAAAAAAAAAAAAAAATAAATAAAAACTTTATAATCTTTTGAATAATGAATAAAAACACAAAAAAAGTATTTTGCCTCATCTTGCCCCACCCTTGTGCAAGAAGTCTTAAACATTTTAGTCATCATTATCTTTACAAAAAGGACAAGTATGAACTGAATTTTCATCCTCATCATCGACACCAGTGCCTCCCGCATTGCTGACAGGTAATCCACCCTTCCCGAGATTTAAGAGTATAAACCCTTGCAATAAAGACATTCAGTGTCTTCTGTCTCACTATCTAATTTTTTATTCTGTTTCTTTGTTTTTTTGCAGTTTTTTCCTTCTTTCCCATCGCTATCTTATCATTTAGTTTTTCTAGTAATTCTTTCTTGTAGAGAGAATAAGTTATTACGGCTGTTTTTCCCCTTTTGCGCACTTGTCTTTTTCTTCTTTGGTTAATTCGAGGAATCGGCATCGGTATTGGTTCTAAATAAATTTCAGTAGCCTCAGCAGTAACAAAATCAACATTGTAATTAGTATAAATAAAACTTACCTAACTAGTTTCATATACCTACACTAAATATCGGGGTAAGATGGCGTACCCGGTACCCTGTACTCTATCTTACCCCAACGGGACTTTGTAAGTTAAACATTTGTTTGAGGTTATAAATTGACAAGTAATCGTGTAAATATTTAGTCTAAAATCAAGTTTAAAATACAGAGATTGCGATAAAACTTTGTTGTCTACATCAAAACCTATATATTTCAGACAGTCACGCTCGAAACACACTTTAAAAATAACATCAAATCATTAAAAAATCGTTTTTTACTCACATCAACGTCTTATTCTCCGCTCAGGTTTTTGCTATCGGTGCATTGAAAAGTTTCGAGATAAAACTATAAGATGGCCTTTGTAGTTTTATTAAAACTGTTTTAGTTTTTGAGAAATAGTGGGGCCCCATCTTGCCTCGCTACCCCTACATGTTTTATTCTAAATTATTATTTTTTAAATCTAATTTTTCAATTAGGCCATATCAATTAATTTATGTTTTTTCTTTTAGATGAGAGTTGGAATGTGGGGGCGGACTCGGCTCAATTCTTCAGGGCCTCCACGAGACTAAACTATGATAAGCAGACTTATGTACATATTTGCTATTTATTATTTGAGTCCCTTTTTGGAAAATTTCTAAATTATCATAAACTCTTGTCCATAAATTTATTTATATAAGTTCTGGCTTTGGTCGCGGCAGAATAGAAATTCGACCGGCTAAAATTCGGCTCCTCCACTATAAGTACTAACCTATGATAAACTTAGAATACCATCACATACCCAACCTCTAAATTAATTATAAAATTGAATGCCAATCAAATTAAAAAAAAAAGTTTTGTTCTTTTTAGAACAAACGTGTTTTATCCTTTCATCGGATTTCCTATTTAATTTTTCTAATAAAGATGTGGTTGAAAAAACATCCATTTTATCGATTGTTGTTTTATGGACTTGGCTTCTGAACGACTCAATTTTTGCTAATCAAAACTACCATATTATTGAATTAATTCTACTAAGCTTAAGAATAATCAAAAAAAGGGAACAATTTTCGAAGTTATTTTATCCTTTTCTCCCTCTCTAAAAACAACTCGATTAGTATTTAGAGAAACTATTACGATGTTTAAATATTCATGATTAATTTGGGAGTATGTCTGCAATGATATACCTACTCTAGTAACCAATCCTAAATATTGTGTAAGTATATTCTTTAATAGTTTTCAATTCAATTTTTTTTTTAAGTAATTATATTACAGTGGTATTTATTTTGCAAACTTGTAGCTAAAAGTGTTTTGCTTGGGTTTTCGTAAAAAAAATAAATAAATAAATGGAACAATTAAATTGTTTATATTTTATTCTTATTTTCAATAAAAAAAAAAAAACATAACTCTTTTTCTATATTCTGGTGCTTTAAACCAGGGGTACCCAAACTTTTGAAAAATATGGGCGGGCTGGATATAACATATTATACGGAAATTATATTATTAATACGCTATTATATGGCATTAATATTTAATATAGTGAATATTTGTGTATTAATTCTGTAGTAGTCGCGGGCCGGATGGAAAAGTTTCAATGTCTGTATTTGGCCCTCGCCCTTAGTTTGGAGACCCCTGTTCTAAAAGATCTGCCATTTTGGCAGAGCCTTTCTTACACTTTTTTGAAATTATATTAGAAAAGGCAGAATGAAATCCTAGTTTCTACTCAATAAAATATACAGGGTGGGGCAAAAAGATCTACCACATTTTGAAGAGGTATAAAAAATGAAAAAATTTAGCTAGAAAAAAAACTGAATATATTTTTTGAAAAGAACATAAAATATATTTTTTTAAATGTGTTTTAAACATTATTTCAAAAAAAAGGGGGGGTTCAAAAATGAAAATTCTAGCCTTTCGACCAAACTATGTATACAAAATTTGGTTGAGTTTGGTCGAATGGGCTAGAATTTTCATTTGAAACCCCCCCCCCCACCATTTTGGGTTGTTAGTTTTTGCGTTTCTAGCCTTCTGAAGTCCACAGAAAATGTATACAAATTTGGTTGAGTTTAGTCGAAAGGGGCTAGAATTTTCATTTTTGACCCCCCCTTTTTTTGTCTTATATAATGTTTAAAACACATTTAAAAAAAATTTATTTTATGTTCTTTTCGAAAATATATTCAGTTTTTTTCTAGTTAAATTATTTCATTTTTTTATACATCTTCAAAATGTTGTAGATCTTTATTCCCCACCCTGTATTAATTCAAAATCAACCTAATCTCAAGCCTCAAATCCATCTTATAAAATTTTTTTGTTTTTTAAATTTTAATTCTAAAATTAATTTTCGTTCTTGCATTTCATTTCAGATGATTATTTTAAAAATATTTATTAATCAAATATTATCAAAAATTGTATTCTGACTATCTTGAGTTGTGTTTTTAAATGATTTAATGTTGTTAAGATATTTATTCTAATATATAAATTATCAATTAATTATTTAAATTTATTATAGGATATATGTAGTAATGCGTTTTCTCTCATCTCAACATAAATTCCGAGGCCTGTTGATTCCCCCAGTGGAAATGGCCTTGGATGGACTGTATGCAATCCTAACATAAGGATAATTTTAATTATAGTGTATTTTCAGAAAATGTTTATTTATTTTGATTTAGATCACATAATATTGTTTATTCTCGTTTCAAAACTACGCCACTGCAGTAATACATATTTAATTTTAATTACACAAAAACATGTTAATTAACTAATTTGTCAATTTTTTAACATACTCATTTGGAAAATCTACTTTATTATATAATATGGACTTTCGGCTTTAGTAGAATAAGTCTGTTTTATCAAGGTTTTATATATTGAACAGCTTCTGCCTATATACTGGAAATGTGATATACTTCTAAATAGTCTAGCAAAGATAAAACTTCGCAACTTCCACTATTGCACTTCAGGCCTTACGAATCAATTTCACTGGGATGCGGGTGCACACAGATTTGAGACGGCTATAATAAAAACCCGTCAAAGTACGAGATGGACTATCGAGACTTTCGTAGCTTATATCTTCGAAAATACTTCAGATATCAAATAAATTATAATTTTCCTTGGATAAGGATAAGAATGAAGAAATTTGTGAAATATTTTCATAATTTTAAGTTGAGTGACCTCTGAACGGACAGGTAGAAAATTTATCTAAAATAAGCTAACGTGTTCTGATGTAGCCATCCACTTGACTTTACCATACAACCTGGCCCCTAAAATTATTTATAATCATTTAGGGGGAGGGTTAGTTTTTGCATTTTTATGCTTCTGGAGTCCCACTGATTATGTATGTAAACTTGGTTGAGTTTGGTAAATGGACAAGATTTTCATTTTTTGACCCTACACCCCCCCCCCCCATTTTGGGTCGTTAGTTTTTGCATTTTTAGACTTCTGGGGTCCCACTGATTATGTATACAAAATTTGGTTGAGTTTGCTCAAATGGCCTAGATTTTTAATTTTTAACCCCCCTTCCACCCCCTTTAATTTTCGGTCGATGTGCACCAAAATCTAATTAGCTCTTAATCTCAATGGACCAAAACTTTGTGTGAAATTTGGTTTCGATATTCAAACTAGTTTTTGAGCTATCTCGTCCACAAAAATTTGGTAACGCACAGACTAACTAACAGACCGACAACCAGACAACCAGACAGACTAACTAACAGACATTTTGACAAAACAATTATTATCTCGAAAAATATAATTTTTTTGATGTTTACTTATAAGAGCTTTTTTGTAGATCGAAATGCCATAGTTTCGCTCAATTTTTTTAATCGAAATAGTTTCAGCCGTTTTTGAGATATTTCGAAAAAAAGAAGGAAAAAACCACTTTTTTCATGCACGATTACAATACTTGACTATATCCTGTATGATAAAGTAAAACAGCTACTTTAGGTTTCTTTTACACAAGCATTCCACTTAAGCGATACTCATACCGCGCATGAAAAAATAAATATTTTCAACTCCATAAAAATTCGACCCTCCACAAAATAATCATTCTCTTAAAATTTAAATTTTTGTACAATTTTTGATTTAGCGAAAAATAAATTCATTTAACTTGTAATTTTTAAGTTTGTATCTTATTTAGTTATTATTTAGCCACAAGGCTCTGACAGATAAAGATATTGTATCGACAGTAATAGGGCCTCGTTTTAATTTTGAACAGAATCCTAAAAATTCCACCACCACATTGTGTCTATAGTGTTTGCTTCAGAACAAATTGCGGCACATATTTAATAACTTCGATGATCCTTTGGGTAACTTTGAATCTTGAAAAGTTTTTATTTTGCCAAGAGTAGCAGAGTTGTTGATTCATAAAGAGAATCAAAGAGGTTGTCCTCTGCTTGATGGAAATAAACATACACATATAACATAAATATATTTGATATATATGTGTGTATGTTTATTTGCATCAAGCAGAAGCAAACCTCTTTGTTTCTCTTTATGAACTTTGAATATGCTAATGCCATTGACTATGGTTTTCGACAAGTTTTAGATTTATCTCGATTAATTCATATGGTATCAACATATTTGTTGTGCTATAGAAATAAAATTATATCAACTTAATTGAGAATGCAGGTGTATGGTGTTTAAGTCACGCCAGATTTTATAATTTATAATTTAATTTTTCAAAAAATGAGATAAACATATATTTTAACCTTATTATGGAATATTCAAGGTTCAAGGATTTCGTAGGATTGTACTTGAAGAAAGACAAATTGCTAAATTGGGAGTCAACCGGGAGATCTGTGAGCCGGCTGATTGTTTGGACATTTTCTCTTGAGTTGTGTCGATTGGCAAGAGCTCTGATTCGCAAGGTCTTTCCAGTTCCCACGATCAATCCACCACCTCCGGCTGTCTCTGTTACTGTCCTTCATTCTGTTTTTACGCCAATTATTTCCACCATATTCTATTTTAGTACTTATATATGTATATATCTCAGTGGCGTGCGGTCCATAGATGCTGTGGATGCGAGGCATCCCTAAAATTCCAAAACATTCAAAGTATTATACTAAGGTCGACTTCAAAATTTCAGGAGGATCTTTAAATTTTCAAATTATTATCGATTATTTCAAATATTTTTTTTTTTTTTTTTTTTTTAATGCAATCGAATGCAAGAAGGGGTGTACCAGTAAAGATGCAGCCCCTATTGGATCTCGAAAGACCCTTGCATTACCGAAAAGAAGGGAAAGTTGATTAAGTGAGAGGGTGTAGACGTAGGTGTCTATGCACTCCGGTTTTGAAGGTTTGAAGATTATAAGTGCTGGGAAAGATGGAGGTTGGGAGGGAGTTCCAGTTCCTTGAAGTCATGGGGATATATGTATTGGCGAATGAAGTAGTCAGGCACTTTTCTAATTTGACCGCGAAAGAGTGTTGGGAGTCGGCAAAACGCGTGCTACGTGCAAAGCATGCTTTGGGGGAATTATTGATTTTATCTCATCAGAGCACCTGCCGTGATAGTATCTATAGAAAAGGGGAAAGGGCAGAGACATTTCTTCGATGAGCCAGCGAGTCGAGGGAGTCGGTGAGGGTAGAATCGTCAATTAGCCTGACGGCTCGTTTCTGAATTGCATCAAGGGTAGCAAGAGAATATTTTGAGGTTCCTCTCCATAGATGAGAGCCGTATTCGAGACAGGGTCGGATTTGGGCCTTGTAGATGGTGAGAAGTTGTGGGAGTTTGTAAAATCGCTTGGACCTGAATAAGAAGCCAATCTTCCTTGCTGCAGATTTCGCTACAGAGGAGATGTGTTCATTCCAAGACAGGTCAGATGCGACAGAGACGCCCAACATGGATAGGCTATCAAAAATGTTAAAAATAAACACCCAAAATGAGACGGAAGGTCAAAATGAAGATTCTAGACCTTTGAACCAAACTCAACCAACATCAGTAAACTCTAGTTGCTACAAATGTATTCAGTGAAACGCGTTTTCACTAGTAACAACTCGTTCTCACTAAAAACGGGTTTTTACTGGAACATTTATATCAAATTTTCTCTTTATTTATTTAGTTGATATCTTGTTTATATTTTTTCTATTAATTACTGTAATTAATGGAAATATTGTATTGTCTTCAGAAGTATACAACATTTCAAACAAATCGTCTCATTAAAAGTGGGTCGATATTCGATTTCAGGATTCTCCTAAGCAGACGTAGTTGAATAAAAGTATGTAATAAAATATATTTTCCGCTATGATCTCAAGCAATTTTTCTGTCTTTAAATTGTTTTCAAAGCGTAGGCAATAATATAATCAAATGAAAGCGAAATTTCCATCATGCAGCTTCAATTAGTATGAAACCAAGCTAAAACGTGTTTGGATTCTTGAGCTCGTTGACGGCCACCACTTTCTAAGTATCCATTTCCGAAATGAAACTTTTCTTATTAAAAGCCCAGGCAGCCGGCTATCTATTAGCGTTAGTTAATATTCCAATCGACCTCAGATGAAAGCGAAGATGAAAGTGAAACGACGAACCTCAGGCCAATATCTCGATTGATTCTTATTTAATTCTAATCAATTTCCTATAATATATTAGAATTTCCATTGGGCATGCTTCTTGAATGTTCACATTCCTACAACTTGATCTTCTTCTTATACTATACTCGTTTCCCAGTGTTTTTGGTGACTAATCTCTAATGTCCTTGAAAATTTACTCAAATGATTTCCCCGATGCCTTCTTTTGAATTTAATATGGTGTTTTGAATTTTGTGTTATGATAGTTTTCTGAACTAGATTGCGAATCAATCTCGAATTTTGTGAGCGATACTGGAATTTTATAAAATCAAATCAAAGAGGGTGTCTTCTACTGAAGGTTATCATATTTATTTATTTATTTATTTATTTATTTAAAACAATGCTCTGAAGTTGGCTACCTATTAGAAATCAGAAACAGAAAAATATATATACAAATAGTAACATTTAAGTAAGCAAACATAACATATATAACATTTAAATGAGCAAACAGAAAGAATACATATATATAGTAACATTTAAATGAGAAACAGAAAGAGATGAATACAGGGATATAACATATATAACATTTAATAATGCAACAGAAAGAATACATACATAAAGTAACATTTAAATGAGAAACAGAAAGAATACAGGTATATATGCAAGATTTAAAATGATAAACAGAAAGAATATAGGTATATAGTAAGATATAGATGAGGAAGACTCTCCAACCCAGTGAGCAACCCAGCACTCAGCAGGCCGAATAGACCAGTGACACATTCTCCAACCCAGCTCCCCCGAGAAGATGCACCTAGGTGAGCGATGAAAAGATGATGTTGAAAGTCGATGTTCGGATATTTAATGG
Organism: Forficula auricularia; assembly: GCA_024734495.1. Lineage (NCBI taxonomy): Eukaryota > Metazoa > Arthropoda > Insecta > Dermaptera > Forficulidae > Forficula > Forficula auricularia. Next base: position 2,710,284 of record JALMQS010000101.1, on the reverse strand, counting down.
CAATGTATTCCACAACCGAGCCGAGCTGACGACAAAGGATCTAGTGGCGATCTCAGTACGATGATTGGAATGTGAATTAGTCTGCACGTCAGCTCTTAATACCCTCATATGTTGTTAAATAAATAATATTGAATTTAATATGATGAAGCTGAGATTCTAGAATAATAAATCACTATATGCAGATAAAAAACTTTAAAGGAATGTTGTTTCAGCATTTTTTACTTTACCATACAGGGTATGGTCAAGTATTGTAATCGTGCATGAAAAAAGTGTTTTTTTCCTTCTTTTTTTCGAAATATCTCAAAAACGGCTGAAACTGTTTTGATTAAAAAAATTGAGCGAAACCATGGCATTTCGCTCTACAAAAAAGCTCTAATAAGTGAACATCGAAAAAATTATATTTTTCGAGATAATAATTGTTTTGTCAAAATGTCTATTAGTCTGTCTGGTTGTCAGTTAGTTAGTCTGTGCGTTACCAAATTTTTGTGGACGAGCTAGCTCAAAAACTAGTGTGAATATCGAAACCAAATTTCACACGTAGTTTTTGGTCCATTGAGATTAAGAGCTGATTAGATTTTTGGTGCATATCGACCCAAAATTAAAGGGGGTGGAGGGGGGTTAAAAAGTAAAAATCTAGGCCGTTTGAGCAAACTCAACCAAATTTTGTATACATAATCAGTGGACCCCAGAAGTCTAAAAATGCAAAAACTAACCGCCCAAAATGGGGGGGGGTGGTGAGGGTCAAAAAATGAAAATCTTGGCCATTTACCAAACTCAACCAAATTTTGTATACATAATCAGTGGGACCCCAGAAGTATAAAAATGCAAAAACTAACCCCTCCCTACATGATTATAAATAATTTTAGGGGGCCAGGTTGTATGGTAAAGTCAAGTGGATGGCCACATCAGAAGCACGTCAGCTTATTTAGGTTTCCGTTTAGATGTAAAAAGGACTAAAATAGTTTAATTAAAGGATATCGAAATTGTTCGTTTAATAAGATTAGTAGTACCTGCAACACCGAGCGATGTTCGGTAATCTTTTGATTCAGTTAAAATCAATATATTAGTATTATTTTTAATTTTAAATTCAGGTAAAAAGGTCGATTTTTAATCGCAGCCAAAATAAAATAAATTTGAAATAAAACTTAATTTATATTTTTACCAACGTTTACACCCGATATGGCCACCATCAAGACGTATCACTGTACAAAGTTTTGAATGTAATTGCAATTAAAAATAATATTAAAATATACACGAGTTTCTTTTGTTGACCCTTTTAAATCCTGAAGAAGGAGGTACGATCCTTCAAATTGTCAGATTTTTTAAGAGAATGAAATTGATATTCTAATAAATTATTTTATATAAAAATACCTATAATTAATTAAACTGGCAAATTCTAATATATAAGAATAATTGTAATGATCTTTTTGTGGAATTTAAAATTAAAAATCCAATTATTTATTAAAAGGAAATTGAATAAAAATGTGATTATATATTTTTTTCGAGACAACTACCTGTCAATATTACATATTATTTCAATTAACAAAAAACCCATAAAAAACAACTTAGCCGAAAATGAGACCGTGACAGATCGAAATGTCAACACAAAAAACCCTAACCTGTGAATTTCAATCAAATCGTTAGAGCCGTTTTCAAGAAACCGATTATATATACATATACAAGAATTGCTCTTTTAATATAATAAGATAAGATAATATTATAGATAAGTAAATGGGATGTAGGGTATTTAGAGAATTGAAGAGGTGCGCGAGGAATAGAGTCGAATGGAGCCGGCTGATTGCGTCAAACCAGTCTTAGGACTGTTTGCAATCAGTAGAGGACACTTTCTTTGATTTTTTTATAAAGTCAACAAGTCTGCTACTGTTTAACTATAATTTTTTTTAATTTGATACTGGAATTAGTAATTGTACCAAATTTGGAAAATCAAAACCTCGTAACTTCAAAACTACAAACTTTAAAATATTCCCAAAAAACTGATTTACCAGTCCACGTGAATAAGAATATTTGTTGTTATTGCATAATTAATTTATAATGATGAAGAAAAATTATTTTATCTCGTATACTGACAGGTGGTAGAAACCCTCAGTTTTCATCAGAGCAAAATACATGAAAATCAGAAAATATTGTAGTTTAGGTATCAAATTTTCTATATATGAGAGCAGGTGCTTTCTACAATGAGACTTCGAAAGACTTGTATTAGAAATAGAATGACAGATGAGCATTTAACTTCATTTATCAGAATCAGTACGTATACTAGTATCTACTAGCCAAAGGAACTTTTAGAAATGCAGTCACAGCTTTATTCATCGCATTAGTATTATATTATAGTGAATATTCAAAACATACTATTTTTGACACTTTATTGAGAATAATCATAATTTAGTATTTTTTTCTTTTTTTGGCCCACTCTTAAAAAGGTTTGTCCATCAATGCTAACATATAACCCGCGCGTAGTTCGTCCTTAAATAGATTTCAAATGATCGCTGCTGTCATCTCTTGCAAACTTTTTAATGAAAATATTTGATTGTTTACGCTTTTTTCCAATAAGGCTTATGAATCTGTTCATTAAAACATTTTCCTTAATTTTTTTATCTTGTATTTTCAGTTCCATCTAAATTGAACATGGATAAAATTCCCCAGAGGGATTTATTTTAATTTTATTTGTTTGCCAATAAACAGAGCAAGTATAAATTGATTCCTTCTAGCCCCTTTTAATCGGCAACCAGGCGCACAAGGACTTGATTAACATTTAACAGCCCTTTCAGTTCAAGGACCATTAAAATCTCACTATCCTCAATCTGAACATGTCTTGTGTTTGCTTCTTAGCCAATTCATGTCGGTAATTTTTTTAAAGTCTTTTATGTGCTTTTATGATTTCACTCAAATGGTCACTCAAAGAGCTAAGCCCGACTGGCAAGCATCACAGATGGCTATAATTGCGGCAATTTGAAGCTCTGTTCACTTAACTATATCATCACTTTCTCTTTGACTTAGTTCCTAAGGGTGAAATCAAAACTGCTGACATATAATTAAAAATAATGGATTCTATCTCGGACCTAATAGATGACACCATCTTGGAATTTTCTTAGAAAATTTAAAATCTATTTCTATCGACAACTTGAAATCTTAACTACACTATGGAATATGCTCCATATTTTTTGGTGATCCCATTTTGAAAGAAACTATATTTTAAATTATGTTAAGAATCAGTGAAAACAAATATATATATATATATATATATATATATATATATATATATATATAAGGTGTTTTTTTTAGAGGTATAGAACTTTAAGTTGGCATCACTTTTTTAACTGGCGGCCATTTTGTCAGCTGTCAAGTGATTAATATTTAGTTTGGTTTGCCATTTCATCATGAACGGGTTGACAAAAGAACAACGCTTGCAAATCGTGCAAATTTATTTCGAAAATAATGGTTCAGTTCGCGAAGTTTACCGCAAGCTCCGTCCATTTTATGGTCGACATAATCGTCCATCAGAGCAATTAATTCGGTTAACCATGGATCGTTTTCGCACTACGTTTACTCTATGTGATAATACGCATCCGCAGAGACGTCGAACAGTGCGCACCGAAGAAACAATTGCCGCTGTAGAGCAAAGTGTTGAAGAGGACCAGAATGAATCGATTCGCCACCGTGCACAGCAATTGGAGCTTTGTCCATCAACTTTATGGAAGATTTTGCGCAAAGATCTTGGCTTGCGACCTTACAAGATCCAGCTTGAGCAAGAATTAAAGCCGCGAGACCATGCAATGCGTCGTGATTTTGGTGTATGGGCCGAAAATGAGATTGATCTCGATGCTGATTTTCATCGCAAAATTTTGTTCAGTGATGAGGCTCATTTTTGGTTGAATGGCTACGTCAACAAGCAAAATTGCCGCATTTGGAGTGAAGAGAATCCACATGAGACCCTTGAGACGCCATTACATCCACAAAAACTGACTGTTTGGTGTGCTCTATGGGCTGGTGGAGTCATTGGGCCATACTTCTTCCGAAATAATGCTGGAGAGTCAGTTACCGTTAATGGAGACCGGTATAGAGCCATGATAACCGACTATTTTGTTCCCGAATTGGATGGCATGAATGTGGATGAGTTGTGGTTCCAACAAGACGGCACTACATGCCACACAGCGCACGTCACAATCGATTTGTTGAAGGAAACATTCGATGAGCGCATACATTTCGCGGAATGGACCTGTCAATTGGCCACCAAGATCGTGTGATTTGACACCATTGGATTATTTTCTTTGGGGATATGTGAAGTCGCTCGTCTACGCCAACAAACCAGAAACGTTAGGGGACTTGGAAGCCAACATTCGTGGCGTTATTGCCAACATACGGCCCCATATGCTCGAAAAAGTGGTTGAAAATTGGACCTGTAGAATTGGATTTATTCGAGCCAGCCGCGGCGGCCACATGCCCGAAATCATATTTAAACATTAATGGCATAAAATTATCCTTCCAATAAAGCCAAATTGATGGACATTAAAACGATTTTCTTGTGTTTTATTTCAATTCGAAGTTCTATACCTCTAAAAAAAACACCCATTATATATAGGCTCAGGATAGGCCATACTAAACTAACCCACGGACACTTAATGAACAAAGAAGATAAACCAATATGCGAAAAATGTAAAGTACAATTAACAGTGCAACATATTTTAATTGAGTGTATGTCCCTAAATAAAGAACGAATAAAAACCGCCCTCCCTAATGATATAAAAGAATGTTTAGACACTAAGGCTGGTGTGGAAAGAACAATAGAGTTTCTCAAAGAAACAGTGTTATATAATTGTATATAAGTAATAACAAAAAAAATGTAAAATTATAATATTATAAATAATGTACACAAAGTGGTCGTTGATGGCCTTGGTAGCTAAAAAACGATCTAAAATAAAATAAAAAAAAAAAAAAAAAAAATATATATATATATATACCTACATATATATGAAAAATTTCGGCTGAAACCACCAAAATTTCACTTTTTTAATGCGAAAATCTCATATATTCTCATTATGTGGTTTCAGCCGAAATTTTTCTTTCATTATACCATATATATACTAGTATATATATAAATTATATTTGATTTAAGAATTTCTTTTCCAAAAAGGCGCAATACCTCTATGTCACGATCAACTCTGAATGCAAAAAGAAAAGGACGAAATTTCAACAGTCGCAAGAAAGACAGAGTTAGTTGGGAGATTCTAGTGTCTAGAAATAATAGAGATAAACAAATTTGTTTATTCTGTATCTAATTCGACCCAGAAGAGATATAATATTTTTGAAAATCGTGTCTTATACAAGAACGGCTTTAGTTGGGATTATTAACTTTATCTCTTTAGAACATTAAAGTCCATGGCTCACTCAATGAAAAAGGGGAAGGGCGGAGACGATTCTTCGATGGCCCAAGGAATCGAATTAGGGATGAATAAGAGTATATTTGTTTTCCACTTTTATACTTTACCATACAGGGTATGGTCAAGTATTGTAATCGTTCATGAAAAAAGTGGTTTTTTCCTTCTTTTTTCGAAATATCTCGAAAAACGGCTTAAACTATTTTGATTAAAAAAATTGAGCGAAACTATGGCATTTCGCTCTACAAAAAAGCCCTAATAAGTAAACATCGAAAAAACAATATTTTTTCGAGTTAATAATTGTTTTGTCAGAATGTCTGTTAGTCTGTCTGGTTGTTTGTGCCTCACCAAATTTTTGTGGATGAGCTAGCTCAAAAACTAGTGTGAATATCGAAACCAAATTTCACAGGTAGTTTTGATCCATTGAGATTAAGAGCGGATTAGATTTTGGTGCATATCGACACAAAATTGGGTGGAGTGGGAGTTAAAAATTAAAAATCTAAGCCATTTGAGCAAACTCAACCAAATTTTGTATACATAATCAGTGGGACACCAGAAATCTAAAAATGCAAAAACTAACCCCCCAAAATGGGGGGAGGGGGTGTAGGGACAAAAAATGAAAATCTAGGCTCTTGTACTAAACTCAACCAAATTTTGTATACATAATCACTGGGCCCCCAGGTGTCTAAAAATGCAAAAACTAACCCCCCTCCCCTACATAATTATAAATAATTTTAGTAAATATTAAATATATGTGAGGGGTCAGGTTGTATGGTAGAGTCAAGTGAATGACCACATCAGAACACGTCACCTTATTTCGTATGTTAGTACGTTAGTCTGTGGGTTACCAAATTTTTGTAGACGCACTAGCTCAAAAAACTAGTGTGAATATCAAAATTAAATTTCACAAGTAGTTTTGGTGCATTGAGATTAAGAGCTGATTAGATTTTGCTTGAAATCGAACCTAAAATTAAGGGGCTGGGGTTGAAGTAAAAATTAAAATTATAAGATTTTCAAACTAAAAAAATAAGAAAAATGAAATATAGAAATATACTATAAAATGAACCTATAAAAAAAAGAGAGTTATTATTTTCTTCGGGAACCAAAATTGGGGAGGTTCAAAAAATAAAACTAGACAATATAATAAGTTTTAGACCCTTTAATTGATTTGTAGGAATTTTCGCATATACAATACACCCTATATAACCTTATGAAAATGACTCTTTTGTAAATAATGATAAATTATTTTAATTAAATATTAAGTATAAGAGACGGGCTAAGTGTATGGTAAAGTCATGTGGATGGCCACATCAGTTTATTTAAATTTTTAATAATTTATAACATTTTTGAAGGCTCATACTTTACTACCTCTTCAGATCCGCAAATAAATCTATCTCTCCATTTGATCTATTTAAATGTAAGAGTAAATAAATATTATATGTAATATTTATTTACTATGTACTTAAACAACTCGACCCAATTCACAATTTAGGAATCAGAACTGCCTTAGGAGCTTTTCGTTCAACCCCTGTTATTAGCCTTCTGGCCGAGTCCGGTGAACCACCATTAAGAGTGAGAAGAAAAATTCTATCAAATAACTATTTAATAAAAATAAATTCCCTGCCCAATCACCCATGTTTTAAATTGTTATTTTCTCTCTCCGATTCACTTAGTGCTCTTTCTGCAATCCAAAATTATAACACTCAGCATACACTCATACAGAAAATACATTTATCCTTTCATAATTTTATTCTAAGAGGGAAAATAATCCACTTTATGTGGGTTCCCAGCCATAAAGGCATCCCAGGTAATGAGCTTGTTGACGAACAGGCGAAAAGGGGAGCCAATAAACAAAATTATGACTTCACAGAAAATCTGCCTGAAGACATTAAAAATTTTGTTAAAACCAAAACTATAAGTAACTGGAAGCTAGAATGGGAAAAAGTTACTAATAACTATTTAAAGATGATAAAACCCATCATTGGTTCCATATTAGCTTCAGATCTAAGTAGAAAAGAGCAAGTTAAATTGACCTGCCTAAGATTGGGTCATTGCTTATTCACCCACGGCCATCTAATGAACAAGGATGACCCACCGATATGTCCAGCTTGCAAAGTTAGGATAAATGTAAATCATGTATTAGTGGAATGCCCAATTTACGCAAGGAAAGAAAATGTCATTCAATGGGGAACAAAGACTTAAAACAAATACTCGAAAATGAGGAAGGATATGATAATTTCTTCGAGTTTTTGAGAGTCATTAACATTTATGATAATATCTGAGTTCTCACTTTTATATTTAACTATAAAACCAAACATGTAAAAGAAATTTAAAAATTGAAAATATAACGCATTTAATATCTGTGGCGCAAATGACCACGCAGTCGAGGCGCCCTTTAAACTGTAATAAATAAAATATTTACTATGAGTTAAGGATTCTTGGTCACTTGTTTCACATTAAAAGAATCCTTAACTCATAGTAAATGAATATTACATATAATATATATTTACTCTTATCTTTATTAAAGATGTTTCACCTTGCACCAACACCACAATCACTACTAATTACTATTTAAATGTATTTATTAGTAATGAAGCTGTTGAAGCTTTTATTTTTGTGATTAATTTGATTATAATTTGAATTTTTATTTAAATCATACATAATTAATTATAATTATTTATTGAAAATGAACAAATAATACAATATAACTACGACGTTTCGATCGACTTATTCTGCGATCGTTCTCAAGTATGAGCACCCACTCCGATTATTCGTGCTCAAAAAATAATTATAATTAATTATGTGTGATTTAAATAAAAATTCAAATTTTATTCAAAAGTATTTTATATTATTATTTTTGTACTTACGATTACTAATAGAAGAAACTTTCCATTTTTTGATGCCAAGGGTTTTAGATAATAAATAATTTTTACAAATGACCAAAAGGCCACAACGTCCGGGCCACTACTCGCATAGAAAGTAGACTTCACGGTTGATTTGTATGATTATAAATTATATCCAGATACTAATAAAATGCAAAGACAAACTTGTTTCTGCATTTTAAATGTAGAACTTCAATATTATTGTTACAAATAGTAAACTGGTATGCGAACCATACCACTTTTACTTATTTCTTATTTTATTATAAAATAGTAGGTATTTATATAAGGTGAAATAATCCGGAAGTATGTTAATGCGAAAAATAAAATAAAATAAATATTTTTCTTTCCACTCATCTTTGGGTCATAATATAATAAGGAAAATTTACATATTTTTATTTATTTATTTGTTTTTTATTATATTGATTCAAGAATGAGCTACACTTCTGCATCGCGAAAGAAGAGGAAGTATTAAAGGGGATGAATTTGAATCGAAGTTATCTCTAAATGCGGGTCTTGAACAAGAGAACGTAGTAGGTCGAAAGAAAGGGGTAAGAAGTGTTCTCCAGTCATAAGGATAACGATTTGGTGAATGACTTTATTCAATTTGTATCTAATTTGATCTTGAAGGGGGTGATGTATGCTATAATAGCATGCAATAATCCTATTAAACAGGGGTGCTCCCTTAGCTTCATGCCCCCCCCCCCTCCAGTTTCATGAAAAGTAACCCTCCCATTTTATTCAGTTCTAAAGAATTAGAAGAGCTTTTTTGAACTTTTGTTGAAGGTATAAATAAGATTTGACAGATTTTATTTTTAGCATATAATGCTAAAATGCAACAATTTCCACCCCTCCCCCAGAAATTTCAATAACTAACTCTGGGTCTTGACCCCCTCCCCCTATGGGTACCTCTGTATTAAATATAAAATAGTTTTTGTTTCTGAACATTTAAAATGAGTAGAAAGAGTCCAAGTAGCCTCTCTAGTGTCACGCCAGTGATTTGACTTCAAAAAATAAAATATTTTCCTTTTTAACTGCACATTTGAAGTCATTTTTTTACTATTTTTAAAAGCTTTATTATTTTTTAATTTTTCATTACGTTTGGTATTTATTTTATTTTTACTTTCACATTTATTAATTTTCTTCCAGAACTTAAGTGACTTGATTTAAATTTTTCATTAAATTGAAGGGTTGGTTTTGTCACAAAAATAATAAAACAATAATTTTAATAACTATTAGAATTATTTAATTGATTACTATACAGTTTCGGCCACCACTGGTCGACCATCCTCAGTAGTTCTAAAAATTGAAATGAAACATTTATTTACATTTTTTTCTTTTTATAGAGAATTATATAACACAAAATTTTTTTTTATAATAATTTGAAATCATACATACATCTCGTTCAAGAACCGGAATTTGTCATTTCACATGAAACATTCATTCTTAAATCTTCAATATAGATAGATCACACAATTCATTACAATCACACACACATATATACATATATAGCAACAATTTATAAAAACGTTTACTAGTGAACTAGAAACTATTTTGAATTAATGATTATATTAAATACTATTTTCAATTTTATTTTTTTCTAATTATCTCATTGCATCGTCAATTATTATACAATTAAAAAACCCATTATAAATAATCCATTCTAAAAACACATTATAAGTTAAATTCATTCTTTATTTTTAATTTTTTATTAATGAAATATCAAAAAACATACATCTTCCTATTACATTTTTCTTTCAAAATCAATACTTGTTTAATCAACACACCAAATCAAATCAATATTTTTACAACAATGACACAATTAGACTATAACATTCTGATATGCTTTCAGAATCCATTTTGAAATTTACAGAATTATCGATATCCTTCAATATATAAAGAGATTCTTTTATTTTTCTCTTGGTCCAATTTTTCTCATAATCTAGTATTTTTACTCCTTCAAAATCGAAAGTATGCTCGTTGTCAATAGCATGAATGGATAACGCGGAGACCAATTTATTTCCATTAATCGATGAAATATGTTCTTTGTAATAGGAAGATGTATGTTTTTTGATATTTCATTAATAAAAAATTAAAAATAAAGAATGAATTTAACTTATAATGTGTTTTTAGAATGGATTATTTATAATGGGTTTTTTAATTGTATAATAATTGACGATGCAATGAGATAATTAGAAAAAAATAAAATTGAAAATAGTATTTAATATAATCATTAATTCAAAATAGTTTCTAGTTCACTAGTAAACGTTTTTATAAATTGTTGCTATATATGTATATATGTGTGTGTGATTGTAATGAATTGTGTGATCTATCTATATTGAAGATTTAAGAATGAATGTTTCATGTGAAATGACAAATTCCGGTTCTTGAACGAGATGTATGTATGATTTCAAATTATTATAAAAAAAAATTTTGTGTTATATAATTCTCTATAAAAAGAAAAAATGTAAATAAATGTTTCATTTCAATTTTTAGAACTACTGAGGATGGTCGACCAGTGGTGACCGAAACTGTATAGTAATCAATTAAATAATTCTAATAGTTATTAAAATTATTGTTTTATTATTTTTGTGACAAAACCAACCCTTCAATTTAATGAAAAATTTCACATTTATATCCATAGAATATAATGTGGAATTATTGAGATGCCCTGTCTGGGTCCTGACTCTTAGAGAGCTTTATCTCAGAGATGAAAAAAGTTAATTTCATTTTGTGACTTCTAGGTGGAAGGAATCGTTGTCCTTAATAGTTGGAAATCGGATTTAGGACATAAAACCGAAAATTGTGGTCCCCAGAGACCAAAAAGGGGCCAAAAATCCATTAGTCTGTGCGTATGTACGTATGTAATGGGGCCCTGCGTTTCGCAACCATAAGTCTCAGATCTACGAAATTCAAAACTTAAGCTTGATATAGGCTAGAAGGAGTACATCAAGCTTTTGCTTGAAAACCGGAAGTGGACATTTACATGAAAGTTTTTTCGTTTTTTTTTTTTTTTAATTAGTGTATTTATCAAGTGTCATGTCGTGTATAAATTTTAATCAGATTGAAATAAAGGAAGGGGGTGTAAATTAGGAGTGTCGCGATGATTCCAAATAAATGAATATGTTAAAGTCGTGTGGTGACCACACTAGTTGATTTTAAATTTTTTCCTGGTGTTATTCCGGCATCTTCAAATAATACTTGAATGAAGATGAATCAAACTTGAACTTTTCGGTAGAATCAAAATAGTCGCTCAGCGTCTGAAGGGAGATACTACGCGTACACATTTACGTGCAGATCTGGATTGTTCCCATTTTCAATCTAGGAAGTTTTCTATCTCTTTCTCTCTTTATTTTCGTTTCCTTCAACAAGCAAGTCACCCTGCCAAAAGAACAAACTAAAAAAAAAAAAAAAAAAAAAATGAAGTTCATAGAAAGTTCGTTTTGGCGCCGATATATTTGTATTTTTAACCGACTTCAAAAAGGAGGAGGTTATCAATTCATCGGAATCTTTTTTTTTGAAGTGATAACTTCTTTTGCCGCGCCTTGCACACTTTTTATTTCCTGGGCAGTAAATGAGATTGAGCCGTCACGCGTCACAGTACGCGTCGCGGTTGGGTTGTGGTCTAGTACCAGTTCAATCATTGTCGGAAAATATATTAATTATTCCTTTTCAAAAAATAATAAAATCATTAAAATTTATATTTTTATAAAAAAATTAATTTTTTAAATAAACTTTTTTTTGGGATTGTTAAATATATATTTATGTTATATTATTTTTAAATATTATATTATTATATTTAATATTTAGTTTTTTTATTCAGGATTTTGGTCTAAGTATTTCTATTTTTCGATTTAGTCCGTTGTTTTATAGAGATCGCCTGGAATATAAGCTGTTATCTATACTTATTATAATCGGCTTGCGCGACGACGCCAACGTGATTTTTTGTATTTTAAAACCCAATAATAATTCATGACAAATAAAATTTATTAAAATTAGGAAATTTAAAGTATTATTTTTAACCGACTTCAAAAAAGGAGGAGGTTCTCTATTCGACTGAATTTTTTTTGTCCCTATGTTACCTCATATCTCCGCCAATTGTGAACCGATTAAAAAAAAAATTGCATTGGGTTCAGTCTACCTTCCGATTGTTCCCATTTTTTTTTTCATAGGTATTAGACCTTTTTTGTTAGATTTGCTCATGCCTAACTTCTTTGTTTATGAACCGATTTCGATGATTCTTTTTTTATTGGAAAGGGGTATCTTAGGGATGGTTCCATATTAATTTGGTCAAGTTCTAATGGTATGATCACTATTAATAACATCACTAAAAAGAGAAAAATAAAAATAATTTTTAAGAAAAAAATAAAACCGACTTCAAAAAAATTAAATGCAACAAATAAAATACACTAATAGGTATAAAATAATTATTAACTTATTTAGGTACAGCTAAACTACGAAATATTAACATGAAATTACTTTTTAAGTCGGTGCCAATCATATACCTTTTATGAATCGCATTGGCACCGAGTACAAAAAGTAATTTCATGTTAATATTTCGTAGTTTAGTTGTAACTAAATAAGTTAATAATTATTTTATACTATTTAGTGTACTTTTTTGTTGCATTTAATTTTTTTGAAGTAGGTTTTATTTTTTTCATAAAAATTATTTTTATAATAAGCCAATTCCCCAGGCTAGCGATGCCAAATACCTTGGTTTGCACCTGGATAGGAGACTCACCTGGAACAAACCTATCAAAACAAACGTAAGCACTTGGGACTAAAACTTCACAAACTGTACTGGTTAATTGGACGACGTTCACAAATGCCCAAAAACAACAAAATGCTTATATACAAATGGATTTTAAAACCAATTTGGACTTATGGTATACAACTAAGGGGATCGCCTGCGAAATCAAATATTGATATCATACAAAGATTTCAAAACAAAGTGATAAGCTTCATAGTCGATGGCCTCAGAAGTCCCTCCAACTACGACATACAAAAACACACACCAATCCCTTTTGTAACATAAGAAATAAGACAACACAATTACAAATACTTGATCAAATTAAATGACCACCCAAACGACAACGCAAAACAACAACAACAATCCCAAAAAGACTTGAGAGACACAGACCTAATGACCTCCTTAGACTTGATCATGCCAGACCTTATAGGTACCTCTGTAAATATTGTAAATAATTGTTAGTGTAAATAGTTTCAAGTCAAAAAACTTAAATTATTATTATTGTTTTCCATATCGTTTCAAGTCAAAAACTTATATTTTTATTATTGTTTGTAAATAGTTTCAAGTCAAAAAACTTATATTTGATTTTTATTGTATATATATGTAGTTATCGAGAGAAAATGAAAAGTTCAATGGGATTTTTAATTTAAGTTATAATCTTATTTCATGCTAGTACTATTCTTTGTAAAATAAATGTGCTTATTGCCCTTTGGGGCAGATTGACCGTATAAATTGGAGAAAAAATTTAAACCCACTGCATAATCCAGGGGGCTCCCTGGTCAGGAAGATGCCCGCTGAGGGAGGCTTTGGAGCTGGTTTTACTATAAACTGCTATTTCACACCCAAATATATACTAATAAGTTTTAGTCTTCTAGCTCGAACCGTTTGCTTACAAAAAAAATTGTCAAATTATCAACATTTACAAACAGCGCCCTGAGTTTTTAAAATGTTTTCAGTTTTTCCTACAATATCAATGTCAAATTGAAATTATTTTCTATGTAAAGTTTTTCCTAATAGCTCTAGGTTATGTAAATAAATTAAGAAAATTTCTTATCATATTCTGTAAGATTCCATCAATAGATGGAATTATTCATGACGTGATTCGATTTTCTTAGTAAATGAGAAATTCTTATGCCAGATCATGCAAAGTTCGCAGTGGAATTCTCCTTAAATTCTCGCATAAAATTGAATGATGAGTTACTGGATCGTAATATTTATGTAACAAATGAAATAGTTGCGTATTGCGAAAATAGCTAAACTCTTGAATATTTCTGCATGATTTTTTTGTTTGTTTGCTTACATTTCTTGGCAATGATTTATTGCTCTGTTTACTTTACTATTCGGGATTTGGTGAAGTATTGTAATCGTGTATTAAAAAAGTGTTATTTTTTTGGTTCATATTTTCAAAATATCCAAAAACGGCTAAAACTAATTTGATAAAAAAAATTGATCGAATTTAAGCCGTTTTGTTGTACAATATGTAACCATATATAGTGAACATCGAAAAATTTATATTTTAGGAGATATTAATTATCTTGTGAAAATGTGTTTTATTGGGTTAATTTAAATTTTATATTTTGAGAGCTTATTAAATTTTGGTTGAAATCGAAGTGTAAATTAGAAGAGGGGGGGTAAGAATTTTTACGCTTGTGTCTGAGTTGAACCAAATTTTACACATTGACACTTTACGATCCTGTGAATCTATTAGGTAAATAATTTTAATAGGCACACAAGTAAGAAGTGGCAAATGGAATTAAATACTTCAAAGCTTCTATGGTTAATAATGAGTATTTTGATTTTCTTTTTAACAAAAAACTTGAATTCTAAGTGCAACATCGGCAATCCAGCAGATTTTCTTTTAGGTTGGTTCCCAAACTTGTCTCATCTATAGCTGCATTTAAAAACCGATTTATGATGCACCTTTGCCCAGTGGTCTCTGATAGTTCTTGTACCGAGAAATAATGACTCAACTCTTCTTTCAAATTCTGCAAGACAATTTCCATACCAAGTATATGCTTTGATGTTTATCTAAGACCCCACTTCTCCATTAAAAGACTGAGTCGACGAAAACGAATCGAAGAAAAATATGTCTGCTATAGGTACTTAAGGTACGTAGTTGTTTCACCATATGGGTTTTCTTAGGATTTTTTGTAATTTAGACAGATTATTATTTAAATACTTCTGCATCGCTGAAACGAAATTGATGAACAATATAGTTCCGGAGATATTAAATTCCAAAAATAGAGTTTTTCAGACTCTCATACATTGCACTATACGGAATATCGGAAAGTTTACATACATATTTAATTATAATTAAGAAACTCTTCTTACCATTGGTATAAAAAATTTTAATTCATAAATAGTAACTATAACTTAGTAATTTAATTCATAGTAACAACACAGCTTCTGAGATAATAATTAATAAATAATTAAAAATGTATAATGAAAAATTTACACAAAAAACAAGCTGGCAACAACGGATTTACTTAACCTAAAATGTAGGCTAACTTTCGTAATTTTTTGCCTTTTGCTTCAGCCATTGTCGCAACAGCTTTCAATCGCTTATTAAGAACTTTTTGTTTTATAAATCTTCCTTTATAATGTACTTTGTCTAAAATGTCTATGATAAAATATATACAAGCTTGGACAATGTTGCCAGATTTGTCAAACGACAACGGGATTGGCTAGTAGTGGTACATAAACAGCAAAAGTTTTGGGCTTATGAATTATGAATACTTATTGTCTGTTCCTTATACTCTAGCATTAACTTTTTGCTAGTATTGTCGCGATACAACTACCTTAATTGTGTATTTAGCCGATACCTAATTATAAAAATTAATAAAAATGTTGTACGGATTTGATATTTGTAACATAATAAAATACAGGTTACAAACAGCGAGGGGTAGGGGTCGCGACAATTTTTTTCATACTAAGGGGGTCGCGTCATGAAAAAGGTTGAAAAACACTGCTGTAAAGGTTCATGAACTAAATTCGTGAACAGCCAAGTTTCATGAAAATAATCTAAATTAAAAATATAGAATCCATAAATTTAGATTGTCATTCAAAATGGAAAGATTGCATTTTAATTGAAAATACAATTTTCTCAACTTAACTATTCTTGGCGAATATAACTTGGCTACACAGTAGATTTCATTACTTTTTTGAACTTGACCTGTTTTTTTTTGTTGGATTTAGTTTAACTCTTATATTTATTTACTAGTAGGTAATTTTTATTTGAGCTCTAAAATATGACTTATTAAAATACAAAATATATTTTTTACTTCATTGCCGAGACCACCTTACTCTGTCCCTCATTTTTAAAAATGAAAAACATCGAAGAGTAGTAATTATCCGTTTGATTGGTAGCAAAGAAATCGACCTAGAATGGTCTACGTGCTCTACTGTAAATCCCTTAGGAGCAGCTTACGAATTAGAAAAGGACTGAAGTTTTGTGGATTTTATGAACAAAAGATATAGGTATGGGTTAAAAATAAAAAATAAATAGAATAATGATGAAGAAAAATGCATACCATTTAATAAACTTGACAATAGATGTGTCATAAAAACTTGAATTTAATGATAATATTAATAATTGTTTATTCAACGCCTGGCTCTTGGGCACACAGTCACTCTATGCAGCTGGGAGAAAATGGTTGCATAACTATCAGAGCTGATATTAAATATGTAATTGAAAAGATTTGTTTTGCCAATAGTACCAGAGAGTTGTTGATTCATAAAGAGTCTTCTGCTTGATGGTGGTATAAGAGTTTCTTAATTTCTTTTACTTTTTCTTTTTATTGGCCTTACTGGTTGTCTTTTGACCATCTCCTTTAATATATGTATACTTTTTACCAGTAGACAGGAAGCATTGGTAGCACTAGTAGCATTGGCGTAGTTATGGAGTTTTCCTAGAGGGGACAGCCGGCCAGCTGATTAGCCACCACAAGGGTTTTTATTTCGGTAATCCGATTAGAGGTCAACTAACTTTTTAGTAGAATTGACAATTTTTGGACATAACGAAATAATTTAATGAGAAATACAAAAGTAATGTCTCGTAAAGAGTATCCCCCTAACTACGCCCATGACTGGTAGTTCAATATGAGAAAGTTCAGATAGAGATTTTAATTTTCTAAGATAATTACAAGAGTGTGTCATCTATTAGATCCGATGGAATGAAATATTAATTAAATATAAAAATATTCCATAGGATTCCATAGGATCTAATACAGGCTGTCCAACCCGTGGCTCGCGGGCCGCATACGGCCCAGCTGTGCAATGAGTGTGGCCCAAAATAAAATCATAAACTTCCTTAAAACATTGAGATTTATATGTAGAGATAAATTTATTTACTTATTCAAAATTTGAATGTAGATTTGTAAAATACGTAAAGCTTTTTTCAAGAATAAAATTCACCAAAAGCAAAATTATAAGCTCGACTATTTAAGATAAAAAAAATAACCAAGTTTCGAATATTTAAAAATTATTGTTCTCATATTTTCATTTTCTAAAATATTTATTATTTCAGTAATTTATATTCTACGACACCAACCAAGTCTATAAGTTATCATTCTAGTATAAGGAGACAAGGAATTGGGCTTTTCTAGAACAATCACAATTAATTGATAATTTCTTTCTTGGACTAAAACTTGTCAGGACTTGTCTTTTAGATCTTTGCACGAACTTACATGTCAATAGTACCTAATGGATAGTCAGGGATTATTATATCCGTGACCTTTTTAAAAAATAAATTATCATTCCTCATATCCTTCTTTAATTCCATTCGATTTAAACCAGGCCTTTCCATCCCGTGGCCCAATATAATGTCATAAAATTCCTTGAAACATTGAGATTTATATATAGATACTGGAAAACACACAACAATTTGGCCTGATAATTTTTTTCTCTAAAATAAGAAATCTGAAAATCTACTGTGAAGTTTTCGAAAAATAAAAGTGCTAATTTTAAATTTTGAATCTGGAACTAGATTTCAAGATTTCCGAAAAAATAATCATCATTTTGGTCTATTTTCGACTCCATTTTCATTAGAAATAAATTTTCTACTTGCAAACTTTCTGATTGAATGTTCTAAAACAACAATTAGATACCAATCTAAAGAAAATTGAATATTGTCTCTTTATTAGAATTTTATATTAATTATCTAGCCAGGAAAAAATATAAACAAATCCTAATACATAATTATCACTTTTTGTAAGTATGTAGGTATGTATTTACATATACGAGAAGATATTTTCAATTATAAAATTTACTAAAAAGTAAAATAAGAAGCTCACTATAAGCTAAAAAAATAATAAAATTTGTACATTATTAACTATCTTTCTTGAATAACATATATATATATATATATAGAATTATAATATTTTATCCGCGGTCCGACACAATTTTTCTTCTTCAAATATGGCCCGTGTATGCCAAAAGGTTGGACACCCCTGATCTAATAAATGACAGCCTCTTGTTATTTTCTTGGTAGTTCATGATAATAGATCATTTTATTATAAAATAATTAAAATTGTTAAGGCAACTTAACTTAAAAAATAATTTATGAGCGTTAATCTTTTTTATACTATAAGTAACGATTTGGATTGTTTGAATTTTCAATTGAATTGAATTTTC
Source organism: Forficula auricularia (assembly GCA_024734495.1). Taxonomy (NCBI): domain Eukaryota; kingdom Metazoa; phylum Arthropoda; class Insecta; order Dermaptera; family Forficulidae; genus Forficula; species Forficula auricularia. The sequence goes on along the minus strand of JALMQS010000101.1, from coordinate 2,691,631 downwards.
AATCTTGCTCTGGCCGTCAATCGCCGATAACAATATACGTCAACTGGCTAAAGCGAGGGTTCCCAACGGGGTCGGTATCCCCTGGGGGTCGATGAAATCTTAAAGAGGGGCAATGATGATGAAGAGGTCGATAGTCGAATATGCACTGACGATTGATAAATCGGCATTGAATATTACATTATAACATAAATCTAATAAACCACTCATTTCTAATTTTTTGAAATTATAAATAACTTTATTTGCACGACATTTTCACTGGAGAGAGACGGACTCTTAGAAATTTTAACTTAAATTAATGGAAGGCAGCCCAGGGGTAGTGAAGAAAGAAAACACTATCACATATCCAAATAAGGTCTAACTTATTGTATTTTGATTCCCTTCTTTCTTTCCTCCTTTCCTTTCAAACCGACGTTTCGGAGGATTCTTCCCTCCTTCTTCAGGATTTCAAAGGGTCAATGGAGGAAACAAACAAAATGGAGAGAGGAAGGAAATATTTTGTTTATTTGTTATTGACCCTTTGAAACCCTGAAGAAATAGGGAAGAATCCTCCGAAACGTCGGTTTGAAAGGAAAGGGAATCAAAATACAATAAGTTAGACCTTATTTGGATATGTGATAATTTTTTATTTTTTCACTACCCCTGGGGTGCCTTCCATTACTTTCAGTTATAAATAATTTTTCGTAAAAAATAAATTTGTTCAAAATACCTACAGTAGAATATCTTTTTTGCAAGTTGCAAAAACAATTTTTTTTTAAAGAATTATATATATATAAGAAAAAACACTTAATATAATTCATATTATACATATATTCAAATTTTAAGAATATACTTTATAGTTTAGAAATATGTGTAATTTATAGTACAGCGAACTAACTCTCTTTGGCCCTTTTTGGGCCTCTTTTTTGAATGAAAACAAAAAAATTGTTTCTATAATAAAATTCACAATCAACATTGAAATTAAGAGTAACAAAACTTCGCGCAGTCTTTCTCAGGCGGCCAATGATCGACAACTGTCTCTAAAAGCTCACCTATTAATATATATGTTTCTTTAATAACAAATTACAGATTTTTATGTTGGGCCACTAAATATTGGAAAACTAACCCCTTCTTAAGTTGCTAAAAAATTCCATTGAATCAGGAGAATCAGTTCACGAGAGATTCTCGCAGAGTCAATTTGTAATGTAATTACAATTTTAAAACTGTTCATATACAATACGAAACTTATTTTGCTATCATGTGTGAATACAATTTTATTAAATGTTTTTTTATTAAAAGCTAAACATATTTGTTTATTTGTTTATAGGTCAATAGTCAATTTTGTTTCTTATTTTTCTCCTATTGGTCTCGCAGATAACCAATAGTTTATTGTAGCCATTGGCGTAAGTGTGGGTTAGGGGCTGTGCCCCCTACATAACTAATTGCTCCCCCCCCCCTAGAGAAATGGAAACTCAATTATTACGAGGCATCACTTATGTATTCTCATTAAATTATTTCGTTCCTTCCAAAATTTGTCAATTCTACTAAAAAGTTAGTTGATCTCTAGTCGGATTACTGTAATTAAAACCTTATGGTGGCTAATCAACTGGCCGGGTGCCCCTCCCCCCACCCTTAGGAAAAACTCCCTAACTACGCCAAGGGTTCCAACTCGAATGATCTTTATTATTTAAAAGATAAAATTCCATAGTATTAATGAAATACCAATTGAGAGGTAAGTAATTGGATGTGATTTTAATATTTCGAGATGAATTTAACATTTTAAAATATTTCAGGATAATATGATTAGAATCGCCAATAATGTCTTTTCCACAATCACAAAAGGGATCTTTCATTTTAATTTTAAATAATTGTTTTAGAGTTAGAGCTTGTCCATTTCTCACTCTTATAAGGAGATTAATTATTCTATTACACAGAGTTACTTCATTAAACCACGACATCTTTGGTACTAATCGCATTAAATTCAATAAATTTTTTTATTTTACTTGAAATGACTCGATCTTGCTGACCTATATGTATTTTATAATTTCTCATAATAACTATAATGTCTGAAGCCTATACTTGAACATATCTCTGGATTTGCAAGCTGCTTCAGCTAGTTGATCTGTTATGTCATTTACTTTAATTTCGAAGTGACTATGTATACATTATTTATGTTATTTAAGTTTCTTATAATGTGATAAATAAGACTACCTAAAAATGTGGACTCTATTATAAGAGAAATAAATGTTAATACAGCTTTTGTAGACAATTGTCGTAACTCAATCTTTGGTAGCCTGAACAAAATTTCGATGCTGAACCTTTGGGAATTCTTCTCTTTATTATATTTAAATAAAACAATAAAAAATCGTTACTTATATCATATAAATTCACACTTTTAAATTCATAGTTATCCGGCAAAATAGTTTTTAATTCTTTAATTGTAAAATTATTTATTCATTACTAAAAATATTGGAATTGTTTTGTTGTGTCCTCTGGGACTTGAGCGCCTGGAGCGAGATTTTGTTTGCAGGCCCAGTGCTGCATAGTCCGACATTTATATATGCACGGGCGCAACCAGGTTCGGCGAGGTTTTCAGCTTTTTCCTCGCCAAAAGTATTCCAAATACTTAATTAATATTTTTCTCTTTGTAAAAAAAAAATTTGTAAAATAATATCGTATATGAAAAAAAATAAAAAAATGTAATAACCCCGAATGTCAGCCTAGGCAATGTGGGTTAAATGGAATTTATTAATGCCAGATCCTAAAATGTTAGAGGATCTAATAAAAAAACATATGTATATAAATTTGCTGAATAAACTAAAATTTAATAAAAAAAGGGCGCAACCAGGAATTTGTCTTGGGGGGGGTTAATTCACAGACATATAGTATATTTATATATATGTGTGTGTGTTTGAATTATATATATATGAAAATAAAATCCGTTTTTTTTTGTCTTAATTTATATTTAAATAAAATATTGATTAATAGCCCAGGCAAATTAGACCGAAAAAAGGCCGCTCTGGCCAATAAATATGCACAAGCTGGAAATAATTTTAATCCACGTTAGGCATCCCAAATAAGAGTTATATGAGTTTGCGACGGTATCTGGTTCGTGCTAAATTTTTGTGGGTCTAAAAACCACGAAAATTTTGGACTTTTTTGAAGAGTTTCGCGGGATGACAAAGATTGAAGAACACTGTACTAAACAAACATCCAGCTTCATCTCTCTAAAAGTGAGTTGACTAGAAATGCCAAAAATGTTTTATTGTTTTCTCATCAAATCTTTTAAAAATTTCATCCTATATGTTTTTTTTTATCTTTTATATCAAGTATTTGTTAGTGAGATATTTACATTTTGAAAGTTAATTTATTTGAAATCATTTTTGAAAAACCATCAAATTACTCGTTTGAAATAATTTTAAAAAATATAAAATTAATAGAATTAAAAAACAATTAATTATTAATAATTATATCCTATTTTGAACAAAATTGATGCAGTCGTTTTGGAGAAAAATAGCCATATCGTTTAAAAAACAATGTTTTAAAAAGTACGTGAGAAATTTCGTTCGTACCTTTGAAAAAAAGTAAAAAATCCGTCTCTCTGATCTTCTATTAGAATGGCTAGCGTCACAATTTCGATAAAACAGGCAAAGACATAAATAAACTAGAAGCGCTCCCCAAAATTAGCCTGATTAACTTCAATTTAATAGAAATTTAATGGAAGCTAGTGCAATGGGCGGAAACTGATCCAGTATTTGGAACATTTATTTTACTCTTCTTCACACCTGGATATAAAGATTAAACAAATATAAATTAATGTATTTTTTTATTTCATTGAAAATTTAAAAATTTAATCAAAATAACGTATCATATATATACAAACATATTGGAAATATAAAATAATTGACATTTTAATTTTCATAATTAACAATAATATAGGGCAATGTTGCATAAAAACAACATTTTTTCTGACTAAAATAAAAGTGATAATTTTTTTTTTCATAAATAATAGTCTTAATTCGATAAATAGATTAAAACAAGTAAACAATACTTATATTTAATTTTTTCATTTGACCCGTTAATGGGTTAATATTTTCTTAGAGTGAAGTGGGGTTATTGCACTACCAGCGAAGAACTGATTGTAATATTTTTCAAACAATAGAGGAATCTTCCAAATCATTCATATTAATTGTAAATATTCTAAGTACTTAAGATTTTTTCTAAACAAATACGAGGATAAAATTTCGTACACCCTTAATCCCCATTTATACTATATAATTCGTATGTGAATTAGGGATGTAATCATCACGGAGATTCCCTGACAAAAATTTACTTTAAAAAATTATGTAATTTTTTTTTACAAAATTTTATTATGTAGGTATTAATATATGTACATATAGAAATTTATTTTATTTTAGTTATTGTTATTTTTTTTAAGTTCTGATTTCATTTTCTATCAATTCCCTTCCACAAAAAATTTCGTTCTTGTTGAGAATATTGAGACTGATTATGCTCTAGTGAAGTGTTAACCAAACTTTTTTGACCGTATATCCTTAAGATAGATCGTAGGTATATATCTGCCCCCCCCCCCCCCGATAAATAATAAAATAATTTAATTTTGAATGACATTTCATTTTATGGTAATCTATCCAAAAAAATCATTTTTTTTTTTGGTTTCGAGAATCTGATGGCGCATTTGACACTTATCTTTTACAGTAGAAAATGTATCTTTATAATCTAATAAAATATCTTATTATTTATTATCCATCAATTTTGGTCTATAAAAAGATTACAAAAATAAAATATCCAAATTTCATTTTTCTACCCCCCCCCCCCCAGGAACACTTTTCTCATTTTGGAGAACCTACACTACTCTATTTCATAGGTTCCTTTTATACCTCAGTATAGTGACTCCATTTTAATATTGTTTTATAAAACATTTATTTAATTAAAATCTATGAAAAAATTAATATACCTACTTTTAAATTTTCATTTAATTCGTTTAAAAAAATACTATCTATCTAAAAATTTGAAAATAGCACTGGGTAGAAATTCTAAAATTAAAATAGTATTTCCGAAGGTACCTAGCTAAATTTTAATTTATAAGGAATAAATAAATAGTAAAATTGATCAGAATCTAACAAATAACAATAATCAAGGGATAGATTACAAAAGGCTGTTTAAAAAAGAAGAAGAAATTAAAGAATGTGTCTTAAAAATAATATTTTTATTTGAGACTACAATTTCGGACGTCTTGCCTTCATCCTTCACATGAATATTTAATAGAATTTTAATCTTATTCTGTCTTGGCAAAATGCAAATTACTATCGATGAACTAAGATCAAATTTGGTAGTATGCAAAAAAAAAACTTTTGCAAAAAATATTTTTCATCAAAATAAGTGTCATCCTAATGAACTTAAATTCTTCCCAAGAAGTAAACTCAATCAAAACTAAAAGTCTATTAAAATCATTAGTGGTTTTCATGTGCTAGATCCAAGCTGGGATAATTAATTTTGATTACATATCAGACGGGTTGTGTTCAGCCCCGCGGGAATCGAACCAGAATGCCACAAATAATCCGGACCAATTGGCTACCCTCTAAGGTGAATCTCTCTGATATATATCTCACTTAAAGATTTAACATTTATTTATAAAATTTCGAGGTAATGTGATTCTAAATTTAAGCACAGAGCCATGGGCTTGATTTCTGAAGGGGTGAACATATATGTATAATTAAAATTTATTAATTTCACCTCGAAATTAGTAGGTAAAAAAAAACCTCTTGTGATTTCCTTAGAAGTTTTAAATCCGCTACTATCGGAAATCGGAAATCTGATATAAAATTCTATCACTTGTTTCTAATATTTAAATTGGACTAAAAATATAGGTAAGGAGTTCGAAACTTAGTCTCAAAAAAATAAAAATGTGTATCTTAAGTGTAAGACTAAAAATTCAAATGTTATAAATGCTTTTCCCCACTTCCGCCTATATATATGTATATTCGATTTAAAATATGCTATATATATTTAAACTAATGGTAGTGAAATTTACTCTTCGGTGGTTGCTTTGTGTATAAGTTAAAGAGTTTCTGATGAAACCACTTAGATTAGATATTTTCGAAGGGAAAATACCTGGTCTAGTTGGTTTCAACAGAAACTCTTTAATTTATAGTCTTTGAATCAAGTTAGAATGTGAGGAGATTTGTTTACATTCATTAAATTAAATAAAACTTGAAGTGTTTTTTGATTGTCAATGCCCCTATAAATTAAATACTAGAGAGGCGCTCAAAACTTGGAATTCACTCAGGAGATGAAAATGTTTTCGATAAGCTCTTTAGTAATAATTCTATGAGGTCGCGTGGGCTCCTCTTTCGGGGTTCCGTACAACCGTTCATTGATAGGGTACAGTTGTCGACTCAGATCACATCGGACATTGAACCACCAGTCACATACGAAGACAGGCTGGGAAAATTGCGTTCCATTCGGACAGAGGAAAGAAGCTTGACGGCCGTCGATGTCACAGTAATGCCAAGCCTGGCAGCGAGTCTCCTCGTCGGCGAAGAACCCAGGATATGGCTGGTCGTCGCAGTAAAAGTTGGTGTATGGCACTGTCGCCAGGACTGGGTAGTCCGTGCCCGGTTTTCCTGCACAAATAAATAAAAATTCATTTAGCCTAAGATTATTTCTTGCTTATCATAGTAAAAAAATGGGAGCTTAGGCTTATGTAGAGAGGGAAGAGATATATTCTACTATCATAAGACAGGACTAAGTATGTCGTCAAAATAAAAATCGTAAGATAGCTTGTTTTTAAAGGAGTTCGGGACAGCTTATCTATCTGGTTGATCTTCGAAAAAATATTTTGTATTTCGGCAGTGTGACAACGTCTCCCTACTAAATTTTTTAATAAAAAAATTGTTAATAATGAGGCTAATTTCGTAAAAAAATCTTTGTTTCGATAATATTAATAAAAAGAATATTGAGATAAATTTTTTCTAATTATAAAAACATTTATTTAACATAAAAACAATTTCAAGAGCTGGAATTCTACACTAGTGCTTTTTTTAAATTCTGTTGACTGCAAATAACTTTTTATTTTTACATTTATGAATAACTAATTAACTAGGCTGTCAAATCTACTGAAAAATGTATCATTAGATTCATAAAAATTGAATTATTGATCTGTATAAATTTGTTGAAAATGGCATAATTTGTATAGAAGCTATAGCCCTTTTAAAAGCTCGATCCATTTATTTCCATGTTAAAAAGACACTTTTCAATCATTTATTTCTCGGTAATGGGACAGACGATCAACTTCAAATTTCGGGAATATATATTAAATACATCAATGATTCGATGGTAAAAATTTGAGAATTTTCTTATAAAAATGATAAACAGTCCCGAACCCCCTTAAAGAAAACAGAATACTCATTATACCCAAATTTGTACATTTTTGTAAATTACATAGTGTAAACGTTGAAGGAAATTTACAATGACAGAGATTATACAAAAATTTTAGTTAACCATCGGAGCCCAAAAGAAAGGGAGAGAGAGATTTAGAAAAATTAGAATTAAGAAATCCCCAAGCTCAAAAATCCATTAATTCAGAAATTTATTAGGAAGGTGAACTTTAACTGTATGAGTATTCTACGCCGACCAGAAATTGAAGAAGAGGTTTAAAAAATTAAAATGTTTAAATCTCCAAATTTGAAAAATTGATAAAATTATAGATCACTTTTATAAAAACTTAAGGCCTAAAATTTCGAAAAATTTGATATATATATATATGTATTTTATGAATTCTTTATAGCTGTAGTTGTATTAATTTAGTAAGGTTTAAATAAGAGACGTGCAGCTTTCATCTATTTCTTTTTATTTATGAACTCCCGCTAACGTTTCGGCTATTGGTTGTAGCCATCTTCAGAGCTGAACAATGACAAACAATGATAACAATATTAAATCGGCTTTGACCGAGTACATCAATCAATTACAATTGTGTTTTTCTACTCACCGGAAATTTGTCAATATTGATATAAAAAAAAAATTTGGAAATACTTTTATCTGATGTCTCGTGTATCCAAAAAATTTTTTTTTGAATAAATATTGACAAATTCCCGGTGAGTAGAAAAACAAAATTATAATTTACTGATGTGCTCGGCCAAGGCCGATTTAATATTGTTATCATTGTTCAGCTCTGAAGATGGCTACAACCAATAGCCGAAACGTTAGCGGGAGTTCATAAATAAAAATAAATAAATGAAAGCTGCACGTCTCTTATTTAAACCCTTAGTAAATTTATATATATATATATATAGTATAGATATATACTGCTTTTATGTATTAATTTATCAGGAGTATTTCATTCAATTAGTTCCTTATAAATTAAACATACTGGTATATACATTTGCCAAAACAAGTTTCATTGACTGTCTTAATCTGTAAAATAACTTGATCACTTGTATATAGTTAAAAATGATTTCAATATTAAGGGTTAAAACGTTTTCTGATGAAAACAATTCACCGAAAAATACCCAGTCATATCTAGTCCTAATCCAAGTTAATTTTCCTATATTTTTCAATCAAATCCAAATTTATTTCTGTGAACAAATGAATTGATGCAGAGGTCAAGAACATTTAACGGGGTATTTATCTCCGATCATGTCTCAGTTCTAGAAATGAATGAATGGATAAAAAAGCCTTGATCTTATTCTTGGACAACCTTTTGGTCTTTCCCAGCTTGTATGAATTTTTATGAAAAAATTATAAAAATGGAACAAGGATTCGGCAATATTGGTTGTTTATTTATTTTAAAATATTCAACGGAAGTACAAACAAGTCATGTTTTTAGTGTTCCGTAACATAAATGTAAAAAAAAACGACACTTTTAAGATTACTACCATATCCGTCTTCCCAGCTGTGTATATGTAGATTCATAAATCTACCTCCTCAACTAGGAGGCTGATTAGGCAGAAATTTGAGATAGTGTTCCTATTTACGCACGGATTGATGTTGTTACGGTAAAATAATTTTTATTAAGGTTTACTATGATTTAAAATATGTTTTTTAA
>JALMQS010000101.1:2652333-2682491 GCA_024734495.1 Forficula auricularia | reverse complement strand
GATGGTTCAGTCACTTCATCCATCCAATTAAGAGATCATTTCTAACCTTCCTCAATTTGGAATCATTATTTCTTGATACTTAACATATTCATTCATTAAATTGAAAGTTTCTTTTTGCCGAGAGTAGTAGAATTTTTATAAATTTAAGGAGACAATAAAAGAATGTGTCTTCTGCTGGAAAAATAAATTTTTAATTTATTTATAACGAGACTAAAGTTTTGAGAGCTTTGCCCTCTTCATCAGCAGTCTATTACAATTGATTCACAGGAATCAACTATAGTCTCGTCATAAATAAATTAACAATTTATTTTTCAAGCAGAAGACACACTTTTATTGTCTTCTTCAATGTTTTTTAAATATTATTTATATATAATACGTAAGATTGTGAATTATAATTCTAAAAATTATATAAATAATAGTCCAGATTAACTTGTAGCAACGCTCACGTAATGGTGCCGTCAGGGAGCGCTGATGCCGTCTTTGCGGCAAATTTGAAATATAATTGTAATTGAAACTCGAATTTTGGAATGAAAGACTCCAATTGATTTTAAATTAAGAAACATTAAATAAATTAATAATTATTCCTCCCCCCCCTCACCACTCAAAAATTAAATATTCAATTCGCTTTTCTTTGAGCACAGAAGAAGAAATTAATCACATCTTATTTGATTTATATTTTATATATTATTTGTTTATTTTTTAATAATTTGCCACTTTTTTATAATTTATTAAAAATCTAAATTTTGTTATTCTTATTTTTTGATATTTACAAAATTAAACGACTTAAGACACGCATGCCCGAGTTTCTCATGGCAATACTGGATGGAGCAGCCTGTCATACAAACAACACCTGATCTCTTTTAAATATTCGGAGCCTTATATCGATTATCGATAACAAATTTTAAAAAAATGATATAAGATAATTCTCCTCCTCACACGATCCCACTTATTTAAATAAATCTATTTCCACACAAAAATATCACAATGCTGTAGATTATAGAAAAAAAAAAATACTTCCAGATTCATATCTAGAGCCTCATTTCTGTAGCTGTGTCAGGACGAAAATGAGGTGAAACTTTTAAAGAGACTATGTATTTTCGGGAGTTTACAGGTATACATTTGGAGTGTGGTTTTTTAAGAGGAATAAAATTTTTGGACCGAGACGCTGCCCGCCAGGTCACCAGCCCGGAGGGCCGAACTTCGAGGGCGTGCCGAAGGCACTCACGAAAAGCTCGTACAATATATTTACACTTTTATTTTTCAATACTACCTATTGAAAAAATCTTGTAATCGTAAAGAAAAGAAATAAATCAGATTTTTGCCTAAATTTATGTTTCAAGGTCTTGTGAATCCAAAAGTGTTTGTTTTTTAAATGCCTGTTTTCTGTGTGTGGAAGGCTGTTAAATTTTGTTTAAGCTCTAGCTCACAAATCAATAAGAATTTTAAAACGTAATTTTACATTTAGTAGTTATATGCATATTCGAATTAAGAGCTTATTAACATAGAGTATATACTCTATGCTTATTAGATTTTGGTAGAAAATGGTAGACGGAAGAAGTTTATTTAAAATTAAAAAGAAAAAAATAATAATATATATCTACCTATTAAAAAATGAAAAAAAATCTGTTTATTATATTAGGGTTTTTTGTTGGGTTTTGTTTTCATTAAATTTTTCTCATTAGAATAGCTTCAGTTCAATTTAAGAAATTAAAAAAAAAGAAATCGAATAAGGTGCACTCTTGAAAATGTAAAATCGAGCATGGTCATCAGATCCAATTTTAGTCGAAACTCTAAATTATTATTTTTTTTTAAATTATGAAAAATGTTGATAAAAAAACATTAATCTATTGCACTATTACAATTATATTTTTCAATTTGTTGTGTAAAAGAAATAAAATTGCATAAATATATAGGGGATGAGGTGAATATATATTAAAATCTAGTGGTGTGTCAGATCTTTTTATTTCTATAAACATGAACTCTCACTCATAAAATCCTATGTTAAATTACTTCAATTAAAAATTTTATATCTCTAATTCGCTATGGACAATTTTGTTGAAAGCTGATTATGTTTTTACGACAAAATTATATATTATGAGCTTTTCGTGCGTGCCTTCGGCACGCACTCGAAGCTCGACTCTCCTGGCTGGTGTGCCCTGGCGGGCAGCGTCTCGGGCCAATAATTTTATTCCCCTTAAAAAATCACACTCCAGAGGTATATCTGGAAACCGCAGAAGATAATCGTCTCTTAAAAGTTTACCCTCATATTCGTCCTGAGACATTGATCTATTGATATATGTATTTTCTAATGGGTGGAGGTCTACAAATTTTAATCCTCCATCCGGATTCGGGGAGTTTGGAGGGTAATGAGAGTTAATGGAAGAGGAAAGAGCCCAGAGGACATGTATAGGGTTGACGGGGTGAATGATGATCGGAGGTGGGTCTAAAGGGAAGGATAGGGGCCAGTGGGATGAATGGGAATTAAAGGAGGCTAGCTAAAGCGCCGGCGTCCTAATACTATAAGTTATTATCTTAATATCAAGTTTTATCGACTTCCTTTCGAGCCACCTTTCAGATATTTCACACCCCATCATTTGGGAACAGCTGCCTTAAAGAGATCAATTATAACCAGTTGAAGGATTGCAGTCTCAGCATCCACTTTTATTTAATAATTCAAATCCTCCTTTAAGTCGCTAATCAATATACCATTTGCAAGTAAGAAAGTCGCCTACAATAAGATAAAAACACATCTGACGATCACCGATCCAAGAACAAACCATTTCCCTTGTTTCCTGAGTGCGTTGATCCAATGAGAACAAACTCCCTAATCAATTAATCTTTAAATAAAAGAAAACTTTTTATATGAATGGAGCATTCACAATTTAAAAGAAGCCCATCGGAAATTTCCTCATCTAACGGGACGTTTGTTGTTTGTTCTGAGAATGGGAATAATTAAAGTAAAATGACGTCGGAAATATTGTATTATAAATTATGAAAATGAGATTATGCAATTAATACATTAGACTAATCAAAGAAAAAAAGAAAGGAGTGAGAAAGGTGGAGACGAGGAAACTGACGACATCATTTAACTAGCGCTGGCTAGTCAAAGCATAAATGAAAATTAAATAAAGTTTCCATTCACAATATACATATAGAAATGTGGGTGGGGACGTGTATTTTAAAGTTTTCGTGGCCATTCTATATATTACGTGAGCAAAATGAGACAGGCTTGATTTCCGCGTGAGCTTATTATTAGAAATATAGTTTCAAGGAGACATTTTTGAAAGTTTATCCGATTATTTTATATTAAAGTGATTAAACAATTTATTTTCTTTATTTATTGACACGTTCTTATTGCTTTAAAAAGTGTTCATTAAAACTAATTCATAAAGTCCATTTAGAAGAGTAATAAAAATTAATCAATAGACGGCAATGGAAACGTCATTGAATTACTTTGTGGTAATTATTTTTATGCTATTGATGCAAGAAGGTGTTACATCAAGAAGGTGCAACACCTATACGCCAGGGTCGATTCGTGCACCATAAAAAGAAAAAGGAGGATTTATTTATACCCTCGGTTTCCCATCTGACTCGCACTTAACCACACACCCTATTAAAAAAAAAATTATATATTTTCATCTCCCAAAGAATTCAACCCTTCCAAAATAATCATTCAATAAAATATTTTTTGATTTCGGATATAATGAATACATAAGTTTTGTAAAATTCAAATCTGTATCTTGTTTATTATACGAACTAAATTGAACTGACAGACGGACAGATAGACCAGACATACAGACAAGCAGACATTGTATAGGTATATAGTCTCCATCAAATAAATTATATCTATATCTATATATATTTATATTTCATTTATATATATATATTATGTTTATTTTTATTTTCATTAAGCAGAGGACAATCTTATTGATTTTTCATTATTATCAAGGATTGTGATTTGTGAAATGTCCCTGTTAAGATCTCTTTAAGCAGAATTAGGCATAATGTTTTAATTGAAAAGTTTTTATTTTGCCGAGAGTAGCAGAGTTGTTGTTATGTTGAATCATAAAAAGAAACAAAGAGTTTTTTTTTTTTTTAGGTAACGCCTTGTTGGTTTATAGTGAAACATTGTTAAAATTAAATTAAATCTCCTTGTGAAACACCACCAACTCCAACCTAATTTAATTTTAATAGAAACAAAGAGGTTGTCTTCTTCTTGATGCAAATAAATATACACATTACACACATATATAGTATATCAAATATCTATATATCTATATGTATATCAGTGGCGGTTGGTGACTTTTCAATCAGGGGATGCTGTCCATAAAACTACCCTTCATTTTTTGAAATTTTATTTTAACCTTCGCTTTTTTTCGTAAATTTCATTGAATAGGGCATTATTTTCGTTATTTTTCAAATTTAACATTAGATTTTTAAAAAATATATTTTGGGACCTTCTCCCCAAACGGATACTGCTTTGTGCGAGTGAGGGTAGGAGTCAAAAATTAATTTTTGTGACTTAAAGAGATAGAAATCGACCATATTCCACAATGAATCACCCTGTCCTATAAGAAAATCCTAAATTTCTCATAATTCTATTGTTATAGGCTATGATTTGTCTATAGGACTCTTAGTTATTTCCAATCTTATATATTGAGAGTTCTTAGAAATGGATAAGTCCAAAGATTCTCGAATCATCATTATTTATTCCTTTTTTGTATTATTATTATTTTACTAGTTTCTCAGTGAAAACAATTTATATTCGACTAAAACTCGCCTGGACCTGCTTGAACTGGAAGATATACCAGGCAGGGACTTCGCAAACCCTCTATCTGCACCCTTTTCGGAAAAATCATTTACTTTAATTGCCCCTTGAAATTATGCAACAATTTTATTTCATTTCGAGAAACAATATACTTTTCAAAACAAAAAATGTTTTTTATAGAAATATTTGTAATAACGAGTAATAATTTGAAAATTTAAAGATCCTCCTGAAATTTTGAAGTCGACCTTATATATTTATGAAAATACTCTAAATGTTTGAAATTTTAGGGATGCGCCGCATCCACAGCATCCATTGACAGCACGCCACTGATGTATATAAATATTTGATTTATTTGCATCAAGCAGAGACCAACCTCTTTGTTTCTCTTTATGATAATGTTTTAAATTTAAAATGAGAGATCTCTGCATTCTTAAACGGCTTAACGTAAAATTATGAAAAAATTCCACAAATTTTCTCAACCTCTTCTTGTCGACCACAAAAAAGAAGGAATTAGATATCTCAAATACTTTCGAAGATATTGTGTGCGGAACCTTCGATATGTGACCCCGGTACGCACTTGGCAGTAACCTCGTTACTTTAATGTTAAAAAAGTTTGAAAATTCGCAGGCCGAGCCTGTACATTTGCATACGTTCCTAATGGAAATGTTATTTTCTGAATCTGCCACTTACCAGGTATAGATTTGCCAAGCTCCAGGTACTCCTGTACCGAGGGGCTTAGAAACCCAGGGGGCAGCGGGTTCTCCTTTCCGATCGGAATGTTCCTCGGTGGTTCATTTCCATCCTCCTCGGTATCATCAATATTTTCCAAAACACTTGTTCTTTTCACTGTCGACGATTTCTTCGTTTGGATTCGGTCGAATTCATTGAAGTCTCCAGCTAAAACAACATATTAAATGAAATTTGAAATTTTTCAAAGGAAAATATTAATAATAATACTTAAAAATAGGAAATTGCATTTCGTTTTCTCGACCCACTGATTCGAATCCAAAACCAATTGCAATAAACTTTCTTCTCTCCTGTGATGAACTTCTCGAACTGTCTTTGCAAAATTTGAAATTTCATTTTATGATTAGTATATCCTCAAATTTTCAAAGTTTATTCTGATTGAAATTAAAGAAGGAGAATTGATTCAGCTTGTCTCTGACAAGACTTAAATATTTTTTTTCTAATAAGTCTTCTTATCAAAAAGATTGATATAATGATTCTTAGGGAGGCATAAAATTACGGGATCTAATTTAATTAAAATTGCCATAAAAATATTTTAAACACCCAAATATCAGATATTACCATTACATACCAAATACCTTGTCTCTGCCTGCTTATGTATTTTATTTAAGATGTAAAAATATTTATAATTTTGAAGTGAAACATAAATAATAACAAACAAATATGTCTAATTGTAATTGTGGATAGAAAATGTGTGTTTTGCTTTGTTTATATTTTTAACATCCATATTTCAGAAGTAATTCGCAGTAATTTAGGATTTAAATTGAGTACCATCTACGAGGAATACAGCTTGATTTTGGTCTAAATAGTTCATCGAAATAGTGTTTCCTTTTTCCGATTTTGATTACCTTTGGATCAATTTGAAATGAGAATATTGACAAGATGCTTTCAATGAAGAGGAGGTTGTTAGTGAAGTCGCGTGGTGCTCACACTAGTTTTTATTTTTTGGAGATTTTACTTTAGTTTTCAAATGAAAATATTATCAAATAGTAAGACTTGAATTAAATACACTTAAAAGAATAGAAAAACGTTCGTTTTACAATTGTAAAATTAAAATTAATTTTTTATTAATATTTTGAATGCATAAAATTTTTTATAATTATTTAGTTTAAATTTTATTAACGAAGTGGCTAAATGTGAGTGAAGTCCACGGTTTCCGTATTTTTTTTCCATCTTTCATGAAAAGCAATTATTTTATAGAAATAATTTTCGTCAAAATTATTACTGCTAACCTATTTTTTAAGTTAAAGGGTTCTATATACGAAGGGACTAGCTCATAGAACACGACTTGGGCTTCACAATAACATGTTTGTAAATAAATCATAAGATGTCATTTGCTAAATCCGAGTTGTCATGAATACTTAAATTTTATTACATGTCAGAATGGTTGGGTTCATCCCCTAAGGAATCGAACCCGAATGCCAAAAATATGAAATCCGAACCAATTGGCTACGCTGTGAGGTGGACCCATCTGCCGCATATACCATATATATATATGTTGCAGTAAAAACCCGTTTTTAGTAAGAACGGGCTCTTACTAGTTAAAACGCGTTTCACTGAATACCTTTGTGGCAACTAGAATTTACTGATGTTGGTTGAGTTTGGTCCAAAGGTCTAGAATGTTCGTTTATAATCTTCCGCCTCATTTTGGGTGTTTATTTTCAATATTTTTTAAACGAAAATGTCAAAAATTACATCCTCTACAACTTTGCTTCTAATTTTTGACATTTTCGTTTAAAAAATTTTGAAAATAAACACCCAAAATGAGGAGGAAGGTCAAAAATGAAGATTCTAAACCTTTGAATCAAACTCAACCACATCAGTATATTCTAGTTGCCACAAAGGTATTCAGTGAAACGTGTTTTAACTAGTAAGAACCCGTTCTTTCTAAAAAACGGATTTTTACTGCAAAATATATATATCTGACTTGTAATAAACATTATTCTAGACAACTCAGATAATTTACTAAATTACACTGTCTAGTTATTTATTTAAAAAGTTTAAAGTATGCCTCTATCGGAAATTTCTACTCTTATATAAAAATTTTGGATATAGGAATAGTCAAAATGTTCTTCAATAATTGTTTTAATTCATCTTTTTTAAAATTATCATTTATCCAGATTTTTTCTGTTGGGGGTATTTAAAAATAAAACAAACAAAATATTCATTTTTCAGTAATGCAAATCAACTTTGAATTGTTTTTCAAATGGTGTTTAAATTGAGTTTGATAATAATCATAAATAAAAGTCAAGGTGTTTCAAATTAAAATAAATAATAGCGATAAATACAAAGAAAGAAAGAAATGTCTCCTTCAGGTCAAATGCCCTGAACTAATGAAGTATAAACTGGTCCAGTAAGCTGAATGAATGGCTAGTAAGTATCAGCCGTGGCAATAGTGCAAGTAATCTCGAATGACATTTCACTCGAACTCAGCAGTCGCAGATAATGGCTTGGAACTAAGAACACGTTTATTCCCTTAGAAAATTCCAAAATTACGCAACGAAAATATTTCCATGACCTCCGATTCTAAGGTCAAGGGGTATGTATTACATCGTGATTGAAAACGGCTCCGCCCTGGTCTCCAGGATATTTAATTATTCCAATCTAATTAGCTGCATTGCTTCATCATCAATTTATTAAAAAATCAAAAATATCAAAATCATTTTTTTTTTTAAATTAAATTATTTTTATTTTATTATGATTGGCAGCTCGCCATACAAAAGGATGTGTTAGACATGTTTATGCGAGAACGGCCTTGGAATATTGAAAACACCGGTTCACATAATCAGTTAAGTTAAGAAACGTGTTCTTCGATTTTAGAGTGCCAGTTCTAGCCTCATACGCACCCTGGGGCGAAATTTTTTTCCGCACCCCTTAAATAACCCTTAAGTAACAATTATTGAGTTGTTTTTTATTATAGCCTACAATTACTCTTTATCTTTATGTAAAGAACTAAATAGAGAACAAGGACGTATTTTACTGAAGTCATGAAATGAAACAATATTTACGATAAAAATGAAGAGAATGTTTATTCTAAGAAAATATTTATTTTAAAATAGTAAATATTATAAATTAAATAATTAGCGTCAAGTTTAAGCATCTTGTTGAGTATCTTTTTTTGAAAAAAAGATGGAATTTTTTCTAAAATCAACCCAGATTAGGTACATAATAACCATTAAAATATTAAGAAATGAATTTAAATTTTATTTAGGCCTTCTGATATACAATGTAAAAATATTTCTATTAAAATCTTAGATTAGTTCCTAAATAAAATTTAAATTCATTTCTCAATATTATAAATTAAGTTCATAGAGAGAAATAAAGAGGTTGTCCGCTGCTTGATGCAAATAAACATACACACATATATATAAAATATATACCTATATGTATATATATATTATTCATCAATAAGTATCATTTCTTCATTTTATACTATTATTATATCAAAGAATATCATTTGTCCTCATTTCAAGTATTGTATTCATTATTATTCTATTCAGTTATTTATCACATTGTTAATTTTATTACTATTTACAAATATTTAATTACCTTCAATACATATAATTTCATATAATTAATTTTAAAATCTTTTGTTAAAATAAATTTTATTACTTAACTAAAAATTCAACTTTTATATATTAAATTTATTTCTTGTTTCATTTGCACATTTGATCCGCCTCTATCAACCTGAATCATTATATTTACTTTGAGTTTAAGTTGGAAGGTAGTATTTACAGTCCGTACTATAAAGCCAACTTAAACAGAATATTTATACAAAACCTATGGATAACACCAGAAATTAGAGTTGTGGAATTCCCCTCAATTTCTAACCCCCTTTTTTGAATTAACAAAATTAATTGTCACGTCCATAAATAAACAAAAAAATAAATTATATATATATATGTG
This sequence comes from Forficula auricularia, assembly GCA_024734495.1. Lineage (NCBI taxonomy): Eukaryota > Metazoa > Arthropoda > Insecta > Dermaptera > Forficulidae > Forficula > Forficula auricularia. Next base: position 2,673,070 of record JALMQS010000101.1, on the reverse strand, counting down.
TGTGTGTGTATGTTTATTTGCATCAAGCAGAGGACAACCTCTTTGTTTCTCTTTATGAATCAACAATTCTGCTACTCCCGGCAAAATAAAAACTTTTCAAATAAATTAAGTTGATGTAGTCATCCATAGAGTTGCCTCTCAATTCTCGTATATTAAAATTTATTTTTATTTATTTTATTTAGAATTGAAAAATATTTATAATTATGAATTGAAACATATATAATAAGTATATTTAACCACAGCACCCAAAGCTCGTCAATTTTTATTTTTCATTAGCCCTGGATTCTTAGTTTAGAGTGTTGTGATTAATTGGGAGGAGTTTTAATATAGTCTGATAATAAATAATAATAGTCAAGCCCCTACAGAGCAGCGAAAATAAAAGAAAAGGATTAAAATAATGATATTTCATCTTCATTTGGACACTAAGCATTGGTTTGAGTTCACAGGTAGTTAAATATAGTGATATCTCAGCTGGTTAAAGACTTGCTCTATTTAGAACTTCGATCCAGGAAAATTGGTGTTTTGTTTTGTTTTTTCAAAGTGTCTCAAAAACTGTTTAAGATAAGTTGATTACAAAATTAATTAAAACTATAGTGTTTAGGCCTATAAAAATCTCTGTATTTGTAACCTTGAAAAAATAGTATTTGAAGAGATATTAATTTAATTTAAAAAAAAAAACACATGAATAAACGTCAAGAATGCTTTAAGAATAATATTTCCCGATTTCAACCAAAATATATAATCAGCTTTTAATCTCATTATAAAATATGACATTTTCTTTTGATATTTTTATAATTTTTTGAGCACATAGAATTGAGCCAGTGGCGTGTTGTCAAATTTCGGGCTCGCCGAAAAACTCGTATAGGGTCCCATAAAATTACAAAAATGTTTATAAAATTATATAATTAATAATAATATTTATAAAGGGTTCCCGCGGCTGAGGGTCTACATTACTAATTCTCTGAATTTAGCAAATTTTTTTCTTTTATTACATTTTTTCAATTTTCAATTTTTTTTTTCTAATAATATTAAATAATTATGTCAGATTGTGACGTTATACGCCCAGCCCAAATTTACGAGACTCTTTTCCTATCAATCTAATACGCTACCCCCACTACTACCCCCTTTGATCGAAATTGCAAGTTCAGGCAGGCAAGCCTAGTTCCGGCTTCCAGTCCACGCTATCAACATCTTTCCCACGCCTCAACTCCATCTTGACTTATTTCCTCTTCAATTTGGGAGTGGTTTTTCTTTAAAATCGGTTATATTTTAATTTTTAAACTAATTAATCATCTGAAGTGAAATTTTTAAAAATTAGTTCCCTGGAAGATGAAAACTCGTAGACGTCTAATCTCTTAACTTGTGTAATCTCATTTGAAAAAATTATTGATTATTTTATTAATTAAAATAAATACAATTTTTTATAAAAAAATCGAATTTTGTCTAAAAAAATACAAAAATTTTGTGAAAATTTGAAAAATATAAAGCTTTATCGAAGAATATAGTTGCATAGTTGCATTAAGCAACAACTGTTTATATTTTTCACATTTTCAATTGATAAAGGGAAAATTTCTCTAGAATTGTTTTGAATTTAATTAAACATTTCTCGATTTCTTTTATAAAGAATTAATTGTATTTATGTTGTCTAATCATATGTATATTGGCTTGGAAAATTTTTCTTATAATTTGAGTTTAATATTAATTTATTATTTTTAAATTCCAGTGCCCGGTCGAACGCAGGTGGCTAATCCTGATTGCAAGCGAGTCTCTCTGAATCAGCTTCAGCAGTCTTCTCTTCCAATGTGAGTTTCTACCGTATTTCCCCCCCCCCCCCCCCCCAATCCATAAGGGCCTAGTATGTCTTTTTAACCCTTTCGTGTCCGAACTTCTTTAGCGCAGTCAAGACGCTATAAATGATACTTCGTCTCTTAGTGCTAACCAGTTTACACAGAAGAGAGTCTGTGCTAAGACCTTTAGGCCTAAGATTTCTCGTATTAAGTTAAAATGTTTTTTTTAATATTAATTTGCATGTTTCATAATATTCTAATGCATGTTTAGCATTATTAGATGTAATTTCCGCACCCACCACCAATACTATTATTATTCTTTTGATTTTTGTAGATCTACAGGAGTCTGGATGATGATTCTTTCTGAAGAACTGTTTCGTCTTAAGCTGTCTCATCCGTTTAGGACAATTGATGTATATAATTAGACGTTGACCACCCCGCCCGAGAATCCGAGCGCCCAATTAAATAAACTTATATTGCAACGAATGTATGTATTCTCATTAATGCGGGGTGCAGAATCAATTTAATTAGTTTTCTTTAGGTCGATCTAGTGACATCTTAGAATTATTTCAAAATTTTCAATTTACTAGAAATATTTTTATGGTTAAATATAGTATAATATGGACATTTAGTTAGCTACTTAGATCATTAAATGGCATTAGAATATAGGATGTTTTTCTGTTTTTTTCTCTTTCAGACAGAGGTTTTCATCGTAATCCCTCATGTAGTATTTAGAAAATAATAATGTTTAAAAATTTCAATAAATTCATTTTGAAATAAAATGCATTAAATTTTTATTTTAATTAAAGAAATATATTCATTTTTTTTTTTTTTAATTTAAATTCAGATTTATTTTTTCCATAGATATGAATTTAATTCTAAATTTCAAACAAATTTAGAAAATTTAAATAAATTATTATTATTATTTTGGTAAAATAAAAATTATTTAATTAAGAAGAATAGGATTTTCTGTGACCCTTAACCACCTCCATTACCAATTGAGCACATGCAGTCCATGCATGCAAGCGTGCCTACCTTAAAAGACAGGAAGGAAGGAAAGAAGAATGTGTAAAGCTGAGGAATGGATGTTGATGGGTGGTTTAGTTTCAGTGTAAGTCTGTAAGTAAAACTCGATCTTGTGCCTTCTCGGGTTGTGTTAGGATGTCTCTCCTCTCTTTTCATTTAGGCACCCTCCGCCCATCATCCATTCTTACCCCACCACCGAGGGACATCTCACTCTCCTCTTCTTGATTATCCAAATATATATATATTTTACTTAGAGAAAGTGGTGTAGGTTTTAGGTGAAACATGATATTAATTAATAAAGTAAAGGGTGTGTAGTTTCACAGTGAATGAAATAAAACTCAAAGAGGTTTATACAAACTCAATATATTTCGGATTATTAGTCCATCATCAGGAGTTTACAGGTTAAAACAGTTTTAAAACTTGTGATGATGAAGTAATAATCCGAAATATATTGAGTTTGTATAAACCTCTTTGAGTTTTATTTTATTCACTGTGAAACTACACACCCTTTACTATATTAATTTCAAATATATATATATATATATATATATATATATATATATTAGATTTACAGTGTAGGTTAGTCTATATGAGACTATCTCTAGAAATGGAGTTTAAGTAACGGATATTTGATATTACCAATAAATTCGGAAGATAAGGCAATTGTACATTTTATTTTTTTAACTAATTTTATTAAAAGGAAAAAAAAACAGTCGTTTGATTTGTTATGACTCAAACAAATTAATTTTAATAGTACTTTTAGTAAAGTTCTAATAAATGAAATTTTGTTGTTTTGTTTTGATTAAAAAAGTTAATCCAAAAAAGTAACAAAGTCATTGTGTTGAAACCGAACATGATTTTGCAAATAAAAATATCGGAAGCAATTAATTTATCTCTCCACCAAAGAGAAGTGTAACTACTTCTTAACTTCCTTTTTAAAAATATATTGTAACCTAAAATCATTTTTGAATACAAGAAACATTATTAAGAATAAATATTGATTTCAAGGTCCTAGTTAATTATTAAGGAAGAAAAAAATATCCTTGTTAAAAACCTGCACAAAAATTTAAAACACTGAGATATATCAGAAGTTCAATAATAAAAATTATATACAAAAGAAACCAAGGTTTCACAAATATAGAATAGAATATTCAAGAGTTTGTAATAGTTTGTTCGTATATTATTCTCTGTAAATTGAAAATATATCTCTTGAAAAACAAATGGTTGTATTATAATTAATGTACTATAATTAGTTGTTAAATATTAGAGACAAGGAATTCCTTTGGTTGAATAGACTTTTTAAGGTTCCGTTTCAAAATTAAAACGGGCCCGCTACCTATAACGTGTTGGTTTGTCCGTCGGAGAAATGTAGCGTAAACTAAATAAAATAAATAAATAACTACTAAATAAACTAAATAAAACAACAACTAGAAATTTAGAAAATACATGTATTCATTTTCCCGCATATTAAAAATTGTATTAAAATTTTAATAGAATGGTTTTTTGGAAAGGTCCATTTTATGAGTCAAAAATAAATAATACTTATTTATCATAGAGTGTGAGATATTTCTATAAAAATCTCTTTAAGTAGAATTAAGTATATATATATAGAATAGAATATATATATATGGGTTAGTTTTTGCATTTTTATACTTCTGGTGTCCCACTGATTATGTATACAAAATTTGGTTGAGTTTTGTAAATATCCAAGATTTTCATTTTTTGACCGTACACCCCCACCCCCCATTTTGGGCGGTTAGTTTTTGCATTTTTAGACTTCTGGGGGTTCACTGATTATGTATACAAAATTTGATTGAGTTTGGGCTAGATTTTTAATTTTTAACCCCTCCCCCCCTTCACTTATAAGAGTTTTTTTTGTAGACCGAAATTTCATGGTTTAGCTCAATTTTTTTACTCAAAATAGTTTTAGCCGTTTTTGAGATATTTCAAAAAAAAGAAGGAAAATAACCAATTTTTTCATGCACGATTACAATAGTTGACCATATCCTGTATGGTAAAGTAAAAATATCTTCCAAGTTTCAAGTCTCTATCTCAATTTTAACCTGTGCCTCAGAGCGATGCAAGTTTTCCATCTAACAACATGGGGTTTTTGGCATTGAACGATCAATTTTTTATTCCGGCCAAAGCAATATTTCAAAAAATATGAAACTCTGTAGACTTTACCCTTATAATATCCTATATATATATATATATAACTCCTTCAGAGTTTTTTCAGATTTTTAGTTATTATAATATTGGAGTTACAGCTAGATAAAATACTGCCATATCCTAGTGTTAGTAAGTTATAGACTCTAAAATTATAATAGCTACAAATCTGTAAAAATTCTGAAGGGTACAACCTATTTAAAGGATAAAGTCTACAGAGTTAACAAAACATTGCTGGCCCGAATAAAAAATTGATCGTTCAACAAAAACCCCATATATTCAATTTAGATAGGCTCCCTCATTTTAATTAAAATTGAGATAGAGGTTGGAAACTTGGGATATTTTTTTTTTATTTCGAACCATATGAGCCCTTGTTCGCGTAAAAATTCGAAATACCCAAAATAAGGGTCACCCTAATATATATATATATATATATATCGTCATTTTAAATTAGAATAAATTTAAATATATATATATATGTTTTTTTTTTTATAAATTTATTCTAATTTAAAATGACGGTGTGAAAGAGCTGCAAAATAGCCGTTTTAAGTGATTTTTACAACTATCGGCGTTTAGAAAAAACTTACAATTTTGGAAAAATGTCAGGAGTTTGTTCATTTCCTTCTTATCAAATAAAAACTAATTCTCACTTATTTTGAAAGCTGTATATTAGGAACCCTCGGTATCCAGTCCGATTCGAACTTAGACAAGCTAGTTCAAGTATTTTTGGCTGCCAATCAAGGCAAGTCTTTCATAACAATTACATTTTAGAGACAAAGATAACATTTGACAACTATTTTCCAAAGGGAAGTAACTTTAAAACTCGAATGATTATTATATCTATCGTTTTTGGTTCATGTTCGACTTTTTAATAATTTAATAATAAATGAAATCATTTTATCTTTTACTCGAATTTTCATAATTTTATTTGAGAGATGTTCGTTTCGGCATATCAAGGTAATGCTGTTTCAGCATCTTCATTAACTCCTCTGCTTGAAGCAAATAAATATAGACATTGAAATTTATACAATATGTACCAGAGGCGTAGCCACGGGGGAGGGGGGGGGGGGACTCAGAACCCCCCAAGGGCAGGGCTCATTGGATGATTAACGGCAACGACAAACCGTTTCTTATAGCAAAGTAACCGTAATTAAATATATTTCATATGTTTAATCAATAATTATGTTCTTTTTTTAATTTCTTGACGTACCTTTTTAGTCCAGTTAAATTGTTCTCTAAAGAGCCCCTCGCGGGGAAGTTTTGAGGTAGTTTTGATTTCTTGATCCTATATGTTTTTCGGTGTGCTGAATCCGAATCTGAGATTTGCTAACAAAATTTCGTGACGGAACATTGTCAAAATTGCAAAAAAATGTAAAAAATCTCATTTTTTGGCGATTTTTTGCTTATAACTCGAAAACTATCAACTTTTCGTAAATATTCTTTCTATTCAAAATGAAAGTTCATAAAATTCCCTACAAAGTTCATGATTTAGGTTTTTTTCTCCGATGCTGAATATCTATAAAATTAAGAGTGTTATCAAAAATGTGGTCCAAGTAAACCTTCAAGTCAACAAAATTTCCTAGAGAATTAGACTAAAATCAAGTTTCTAGGATGAGTGGCTTTCATTTTATGAAGGAAAAACTGCGATTTTATGCAAAAAATTACAGTTTTTCAAAATTTCAACCTCATAGCGGCACAGGTTACAATGATCCAATTAAGATGAAACTTTGTTTTAATTGTATCAAATTTAATCTAGTTTTAAAATGTATAGAATGGTCTTTGTCTAAAACGTGCTCTTTCATGGTCAAAATGGGATAAAGTCGAAAAAAGTGCGAGTTTTTGGGATTTGCCGAAACAGAAAAAATACGCCAATTTTCAACTAGCGCTTGAGCCCGAACGATTGGTTGGAGAAACAACCTAAATGATGAAATTTGTAGGAAATTTTATGAACTTTCATTTTGAATAGGAAGATTATTTACGATAAGTTGATTCGAGTTATAAGCAAACCGCAAAAAATGAGAATTTTTACCTTTTTGTGCATTTTTGACAATGTTCCCTCCGAAATTTTGTTAGCAAACCTCTGTTCGGATTCAGCACACCCAAAAACTTAAAGGGTCGAAGAAATTACAACTACCCCAAAACTTTCCGGGTAAAAACACAATTTAACTGGTCTATTTGTTTTAATAAAAAAAAATTTCCACTATATATTTTGCTTTGAGGATTGACCGACCCCCCTCCCCCCCATAAAAATTTTCTGGCTACGCCACTGTTATATACACCAGTGGCGTGCTGTGGCTTTTCAACCATGGGATGCTGTTCAAAAAATAGACTTTCATTTTTTTTTAATTTTTTTTTTTATTCTTCACTTCTTTTTGCAAAATATATCGATAACCGCATCATAGAATTTGTCGTTATTTTTTTCAAATTGAACATTAGATTTATATGAATTGATATTTAAACAGAACGAATAATCTATATTCACTTCAGTTTCTTCTGGTGATGTTTCAATTCTTTTCATATATTACTTCTAAGGAAAGTGGTGTTGGTTGTAAGTGAAACATAGTAAATAAAAGAATATATATAAATATATATATATGTATCAATACATGGTTACTGATTAGATTTTGCAATATGAAACCATGAAAAGAAAATGGATATTATGAATTTTCTTTCTTATAGTTAATTTATTAGAAATTCGCAATTCCCTCTTTGTCCTGTCCCTATTCATATTAAAATTTATTAATTATCTAAATTTAATAATATACAATTTTAACAATTCCAATATTTAAATAATTATGTAATATGATTTGTAATATTAATTAGATTTTCTTTTTATTATTACTTGTAAAAAGTATCAAATTTAATCAAAGAATGAATAATAATTTAAATTTCAAATTTAATTCATTATTCACATTTATTTTCTCTTACAATACATTAAAAAATGATTCTCAGCTTGAATGATAGAGAAATGAGAGGTTAATCAAGAGCTAAAAATGACGAGCTGTCATTTTGAGAAATGGTGTTCTTGGCTTTCCTGGAGATCTCTGTAGGTTCAGCAAAAATTTGCCATACCTCATTTTATTAGCTAAATTATTATTTACCCACTCTTTTCTCCTTTTCTTATATCTATTTCTTCTAATGAGAGGGCTAAAAGTGTAATCAAATCAAATCTTCAGTCTTTTTCTTAAATATTTTTTTTTCTTTTTAGCATTAAGTCGTAATCGAATATATATTCTGGTTCGGCCATTTCCTTTACAAGTCTGTATTAATTAGAAGATACCCTCTTTGATTTGCTCTATCATCAGCAACTCTACTATTGTCTACAAGAAAACCTTCTAATTTTAGATATACAAAATTCCTCACATTTTTTGAATAATACATACTTATTAGTTTTCTAATTCAGCTATTGGGGGAACAACATCGCTTACATAGACCAAACATTAGTAATTACATTAATTAATTAAATAAATATATACATTAGTTTAGAAAGGCAGTACATCTGTTGAGAAGTTAGAACAGTTAACATTTTCAGTATGTGGTACTCAAGGACAGAAACCTCAATTCATTATAAAGTGCCTTAGTAGGATGATCATCCCCTCTAAGATTTTGCTTAACTAGCCAGGGGGGGGGGGTTTATACAAGGGGGATACCCCTCTTCCCATCTACCTCCTCCTCTGAGTATGAAAAAAAGTAAGCAGAAGATGAAGGAATGTAAGGATGGATAACAAGGGGAGGTAGACAACAAACTTTCAGGTTGTAGACACAATAAAAATTATTAAAATGCATAGAATGAAAAAGAAAAGAAGAAATTGAAAGAGAAAAACAGAACCAGGCAGGATACGACAAAAAGAAAGAAATCAACATCAAAATAAGATGAAGACCGGAAACTCAAAAAGGGAACTGCGAATCATTTATTTAGTTGTTATATAACTTTAGTATGTATGTTGTTTATTAATTATGGTATGAATTTATATTAATATTTTTTTTTTTTTATAAAATTTCTTTCAAATTATTTCTCAATAAATGAAAATATTGAATGATTTTTATTGGCATTTTAGCAAAAAAAACCCCATTGAAATCCTAGTTATAGATACTTTTATTTCTTTTCTTTCATATATTCCTGTTCAATGTAATCAAAATCAAAAACAACTTCTCGATTTATAAATTCTTTATTTATAAATATTAGCTATGTTTTGATGACTCATCTTCGTCAAGCTTCAATTATAATTCACACAAGATATACATAACTCATTATCTTTTTACTCTATAATATGAAAAAATTGAAATACCTTTCAACCAGTGCTTTCTTCGTAAAATAATTATTATAAGGTATAAGCTATATGAAGCGTACAAATTTGAAGGTATACGCCGGGAAGGGACATTTAATAAATGAAGAAACTGTAATGTAAAATAAAATGTTGGTACAACTAAAAACAGGATATAAGCTATATGCTCAGATCAAAAAACAGGGTATACGCCGTATACCGACGTATACCGCCGTATACCCTCCACTACAGCCCTGATTTCAACTATAATGAGTATGAAGCATGTGTATTTAAGAATGAAAATATTCATTCATTTTTTAATAAATTAAAAAAGACACATTTCTTTAGATGTATTATGAATTTAGTTTCAAATCGAAAATTTATGGTGTAAAAGATATTTTGGAGGAGGCTGAGATTGAAAACTTATACAAAATCCGTATTCAAGGAGGGAGATATAGCCCTCTCCAAAATATCATTTACACAATATATTTTTGATTTGATTATAAATTTATAATACATCTAAAAAAATGTGTCTTTTTTAATTTATTCCAAGAATCAATGAATATTAACACACATTTATTCTTTAGAGTATGTACATATAAAGGTGTGCATGCATTTTTTAATGAATATAAATTTTAAAATAAATTTGATTGGATGTTGATGAGGCAGTCCAAAGAAAGAAGATAATTTATACTATCTTTTTATTTTTATTTTGGACTGACTCATCAACATCCAATCAACTTCACTTATCAGTCCGTCTCCAAAAATTACTCCAATCTTTTTAAAATAAATTATTAAATTATAAATTTTCATTTTATATATATATATATATATAATTTATTAAACAGACTACGGTTTTATTTCATTTAATTAAATAAATGTCTTTATAATAATGACATAATTGTAATTGTAATTTTTATTAATGAATTTAAATTTTATTAGAAAAAATTAGGGGAAAATAATCACGGGATTTGGGATCGAATCGCGGTGTATTGTATTAATTTTCAAATGATAAAGAATAAAAATTACATTTAAATAACGTTCCATTAAAAATTTCATTTTTTTAAATCTGAAAAAATTATTAATTATTTACTAATGTATGCAGATATTTTAATAATTATTTAATGAATCAGACGTTTGATAAGTATAAAGTATTATTTAATATTCTCTACTGAAAGACAAAATCTCGGCCTAATTATTTCATTTCCGACTTTCACAGATCTTTTTTTGAAAATCAAAAGTATTCATTTCTAATTCTGTCTTTCAATGAGTTTTATTTTAATAAGTTTTTTTTATTATTATTTTTTTTTTTTTTTTTACGGAAAGTGAATCGTCCGACTGATTATACAATAATGGATGGAATCCTTAATAGTGAGTTGAATGCACACTCACCTGAACAGAGAATGTGTCCCGTGAAAAGTAAAAGATAAATGGTTATGTTCATTGTGTCTGGAGTACTCGCACAGCCATAGTAAACTGATTAAATCAATGCTTAAGATAAAATAGACAGCAAAATTTGAAAGCCTTAGAGAGAGGAGAGGTTACTTGGTGTAGTGTTTTGTATTGGGGTCAGGCTGCGTTCTACTGCAGAAACGAGCAGTACGGGATCCGCGGACTTCTGGAGGGGAGGGGACTCCAAGAAGGTCGTGACCCTTCTCCTACCTTTTAGCTCAGGTCCCTCAAGTTTACTACTTAAGCTTAATTATTGCTACTTCCTTTTACAACATTCTTGACTACATTAGTGATAAATAAGAATTCAAAACATGGCTAATGTATCTACCTTATTGTGATGTTATTTAAAAAAAAGTCCAATTTTTTTAATTAACTATTAAGGGACCCGCTTATGCCCCTCCCTCGCCTTCAGGAAGTTTGGGTCACCATGAATTTACGTCATCTGTGCTTTTAGATTTCGAAAGCTATTATTATTATTTTTATTTTTTAATTTTTGAGGAAATTCCGGTTGAAATAGTCTTACTGCTAGGAGAGCACGTGGGCCACCTCTGAAAAGTTCCCCTAGAGGGAGAAAAATTATTACCTCAATTCCGTGTAAAATTTTTTACCTTTGAATCCTGAAATTACTTTGCACCCCGAGTGGTTGGCATATTGTGGATTCATTTAAATGTTTTTATTTATTAAGGTTCCATTTAAAAAGTAAAAGATAAGTTTTTAGTGTCGCTAAAATGTCTATCTGTAAGTCTTTGTGAGCATTGTAGCTCGTAAACTAAATAAGACACAAGTTTCACCGTCCTCTGGGCCGTACCGTGTAAGATACAAATAATGAAAAAATAATATGAAATAAACTTTTGATTAATAATGTATATAGGACCAAGATATCGTTTAGACATTCGAGATATCTTAAAGACATATGCTTGTCTTACTGGTGCTCTAGAAGATATCTAATTTCCGCATATTCTACATCTTTTAGATATACTTTTAGGGCTCTAAAAGATGCTCTTCTTAACACTTTTTAGTAGGGGGTGGGGTCTTATAAAATTTAGACAACGATTTGAACTCTACTCATTAAGTTCTTTTCAGAGATACTCATAAAGATCTAATTGATTGACATTGTGAAAATTGGAGGGTGGACGAATTCGGCCGGGGGCTTATCTCAAATTTGAACAAAAATTATTGAACTTTACTTATTAAGACCTTTCCGGAAATCACCATTAATCTTGGATTGACTGAAAATATGAGAATTTGAGGGAAGGAATGTGCAAAACCTTGGAGGCAGATCAACTAAAATTATATATTAATAACAACAAACTAAGTGTAAAATTATAATTTTTCACCAAGACATCTTTAAAATTTCTTGTAGAGTAATCTTAAACACATCTTACCAAGACCTCTAGAAAACATCTTTAGAAGCGAGTGGCAAGATAAGATCACAAGATCAAAAAAGAGTTGAATATGACATCTTTTAAAGCAAGTGTGCTATTTGGGTATTTATGTGGATATATCTACATTATATATTTCATGATTGATAATACATAGGGTGAGACACTGTATATAATTATATTTAGGTATATTTTGTTTTATAAAGTTTATAAATATAATTAAATAGTAAAATATTTTTGTCATGAGATTTCAATTTAACAACTAATCAAATCTTAAACAAATTCATCACTCGCTTATTTCATGATTCCATATAACAAATTACAGTACCGGCTTTAAAGTGATTTTATTTAAATTCTTTAAAGCGTTATCATAATATAAAGCCATAATTAAACAATAAACATTGAAGGAGACAATAAAAGGCGGTAGGTATATATATTTTCGCCCCCCCCCCCCCCTAAATAAATTTTTTTCAACACTTTATTACTATTTTTTTGTACATTTAAAGATAAATTATTTATATTTTACAAAAATAAGTATCATAATAAGTAATAAGTTTTTAGGAAAGTATTTTAATCAAAACGAGGTAAAATGATCATTAGTTTTTTTTTCATTGAAGGACTTTCACCATCTTGATGAAAACTAATATTTAGAATAATATATTCGGAGTAACTTAAAAAATGAAATTATTTACCTCGTAGTTTTGATAAAAAAATAAAAAAAAACATATTTGGGCGATTATTTTTAGTGGAGGGGATATAAGATCAATGGCTTGGAAACGATCCATTCATAAAGAGGATATAGTAGTGTGAGAAGGAGAGTCACGTTAAAAAAAACATAACCTAAAATTTTAGCACCATTCATATGTATAGAGTGGTTACGAGGCTAAATGAAAGTACTTGGAAACATTTGGAAGTACTTGGAAATATTTGAAAGTGCTTGGAAATATTTGGAAGTATTTGGAAATATTTGGAAGTACAAGTGGAAGTAGGTGTACAGCATTTTAGGTTGCGGATCACCCGTCGGGAACAACTGTCCAGCATGATCCCTGTATGAAGATTTTCTACTTGGTATTGATATTAAGATAATTACATTAGGAAATATATTTTTAATAGTTTTAAGTGTGTTATTTTGGGGAGTCGGGTTGTCCGAGCTGGCTAAGCCGCTGGCCCCGTTTCAGCATCGTTGATGACGATATTCAAGTGGGAGGTCCGCGTTCGAGCCTGGCTAGTATATAAAATTTCTTCCGGCTAAAACTCGGCTCCCTCACTAACCCTACTAACACTTTACTGATGTGCTGTCTAAATGGGCTTTGTTCCCGGTGACAATATATAAAACAAGAAAAAAAAAGTGTTCTATTTATTATTAGGGTGGCAGCATAACCTGAGAACGTACCGAGTCTCGAAAAAGGTATCACTTTTTCCTTCGATTTCAATTAAATTAAATCTAAAAGTTTTTTTATATATAAAATTATTTTTTTATTGATATTCATCCTTCTAAGGAGGCGGCTAAAAATAATCACATACGAAATTTACTAAGTCCAATCCTGGAAAATGAAAACAATATCTACCATTTGCAGATTGATCAAAGCTGAGCCATTTTCAGGAAATGCTGCCTCGCAGCTGCTCAATTGGAATCCGCTCCCATTGTCCTAATATTTGGCATGATCGTTACTTCATCAGCTTCTGTCTCTTTTGCTTAAATCCTTTGCTTTACCTATGGACATGGCTCTAGAAAATAAACCACACGATCTAACCTTGAGCCGTTTTCCCTGAACAAAGGAGAGAGTTTGCAATTTGGAATAGGGTTTAATATTTATATACTATTATAACTTTCTTTGTTTCCACGTAGATAAGTATGAAATGACTTTTCATGTTGTAACAAATAATAAACAATAGTAAAAGAATTAATCTGATTAGAGTCAAGTCCTCAAATGCATTTAGATAGAATATATGAATATTTATTTTTATTTATTTAGTATAATATTAAAAATGTATTAAATCTTATATTATTATATGAGCAATTCTTGTGTATATGTATATATATATAGAATCGGTTTCTCAAAAACGGCTCTAATGATTTCGATAAAAATTGTTGTAGCCTATTTATCAATTCTCATGAGTTATTAGTCATGTATAAATTTTAATCCGATTGAAATAAAGGAAGGGGTTGTAAATTAGGAGTGTCGAAAAATAAATAATTTAATCGTTGATGTCTCGTCTTCGCTAAGTCGCAGAGCCTTGAAATTTGAAACTTAAGCTATCTAGAGGCTACAAGAAGTGACACAAGATTTTCGCTAAAATAGAAGTCCCGGAAGTTGATGTTTACGTACGTAAGAATTTACCCCTCTGAGTTTCGCAACCATAAATCTCAGTGCTACGAAATTCGAAACTTAAGCTCGATATAGGCTAAAAGGGGTACATCGAGCTTTTTGCTTGAAATCAAAACACCGGAAGTGGACATTTACATGAGAGATTTTTCGTTTTTTCTTATTTTCTAAAAGACGGCACTAAAGAACCGAGCATCACTCGGTGCTCCAGGCACTTATAATATAAATGGGAATGTTTATTTGCATCAAGCAGAGGACAACCTCTTTGTTTCTCTTTATGAATCATCAACTCTGCTACTCTAGGCAAAATTAAAACTTTTCAATATAATATAAATGTTCTTTTATTATGAAATAAATACACTCAATTGATAAAAACAATCAGAAATTGCAAGTAAAAGTGTAAACTTTTTAAATTTTCGGTACTCTTTCTGAGAAATTTGAACTATTAAAACTATTTTTATTAATCACTTTAAACACAAGTAGTTACTAAAATAATAAAATAACTTTTTAACCTAACAATATTTTATTTTCGGATTTGCACCAAATTTGTATATTACTTTATTTTCTTACATCTTGCAGACCAAAGGCTCAGATATAATTAGAGTAAAATAAACTGATGTGGCCATCCAGATACCTTTATCATACACCTGTCCTCTATCTTATAATTATTATTTAATAAAATAATTTATAATCATTTACGAGAGAAACCCTCTCTCCCATTTAATTTTAGGCTTAATATCAACTAATCATATCTCTTTTTAAATATATGGGACTCTTCTAAGATAAAGAGCTTTCTAGTATTTTTGTTTAAAAATTTTAACATTATACATTTTTTTGAACCCCCCTTCATTTGGGTCACTAACAATTTCACAAATTGAGTCATTTTCATAAATCTGTTTAGGGTGTATATCCAAAATTCTGTATAAATCGATCAAAAGTTCTACTTATATTGACAGCTATTTTTGAAGACCCCCCTCCCCCCCGAGGGGTCTTCAAAAGGATTTTTTTTACTATAGAATCCCTTTTTAAGTAAATTGCATTTTTCTTGTTTTTTTAGTTTGGAAAGTAGTATATATCCCCCCCTCCACATTGATTTTTGGTTCGATTTCAACCAAAATCTAATAAGCTCTTAATCTCAATATCAAGAATCTTCATTGGAAATCTCGTTATGTTATTCATTCTATTCCAGTTTTTCCTGGGGCAAGATAATAAATATTTCCTTTGAGATATTTAATTATAAATATATTTAAATAATAATAATGATGATCATAATCATCACTGAGTATACAATTCCTAGACTACTTGCTTCCATATATATGTTTTTAGTCAGTCTCAAAATCAAGACCTGCGCATTATATGAAAAAAGTTTCAAATAAAAGTTTATTTATACTATATACTGGGTGAGTTTTTAGTCAGTCTTATAAATCAAGACTTGAACATTATATGAAAAAAGTTTCAAATAAAACTTTATTTATACTATATCATGGGGGAAACTAAACTAAAGGTCGACAAACAATAGCATATATGCTCCAAGCATATAAGTTTCCAAGGGTATTTTGAGGTCAAGTTCTGTTTTTAAAATAGAAAGCTATATGTTTCTGTAAATATTCTGAATCTACAAAAAATAAACTGAACAACTTTTATAAGAACTATTTTTTGTGGAAGAAGTGTGACATAGGCTGCCATTGAAATGAATGCCGACTGATTTCCTGATAGGAACACACGCTTCCAAGCTTCATTTTATCGTGTTGTAAATCTGTTAAAAAAAACAAGAAATTAAAGGCTATGAAAATACTGAGAAACAGGCCAAAATAACGAAATTGGAACTGGAATTCATCCAAAAGACTTCCGATACACTCTGGAATGTTTCAGAACAGTGTCGCAAAATTATTAAATTATTAATTATTTATTTAAAAACTAAATTTTTGATCATTATTATTTGATAAATAAGTTGAATGATTGTTAAAAAAAATTATTAGAATTTTTTTTGAGATATAATTGATTTAATATTTTTTAAATTTTTGATGTCGTATAAAAAAATAGTTCTTATAAAAGTTGTTCAGTTTTTTTTGTAGATTCAGAATATATACAGAAACATATAGCTTTCTTGTTAAAAAACAGAACTTGACCTTGAAATACCTTTAAAAGCTTGTTCTAGGTCGACAAACAATAGCATAGTTTAGTTTCCCCCCTGATATAAATAAACTTTTATTTGAAATTTTTTTCATATAATGCACTGTTTTTGAGTTATAAGACTGTCTCAAGATAAAAAATTCAGCCGGTATATAAATATATTCTAAATAAAATTTATTGAATATCTGAACAAAATTTATCTGTTTCGATTCCCCAAAGATTCAGACAGATGAGCATTGTAGTAAATTTATATATATAGGTATATACACCTAAATATATTTTTCATAGAAAGAAAGAAAGATTGATGCTTGATGCAAATAAACATACAGATATATATATATATATATATATAGATGAGAAAGAAGGAAAAAAATTTCAATATCCAAACGATACTGGCCCCATGAAAAATAATATTTATAATTAAAAAGAGCGATGATAAGGGCCAAGCCTTCGAAACTATAGTCTCAAACAAATAAATAATATATATATATATATATATTATACATATGTGTGTATGTTTATTTGAATCAAGCCGAGGACAACCTCTTTGTTTCTCTCTATGAATCAACAACTCTTCTACTCTCGGCAAAATAAAATCTTTTCAATTATATATTTTTTATTTTTTTTTTATTTTTAGAAGATATCAGAGTTATCGATAAGACGCTAAAAATATAATTTCTTGATAGACTCCAATTAGTTAAACAACCGAATTAATTGTTTATTGCAAAAATCCTTACAACAGAAAAAAATTGTTTGTCAATGAAAAACAAATAAATGGTATGTTTGGTCTCTTTCACCTGGTCCGGCCATGTAGATACTAAATTTATGCGGATCGACCAAAATGGTTGCCTAATGGACAGGCGACTTTCAGTCCTGATGTCTGTTCGTTTGTCTCATAAAATATTTTCTATTATTTTTATTTCGGGCGCCCTCTCTACATGACATCAGTAACCCCAGGGGGTTGCGATCCCCATTTCGAGAAGCTTGGGGCCTTAGGCACCCAAATGTCTAGATACAGGAGCTCAATCGTGTTATATCTACGATGTAGGGCTAAAGGGTGCAATGGATATACTTTGAATAGAAGCCTATGAAGTTCTTTCTTAGTCATCATTTAAGAAAGATGATTTGAACTGACTCTTAAGGTGGCCGTCTTCAAAAATGAAATTCATAAGATTTTAATAAAAATCTAGGGATGGGTAAATCTACTATCCGAAAATCCGTAATCAAAATTCCATATAGATTATCCGTCTAGTAACATTAATATGAAACTCCAAAGTTTCGCGGTTTTACATGGGCAGTATAGGGCAAACAAAAAACACGAATGTGTTATTGATTGCAAATCTCCAAAACCCATAAGATATCTACAAAAAACTAGACATATGTACTTAGAAATATGACAAATCATTTGAGCTCTTAAAAAATGTATCTCGTCGACTTATTTCCAGAGATATTAATAAATAAAGCCCTGTAATCAATAAAGATTGGTAGCTCTATCTCGCCCGACCAATTTTTTCTGAGAAGAACGCGCGTAAGACGCTCCTGCACGAAATGAAGGCCACCCTAAAATGTATTCATTTCTGGATACATGTTAGTTAGTCGTTTTTGCTTGTTTTGATGAATACTAATTCATGGAAATATTGAAAATATGGCCCTATTTTACAGCCTCTATAGGTGTGATCGAGAGTGTGATTATTCATGTTGTATTTTATATTAATCTACCCTGTAATGTTTTGACAATAAGAAAATTAATTTTTCACTCAAAATATTGGTGGTGAGAGAATGTCTTTTTACATGATAAAAATATATTATAAATTATGATTTGAGTAATTTAAGAAATCTTCATCTACGATGATACGTTTTTTAAGCCATTATTGAAAGCTCTACCCGAGGGGTGATCCGCGATTGGAAGTAGGTGTACACCTCTTAGGAATATTTTGGAAGTACTTGGAAATATTTGGAAGCACTTGAAAATATTTGGAAGTACTTGGCAATATTTGAAAGTACTTGGAAATATTTGAAAGCACTTGGGAATATTTGGAAATATTTGGAAGTACTTGGAAATATTTGGAAGTACAAGTGGAAGTAGGTCTACAGCATATTAGGTCGCGGTTCACCCCTCGACTCCACCCAACTTCACATCTGTCATTGAAGCAGAGTTCAGTATTTGGCGCAAGTGTGTAACCCATTTATTGTATCTGACATTTTGTGAATTCAACTCACATTATTTATAAAATGTAATTTTAGAAAACCTATCTATTAGTTCTTCGTTTATAAGATTTTAAGGAGCCAATCATGTGAATATTTTAGAATTCTATTAGATACCACAGAACCCGTTTCTAAGCAAATTAAAAATAAATTAATAAATACTAGTGGCTATGTTGAAATTTAATAAACTAAATAAATAAAATAAATTGAAACAATTTATATTAGAAAATTAAATGTATTCTGATAGTAAATAATAAATTCACGACAGTCTTTTTAGTTTTTGTAGAATGAAAAACAATATAATCCATAAATTAGTGGTTCTTGAATAAATTTTGCATCAAGGGTTCAAAAAAAGAAAAAGGTAAAAATCTTCTTTTGACGAGATAGCAATGAGAAATAAAAATTAACAAAACTTCAATTTTATTTTATTTTATTTTTCCTGTTATTAATTAACAATATTGGTTTATCTTTTTCAGTAAAAAAATATAGAATCAATTTTACAATGGGGCTACTAATTTATGCACTTTACTTATTTATATAAAAAATATTATAATAAAAAAGTCATGTTATGGGGATATGAATCACTTCATACAAACAGGGATCTAACTTCAGTTTTGTGCGACTTTTTCACTTTTTTAAGACCCGAATGCTTTTGAGGTAAATGAACTGAGCTGCTGGGCTAGGCCATCAGTATCAAGGGCGTAGAAGATTCTACGTATTCGCACTAGATAAACATATTAATATTTTTATATTTGATGACTCGGTGTACGATGATGTTTTGATTCAATGTTCTTTTTTATATTTACTATCACCAACAAAGCTAGAACAAATTAAATTAAAATTAATTTTTATGTTAAATTATTTTTCTAGTAAGATTGACGAATACCTTCAAATACGATTGCTAATTCCTCCTTCTTTGTGTCACAAAAAAACATTGTAGGATGGATCTTTAACCAGTAATAGATTAGCAGTATCTAAAATTCAAAATGGGTGGATTATATGCAAATATTCTAGTGCAGCTATTCTCAACATTTTTATAAATTCGTACCAATTAAACCAAATTAAAAATCTAAATACTATCAATAAAAATAGCTATGTAGTCCTTATAATTTGTCCGTGCCAGTTTTTCTTTTTGCAAATATATAATTTCATCCCAAAATATTAAATTTTAAACTTTTCCTCCAATAAAAGGTTGAAATATTCCTTTTTTTTGTTTTTCTTTGATCATAAATAAAAATGCAATGCAAACAACCAAATTTTTTTTTATTAAATAACGTGGTTTCTCGCATGGAAATAAATAGATTTTCGAAATATATTTTTTATATATTTTTGAAAATATATTAAAAAAATAAAAATTTTGTTTTAAATTTATATAATGTTTATGTTTTCTATATATAAACTATTTTTATTTCGCTCTAGTATAAATTTTATATAAATTTAACAGAAAAATTTTATATTTTTAATATATTTTCAAAAAATATATAAAAAACATATTTCGAAAATCTATTTATTTCCATACGGGTTAGGGAGGGAGCGAAGCGAAGGCGACCTTAGTTATGCAACTGTGAAGGGTACAAAAATATAGTTTTTTTAAAGATATTTTAACGATATTATATTTTTTCTTCTCTATAAAAAATAGGGTGCGTCGAGGTACTGAGCCCTGGGATAACTGGACCAGGAGTCCAGTAATTCCATATCTTTTGAATTTTACCATATTTTTTATTCTAATGCCACCTTTTCATGTTGGTTACACTCCAAAACATCGTTGTACACTAGAGTGTCAAAACATTTGACTCTGAGAAATGCGAACAAAATTTTGAACTTTTTTAATCTATTGAAGGAGACAATAAAAGAGTTGCCTTCAGCTGGAAAAATAAATGTTTAATTTATTTATAACGAGACTATAGTTTCGAGGGCTTTGCCTTCTTCATCAGTCTATTACAATTGATTCGCATGTATAAATGGTGAATCATAATTTGCCCAGACCGCGTGTA
>JALMQS010000101.1:2628366-2652233 GCA_024734495.1 Forficula auricularia | reverse complement strand
ATATGTAAACTCGAACAGTGTTTAGTTGTCGAATTAGATTTTAATAAAAATCCAGGATGGGTAATCACTATCCGAAAAAATCCGTAATCAAAATTCCGTATAGATTATCCGTCTAGTAACGTATACCATGAAACTCCAAAAGTTTCGCGGTTTTACATGGGCAGTATAGGGCAAACAAAAAACACGAATGTCGTTGTTGGTTGCAAAATCTCCGTAAACCCGCAAGATGTCCACAAAAAACTAGACATATGTGCTCAGAAATATGACAAATCGTTTGAGCTCTTAAAAAATGTATCTCGTCGACTTATTTCCAGAGATATTAATAAATAAAGCCCTGTAATCAATAAAGATTGGTAGCTCTATCTCGCCCGACCAATTTTTCTGAGAAGAACCGCGTAAGACGCTCCTGCACGAAATGAAGGCCACCCTAAAATGTATTCATTTCTGGATACATGTTAGTTAGTCGTTTTTGCTTGTTTTGATGAATACTAATTCATGGAAATATTGAAAATATGGCCCTATTTTACAGCCTCTACAGGTGTGATCGAGAGTGTGATTATTCATGTTGTATTTTATATTAATCTACCCTGTAATGTTTTGACAATAAGAAAATTAATTTTTCACTCAAAATATTGGTGGTGAGAGAATGTCTTTTTACATGATAAAAATATATTATAAATTATGATTTGAGTAATTTAAGAAATCTTCATCTACGATGATACCGTTTTTAAGCCATTATTGAAAGCTCTACCCGAGGGGTGATCCGCGATTGGAAGTAGGTGTACACCTCTTAGGAATATTTTGGAAGTACTTGGAAATATTTGGAAGCACTTGAAAATATTTGGAAGTACTTGGCAATATTTGAAAGTACTTGGAAATATTTGAAAGCACTTAGGGAATATTTGGAAATATTTGGAAGTACGGAAATATTTGGAAGTACAAGTGGAAGTAGGTCTACAGCATATTAGGTCGCGGTTCACCCCTCGACTCCACCCAACTTCACATCTGTCATTGAAGCAGAGTTCAGTATTTGGCGCAAGTGTGTAACCCATTTATTGTATCTGACATTTTGTGAATTCAACTCACATTATTTATAAAATGTAATTTTAGAAAACCTATCTATTAGTTCTTCGTTTATAAGATTTTAGGAGCCAATCATGTGAATATTTTAGAATTCTATTAGATACCACAAGAACCCGTTTCTAAGCAAATTAAAAATAAATTAATAAATACTAGTGGCTATGTTGAAATTTAATAAACTAAATAAATAAAATAAATTGAAACAATTTATATTAGAAAATTAAATGTATTCTGATAGTAAATAATAAATTCACGACAGTCTTTTTAGTTTTTGTAGAATGAAAAACAATATAATCACATAAATTAGTGGTTCTTGAATAAATTTTGCATCAAGGGTTCAAAAAAAGAAAAAAGGTAAAAATCTTCTTTTGACGAGATAGCAATGAGAAATAAAAATTAACAAAACTTCAACTTTATTTTATTTTATTTTTCCTGTTATTAATTAACAATATTGGTTTATCTTTTTCAGTAAAAAAATATGGAATCAATTTACAATGGGGCTACTAATTTATGCACTTTACTTATTTATATAAAAAATATTATAATAAAAAAGTCATGTTATGGGGATATGAATCACTTCCATACAAACAGGGATCTAACTTCAGTTTTGTGCGACTTTTTCACTTTTTAAGACCCGAATGCTTTTGAGGATAAATGAACTGAGCTGCTGGGCTAGGCCATCAGTATCAAGGGCGTAGAAGATTCTACGTATTCTGCACTAGATAAACATATTAATATTTTTATATTTGATGACTCGGTGTACGATGATGTTTGATTCAATGTTCTTTTTATATTTACTATCACCAACAAAGCTAGAACAAATTAAATTAAAATTAATTTTTATGTTAAATTATTTTTCTAGTAAGATTGACGAATACCTTCAAATGCGATTGCTAATTCCTCCTTCTTTGTGTCACAAAAAAACATTGTAGGATGGATCCTTTAACCAGTAATAGATTAGCAGTATCTAAAATTCAAAATGGGTGGATTATATGCAAATATTCTAGTGCAGCTATTCTCAACATTTTTATAAATTCGTACCAATTAAACCAAATTAAAAATCTAAATACTATCAATAAAAATAGCTATGTAGTCCTTATAATTTGTCCGTGCCAGTTTTTCTTTTTGCAAATATATAATTTCATCCCAAAATATTAAATTTTAAACTTTTCCTCCAATAAAAGGTTGAAATATTCCTTTTTTTGTTTTTCTTTGATCATAAATAAAAATGCAATGCAAACAACCAAATTTTTTTTATTAAATAACGTGGTTTCTCGCATGGAAATAAATAGATTTTCGAAATATATTTTTTATATATTTTTGAAAATATATTAAAAAAATAAAAATTTTGTTTTAAATTTATATAATGTTTATGTTTTCTATATATAAACTATTTTTATTTCGCTCTAGTATAAATTTTATATAAATTTAACAGAAAAAATTTTATATTTTTAATATATTTTCAAAAAATATATAAAAAACATATTTCGAAAATCTATTTATTTCCATACGGGTTAGGGAGGGAGCGAAGCGAAGGCGACCTTAGTTATGCAACTGTGAAGGGTACAAAAATATAGTTTTTTTAAAGATATTTTAACGATATTATATTTTTCTTCTCTATAAAAAATAGGGTGCGTCGAGGTACTGAGCCCTGGGATAACTGGACCAGGAGTCCAGTAATTCCATATCTTTTGAATTTTACCATATTTTTTATTCTAATGCCACCTTTTCATGTTGGTTACACTCCAAAACATCGTTGTACACTAGAGTGTCAAAACATTTGACTCTGAGAAATGCGAACAAAAATTTTGAACTTTTTTAATCTATTGAAGGAGACAATAAAAGAGTTGCCTTCAGCTGGAAAAATAAATGTTTAATTTATTTATAACGGAGACTATAGTTTCGAGGGCTTTGCCTTCTTCATCAGTCTATTACAATTGATTCGCATGTATAAATGGTGAATCATAATTTGCCCAGACCGCGTGTAAAACTCTTTCACACATCAATTTCTGTGAATCAATTTTAATAGGCTGATGAAGAGGGCAAAGCCTTTGAAACTATAGTCTCGTTATAAATAAATTAAAAATTTATTTCTCTAGCAGAAGACACTCTTTTATTCTCTCCTTCAAGTTATAAAAATTTTGCTTTTCTGGGAAAAAAGGAACTTTCATTTTTTTTTTTTTTAT
The DNA here is from genome assembly GCA_024734495.1 of Forficula auricularia. Taxonomy (NCBI): domain Eukaryota; kingdom Metazoa; phylum Arthropoda; class Insecta; order Dermaptera; family Forficulidae; genus Forficula; species Forficula auricularia. The sequence continues at coordinate 2,648,967 of JALMQS010000101.1, read as the reverse complement.
TTAATCTAGTTACATCGAAGTCTAGAGTGAAATAAGTAAAAGAAAGACTCTCGGCAAAACAAAAACTTTTCAATGAAATAAGTAATTTTATTCTTATTACATTATTCTTCTCGTTTTTTTTTGTTTTTTTTTAATGATATTGATGTGAGAAGGAGATACACCAGAAGGTGGATCCCCTAAAAGGCCTGTATGGGCTGGCCCCTCCATCGTGAAAAGAACAGAGCAGAAGGAAAAGAAGCCGGGATCACGAGCCAATCTCAGAAACTTAGATACAATTCAATATCCAATTTACTAAGGTTTTAGGGACTTCGAGCAGTGGTAAATTCTCCGCGCGATAAATTCGGTTAAAGTTATCTCCCACTTAATTTTTATTACCAGACCCTATACTTACAGAAAAAATGTCTGGGTATAGCCGGGAATCGAACCCGAGACCTCCGGGTTGCCAGTCAGTTACTCTGACCATTACACCACGGAGGCGGACATTTATCATATTTCATTTTTTATACTTCATTTACAACCTATTTGGTTAATTGAAGGAGTATTTAGAGTCGTATGTTTACAGGTGACTTTTTTAAAGTTATTAATCCTGGAAAAAGAGGGTGGCCCAACCCTTTATGGTAACTTGGCCATGTTGGACCACAGCATGGTCCAGTTACACCTGAAACTTATTTTGTTTATGTAAATTAGGCTACTTTTGCTTTAATTTTCTAGAATTAAATTCGACTTGACCATTTACCTTCTTGACCTTTAGAAATAAATAGAATAGAAAAAAAACTGAGGTCTTGGGGCAACTGGGCCAACACCAATGCCGCTAGTCGTCTTACATATTTTATAATTTTAAATCCATGCACAGATGAGACCAATTGTACCTACTGCAAGGGCCTTGAGGGATAGAGGAAAATGTCCAATTACTCGAAAGAAGTTAAAAATTAAGAAAACAGAAAATAGGGTGGGATGGTCCAATTACTCCAAATTTGTGGGGTAACTGGACCAACTCCAAAACTTAACAGTAAACTTAAGATAAATTCAAAAGTTGAACGTATCGTAATTATTTGAGGAAAAATAATTTTCGTAAGTCTCACCCTTTATTGAAAATCATCAACGGACCCTGGTGGATCTCCCCATCCCAGCCAATATCTCAGCTTGGTGAAATTTCGATTCTCTAGTGGGAATGTGTTTGGGGGTTCAAATCGTTACATGCCTTTTTTTAGGCATACATTATGTTGCTCATATTGATTATGCCTTTGCTAGTGTAGTGTATATTTGTTGTGACGTAAATTTTGGTTGACTTTTACGTACCCTTCATGACAACGGAGCTTCAGTTTTTTTGTTTGCTTATACCTTCACGTCGGCCGTAGGATGTATTACGGTACATATGTGTTACTTGAAACTTGATTAATACAGTCATGAGGCTATAAATTGTGAGCCAAAAATATGGAGTACCCATTCTTGGGAAAACAAAAGAAAATGGTCCAGTTACCACGACACATCTTACTCATTGAAATAAAAGTATAATTTGTGAGGAAATTATTTTTTATTTCTCTATCAAAGCCGAGAGAGCTTTCGCGAAATTTTCTTTTTTAATGGAGAGTGCTCTAAGTATCAAATACACAATAAACATCTATTTATTCCTATGTCTGCAGCTCTAAAGATCTCCCGCTTATTTTAATAAATACAAATTCTGATACGTTTATACCTTTTCCTGGAGTGTAGATCTATTATAAGTAGAAACAATGGAATTTAAATTTATCTCTTTGACCAGTTCTGGAGGTGAAATATATTCAAAAATTTCTCCGACAAAAAATTTATGAGTGATGAAGGAAATGCACGATCAAAATTTCTCAAACTCATTTGGTGTCGATCCAGTAAACAGCTATTGAGTCTATTTATAATAGCTAAAAATTAAGAAAATTTTATAAATAAGTAAATAATAAATAATTATCTTATTTAATATTTTAGAGGACATCATCTAGAAAATTAAATATAGAGGGTAAGGCATATACACAGTTTTTAAAATAAAAATCAAACTTAGTAACTTCTCAAAGATCATTTTAATTGATACTGAAAGAAACACATTTATATGGAGTTTATGATAAAATGCGCATTCAAGGGGCTATAGATAAGGATGTCATTTACTATTTTATATATGTATATATATATATACCGGGTGAGATTTTTATCTTGAGACAGTCTTATAACTCAAAAACAGTGTATTATATGAAAAAAAGTTTCAAATAAAAGTTTATTTATATGGAAGGAATAACTACTCTATTGTTTGTTCACTTACAACAAGATTTCAAGGGTATTTCAAGGTCAAGTTGTGTTTTTTAAATAGAAACCTATATATTTGATTACATATTCTGAATCTACGAAAAAAACTGATAACTTTCATAAAAACTATTTTTTTATTCTACATCAAATAAAATAAACTGCAACGGATCGTTGCTAAACTTTTATCCATTCATTTGAAATATTAATATGTTTGTTCCATTATTAATCAGATATCACTTACAATTTGTACTTCATGTTGACATTAATTAAAAATAATTCTATTTAATAGTCGAGGAATAACCATTCTACATTGGATTTTTGACATTCGGTTATTATATGTAACAATTGCTGAAGACATGGAGGAATCGACTTAAAATCAAAAATAACCATCGATTCTCATCTAATACTTGAGGAATTATAATTCTACATTAGGCTTTTGATATTTCAGTATTATTAGTAACTATTGCTAAAGACATGGAGGAATCGACTTAAAATCAAAAATAACGATCGATTCTCATCATACTAGAGGAATAGCTATTGCATTCCATTTTGATGTTTGACTATTAATGGCGACCTCTACATGAAAACGTGGAAGAATCACTTAAAATCAAAAAGACTAAATTCTTTTATAGCAAGCAACAAATCGAATTGTTTACCAAAAGAATTTAGTCTTTTTTGACCCACGTTTTCAGTAGGGGTTGCTCGACATGCAAAACATCAAAAATGAATGAAATAAACTATTCCTCTAGTATTAATGAAATCGATCGTTATTTTTGTTACATGTCGATTCCTCAGTCTTCAGCAATACCATAAAAACCGAAATGTCAAAATCCAATATAGAATGGTTATTCCTCAAGTATTAGATGAGAAGTCAACCGCTATTTTTAAACCGACTAAAAAGGAGGAGGTTCTCTATTCGATTGAATTTTTTTTTTTTTTTTTTTTTGTGCCTATGTTACCCCATTTAGGTGATAGCGTATTTGAAGAATTTAGTTTTTAAAATAAATTTTTTTTTTAATTTGCATCGATGGGACCATCCATCACTTACTGAGCAGCACTTCACTTCTTACAGAAAATGTACGAAAATGGCTCCATGAGTTGTTGTCAATCTACCTTCTGTGATCCTAGCTCTTGCCTCATTTATTTCTTTGGAATTCTTCTGATTTGAAATTTCAAAAAGCCAATACATAGTATGTTACATCAGTGAGTGAAAAATAAAGTAATCACCGATCTGAATAATAAAAAAAAATAAAAAATGACAATAGTAAAATTTTTATAATAGCAAGAATTGGTTTACCTTTTCAAGATAGCTAGAAAATTCTGTGGCAATTTTCAAGTCGATCAAGAGCTCAAAGGAATTTAATGTTGTAATTTTTAATTTAAAACAATAAAAATATTTAATATTTTTATTAAAATATTTTTGGTTGTCTGTTTAAGCTCTGCCGCAGGTTGTATTTTACAGGATTGGATGGGACTAATGATTCACAACATTGCCATTTAGGATGCATGCAATTTAAAGGCATATGAATGATCGACTAAGTGTGAAGGCGTTGCTTGACTAGTTCCATCCTCGAGATACTTTTGAGCTGCTTTCATAAGGATAAGCAGGTAATGTCTTATTAGTTTCTTTTTGAGACGAAGAACTGTTAGCAAAGTCATATGGGAGTTTTGATTGGTCACTGGGGAAGGTACATGGATGAAACGATGAATTTGAATAATATGCAGATATCTTTTGAGATAATGTCTCATTATCTGGGAGATGTCCTGGTTGGCGATCTGAATGGTCAGAAGCGATTACAGGCACGAAAATATGGATTTAACTGTATCACAGATTCTCTTCTAGGCACATGAAAAGGTGATGTTATTTGAATTGCAGATAAACGAGATGTGGAAGATACATCATCACTACTAATTGGTCGTGAAACAAGTTTATTTTTTGTCATTTGAGCACTCATTGTGTACAAAAGTAAAATTATCAATCAATTGATTCATAATTTCTAAAATTAAAAAAATACTAAGTTTTTGAAATAGGAAAATATACATAAATATTAATAATAATAATGAAAATTCAATCAAATAGTCTAATTAAATAAAATAACGGAATTAAAACTTATTCAAACTTACTCAATAGATAAAGGAGTAAGTTAGACTGACAAAATCATTTGTTGTACGGCAAGTCTGCTAACCAAGAAATCTAGAACTTTGCAAAAAAGGTGTGGCTTATCAATAAAAATATGCATTTTTTATATAAATTTCAGCTGATTAGCAGCTATAACCGTGACAAGAGTTACAAGAGTTAAGAGATTGGATTTTTTCCTAACTTTACCCGGTGGCAGGCAGAGAGGGATAAAATATCGGCAGCACCCTAGGCTAGGTCCACATAGGCGCCCCTCTAGCGGCCATATATTATAAATTTTAACTATTTTAATCTGCGACGAGACACACCCCACTTCCTTTAACCAATCGGAGCCAAAATTTGGCCTAACCACGACTCATGACACTTGATAAATACACTAATTTTTAAAAAAATCGTTCGAGTCGTTTTTAAGAAAATCTTCCATGTAAATGTCCACTTCCGAGTTTCCGATTTCGACCAAAAGCTTGCCGTACTCCTTCACCTATATCGAGCTTAATTTTCGAATTTCGTAGCTCTGAGACTTTTGGTTGTGAAATGCAGAGGGGGTACATACATATTTACATACAGACGACGCTAAAAATCATCCTGTCATCCAGCATTATAATTCATTCTCGGCCGCTGAGTGAGTGCCACCATCGCGCCTGAATTTTTGGAAAGTTTCAAATGGTAGGCGCGGCGGTCCCTCAGCTACCTAATTTATAGAGATATTTAAAATTCAATTTACTCTGTTTAGATATTCCCCTAAGATTATTAATACAAATTAATATATATATATATATATGCAAAACTCGGACTTATAAGATTATTTATTAAATTATTAATTGAAAGTTTTCTTTTTGAGTAGCAGAATTTTTATAAATTGAAGGAGACAATAAAAGAGTGTCTTTTGATGGACAATTTTCCAGAAAAAAAGTGAATACATACATACATATTTGTCAAACAAAAGCGTTGATGAGACCTTCAGTTTAAAAATCAATAACAGATTTTTTAAGAGCTCTGACAATGTATATAAACTGTACAGTATTCTGTAAATACATATGTATATACATATTGTATATATATTATTTCATTAAAATTCATATAATTAATTGTTTTATTTATCTGCTCCAATTATTTAACCACTAAAGTGAATTATTAACGGTTTTAGCAAGTTTTCTTTTTGTTATGAACTCAAACGACCTTTTTTTTGTTCTTTTCGAAAATCTGGAGAGGGTCCGGTCACAATTAATCCAGATTATCGAAGCTCTACTGTATTTATTATTACTATTAAATTATATTTATTTTTTGAATTTATCTACTTTGTTTTGAATGCTAATCTTTTCCAAATTGAATATTTGTCTAGTCAAATTTTTTATCTAGTAAAAATATTAAAATTTTCTAAATTATTTATAACATATATATAATAATAGCCGTTTTTAGTAATAGCGATAAAAGTCAAACCGTATAAGTATTCATCATCATCAAATTACAGTCTTAATATAATTTATCAGCTAATTTCATCAGTTTAAGTTTTTAATTTTTTTGATTTTTAAATTATACAAACGTGAGAAAAAAATAAAAATAGTAAGGGGACTCAGAATGTATATTCTCCAAGTTATTTAAAATAAGCTAAATAAAATCATGGCTGAAGGATCTGCGGAGATGGTTGGGAGCTTGGAATTTACCCCTTTGTTATTTAACCTTGACTTGTATTCAAATTTGACTTATCCAGGTCAGTTACTTTCTGTTGTTACTATTTCAACTTCCCATCTTCAGGGTTAGCCAGCAGAAATATATATATCGACTCTCCAAAAATAAATTCGTTTTATTTTTATATCTTAATGTGAAACCTACCAAGTATTTTTTACCCAATAATTGTTTTATAAGATTTGTATTTATTGGTATTGTTTTAATAACCATTTTAATTTGTATGTTCGAAAGAATTCATATGGAAAAATTTACAAAAATTTTAACATATTAAAAAAAAATTCTTCAATGCAGTGGTTCTCAAAGGATTATTAGCATTTTGGATATAGTGCGCCTACGATTTTTGCCACGACCTCAAAAAGTTTGAAAACAACTGGTATATACATTAATGTATATAAGTAAATAAAATATATAAATCTCTTATAGAAGAATCTATAGAAACGTTTATTTAGGATTAATAAACGTTTGTATTTATGTAGATTATTACTCATAAAGATGAATTTATAACTGCGATAATTAGGTATCATGAATAGATAAAAAAAATAATTAGAAAGAAATATAAATTTAAAATTCATCCAAACGATGCGAGGTATATATCCAGACAGAAAGGAATATTGCAGCAACATTGCAGCATTCTAGATTTTTGAACCAAACTAAATAAAAAATTGTTCTTATCCTGGTTGTTGGTTTAATTGTAACAGAAAAAATATACCTCGCATCGTTTGGATGAATTTTAATAATTGAGGCCTTTCAGAACTTCTATTTTATAAAAATATAATTTTAATTTCAATAGTAATAAAATATTTTACTTACCAAAAAAGGCTATTATAAAATAAATAATTGATAAATTTTTAATATTTTTGCTAGATTCAATTTAAGTAGACAAATAGTACTAACTTTGTGAAAGCGAAAAAATTATTGTCTGAATTTATATATATAAGAGGCAGATATCAGTTGAGAGCGCTTAAATATTGGCGATGGGAATATCTAAACAGAGTAGATTGAATTTTAAATATCTCTATAAATTAGGTAGCTGAGGGACCGCCGCGCCACCTGCATTTGAAACTTAAAAATTCAGGCGCGATGGTGGCACTACTCAGCGGCCGAGAAATGAATTAGAATGCTGGATAATAGGATGATTTTTAGCGTCGTCTACACGATTGAGCATGCAAAATTTGGTTGAGTTTGGTACAAGGGCCTATATTTTCATTTTTTGACCCTACACTCTTCCTCCCATTTTGGCAAGTTAAGTTTGAATTTTTAGACTTCTGGGGTCCACGGATTATGTATACACCCCCCCCCCCGTTTAAGGGTGGTTAGTTTTTGCATTATTAGACTTCTGGGGGTCCCACGGACTATGTATACAAAATTTGACTGAGTTTTGCTCAAATGGCCTAGATTTTGAATTCTTTAACCCCATCCACCCCCCTTAATTTTGGGTCGATACGCACCAAAATCTAATCAGCTCTTAATCTCAATGCACCAAAACTAGGTGTGAAATTTGGTTTTGATATTCACACTAGTTTTTGAGCTAGTTCATCCACAAAAATATTGAGCACACGCAGACTATCAGACTAACTAACAGACATTTTGACAAAACAATTATTATCTCGAAAAATATAATTATATCGATGTTTACTTATTAGGGCTTTTTTATAGACCGAAATGCCATGGTTTCGCCTAATTTTTTTTAACCAAAATCAGATTAGAGCCGTTTTTGAAGATATTTCGAAAAAAATAAGGAAAAAAAAACACTTTTTTCATGAACGATTACAATACTTAACCACTGTATGGTAAAGTAAAAATAATGAAGTTTCAAATATTTAAAAATTCTTCTTCTCATATTTTCATTTTCTAAAATATTTATTATTTCAGTAATTTATATGCTACGACACTATTTTGAAAAAATCTATCGCACGCGTGCTTTCTACTTTTCTACTCTCTCTTTCGCTGATTAAATAAATGCGCTGTTGCCAAAATGTTTTAAGTGAGAATTTTTTTTTATACATTTTTCATTATTTATTCCTTATTATCTCAGAAACTGTGTTGTAACTATGAATCAAAATTCTCTTAAAATATGAATTGGTTATTGTTTAATGTTGGTTTAGTTTTTTATAAAAATGGTAAAAACGGTTTCTTAATTATAATTAAATATGTATGTAAATTTTCCGATATCCCATATAGTGCAATGCTAAAGAGACCGAAAAACTCGATTTTTGAAATTAAATATCTCCGGAACTGTTTTGTTCATAAATTGCGTTTTGCCACCAATCGATGCAGGAGTATTTAAATAATAATTTGTCTAAATTTCAGAAAAATCCTAAGAAAACGCATTTGGCGGAACAACTACCTTAAATCCTTTGGTAATTCCAACAATGCGTCCTCGCTTTTAGGTGATAAATTTGTATATATGTAAATATTCAATTCGGGGAGATAAAAACAAACGTACATGAAAATGTGAACATGGAGACACTGGGAAATACTTGAAAATGATTTTATCCAGGTTTCATATATTTCTAAACAGGATAAGAAAAAAATGAAATTTGTAAGTGAATAAGTAGCAAGTAGGGGATTCAGGTTCTCCGAGCTAGTTAAGGCGCTGGCCCCGCTTCAGCATTGTTGATGACGATGTTCAAGCGGTTCAAGCCGAGGCTGGCATATAAAATTTCGACCGGCTAAAACTCGGCTCCCTCACTAACATTTACTAATACTTTACTGATGTGCTGTCTAAATGGGCTATGTTCCCGGTGACAATAAATAAATAAATAAGTAGCAAACAGAGTACCTATGTGCCTACAGTAAAAAACAAATAGCGTTTTTAATTATTTTTCGCGCCCCCACTCTCCATTTAAGAACTAATATAATACTAGGAAATAGATGAATTATGGTACCCCCTGCACAGTCCATATCGTCGATGTTATATAAAAACGTCGAATGTCAAAATTACAAAAAAATTATTGTAGAAAAACACTTGTATTTGTTAGCTACATCTGTTCTCAAATTGTTGTATGTTATCAGATGATAGAACTCAAGTTACAGCTTAAAAACAAAACATGAGTATTTAAGGTTAATATAAATAAAAACAGAAGTTTTTCTTACCTACTAAAAATTGTTGATATTTACATACAACATTTTCATATAACAGTGACGATATTTAAATTCAATACTAGTTGTGCCAAATTTACTAAGTAAAATTCCATAATTATTACCGAATGATACACTGAAACCTAGAGAAAATTTGATTAATAAATAATGATCACCTGAATACGACGTTGTCATCTTCATAACTAGATATATTTTGGATTATATATATTTTTAAATTGGAGACAGTGAATTATAAAACTATAATAATTAATAATAATCATATTTATGTATACACAATGAGATTTTAAAAATAATAAATTTCTGGAAATTATGGAATATATATTATTTTTGAAAAGAATTAGTGGAAATTGATTTCTTATGAATAATAATAGATAAAATAAATTTTATATGTATATATGGATAAAATTATTAAGAATTTAATTTTAAATACATACATTATATAAATAATCATAGGGAAATTAAAAAATAGCCATTCTCCATCCGTTTTCATATGATAAATACAAATGTAGTTCGAAAATTCGAATTAACTTAGAATACCAGTTAGTATTTTCTAGTAAATTTTCTTTTTAATTCATTTCACACATTGATTGAATTAATTAATTAATATGTGTCAACAACGATTATTCCTGTGCCCGTCTAATTTCCAATTTATAGGCAGATTTTTCACCCCAATAGCAGCTCTCTCTCTCACAAACTCAGGATAAACATCTGATAAGTATTTTCAGATATAAATTATATTTTTACTATTAAAATTATAATTTATAACTGTAAATTAACATATTTCTTAACCTTAAAAAGTCTAGAGGCTTTTCTTTACTTAATAACTCACAACGCCACCAGCAGGTGGCATCCGCGAGCCGGCGCCACAATCCAAAATTTCAAATTTTAAATTCAAAACTTTGTTCTAAATTTTATTAACTAATTAACCAACTTTATTCACAATTTCTCTTAACCTCCACTAATTTCAATTCTCTCAAATATTTCCACCCGATATACTTATTTTATTTTATCTTAGAACATTCCTTATTAAATTAATTCAATTTCAACTCTTCTTAATTCTAATTAGACTCAATCTCTAACTTTATAGCTAGCCTAATTTACCTCTATCGTATCATATTAATTCTTATTAATTTATATTTTAATTCCTTTTTTTATTAAGCCTAAGTAGTAATTAAGTATATAATATACCATTTCTTTCCCTACAGGTACAACCTAAATAATTAAGTGGTAGATAATTTTAAACTAACTATCGCTCGGCGAAACACCACTGCTCAAGTTATTAAAACTCAGTAAACTAGATTTCATCTATCTTTCTGAGATCAGACTTGTGATTCCGATTTCTTTCTTTCTTTCTATTCAATAATTTACACCCCCTCGCTCATTCTACATCATGTCTACGTTGAGCATCCACTATTCCAATATTCGCGGTCTCTTTAGTAATAAAACTTCCGTTTTCCAGCATCTCGAAGACGAAAGACCCTCCATTTTGGCCCTCACTGAAACCCAAATTGACACAAACAAATCCGATACTCCAGATCTCAAATTCGGAAAATATATTCTACACCCCAAATTCCGCCGGTATAACGGCGTCTGTTGCTACGTTCGCGATAACATCCCCTGCGAACGACTTGGATTTTTAGAAAAAAAAGCTTACGACGCATTATGGCTTAAAATTAATACTAAGACCTCAAGTAGAATTCTCTGTACAATCTATAGATCTCCTAATGATAAAAAATTTAAAGAATTTTTCGACTATCTCGGCAATTGTGTGAATGTAATTCTTTCACGTTTTCCAAATTCTGAAGTCTCTTTCCTAGGTGACTTCAATGTACACAATAAGGACTGGTTGACATTCTCCAGGTCCAACACCCCTGAAGGCAACGCTGCTCACATATTTGCAACTTCATATGACTTAACCCAAATTATAGATCGCCCCACTAGGATTCCGGACAACACAAACGACACCCCATATCTACTCGACCTCTTTCTGTCATCTGCCCCTTCTCAATTCTCTTTTATTATCTCTGCACCTCTAGGTAACTCAGACCACAACTTAATTAAAATAAAATCACATATCAACTTAGTAAAACCCACTCTACCCTGCCCAAAGCCCAGAGAAATAAGGCTTTTTCTTAAAGCCAACTGGGATGAAATGCGTAACTTCTTTAGCTCTTTCCCATGGAATGATTACTGCTTCAGAAACAAAAATGCCACCGAATGTGCCTCTGCATTCTCTGAAGTGATTCAAATGGGCATTGAGTTATATGTCCCTTTCAAACGGGTAATTGGAAAACAGGACTCCAAGCCCTGGTTCAATAAGTCTTGCTCCGAAGCAGTTAAACAAAAAAATCATGCTTTCTATAATTGGTCTTCGACACCATCAGAGGATAATCGCGTTCTCCTCACTAAAGCCCGCGCCCACTGTAAAAAAACAATCGATAATGCGATGAAGTCCTTCATTCAGAAAAAAGCTGACAGGCTAGCAGCTTGCCCCAGCAATTCAAACCAATTCTGGTCCCTTGATAAGTATGTAAAAAGAAATTTTACAAACTCATCATTTCCACCTCTCAATCTCTCCGACAACTCGATAGCCATTGACGCCCCCGACAAAGCCGAAGCTTTTGCCTCATATTTCGCGTCCAACTCAAACCTGGACGACAAAGGGCTTGAACCACCCACATACCCCCCAGTACTAATATAATGTCAGATACTGTTTTCAGGATACCAGCAATTCTAAAGATCATCCAGAATCTAAAGAACAACTCTTCTGCTGGCCCCGACGATATCCCTGCCATTCTCATTAAAAAATGTGCCCCTGAACTTGCTCCTATACTATCCAAATTATACAATCTCTCCTATAACTCTGGAATATTTCCGGAAGCCTGGAAACTAGCCAGAATCCAACCAATTAAGAAAAAAGGCGATTCTTCCAACATAAAAAACTATCGACCTATAGCAATCACTTCTGTCTTATCCAAAATTATGGAAAAGGCCATCAACGAGCAAGTTCTACGACACTTAGAGTCAAATAAATTTATCCACGATAGGCAATACGGCTTCAGGCAATCCCGGTCGACAGGTGACATCCTAGCATATGTAACTCATATCTGGAACAAAACCTTGGAGGCCGGGAATGAGACCCTCGCGGTAGCTTTAGACATTTCAAAAGCCTTCGATATGGTCTGGCACAAAAATCTTCTTGCCAAATTGACCTCCGTCGGCCTTGCACCGAAACTCTGTAAGTTGCTCGAAAGTTTTCTTTCAGACCGTAGTATTAAGGTTGTCATCGATGGAATATCATCTTCCCCCTTCCACACCAACGCTGGAGTTCCTCAGGGATCGGTTATCTCCCCTACGCTTTTTCTTATCTATATCAACGACCTTCTAAACTTGCCCTCCAATCCGGTACATTGTTACGCAGATGACAGCACCCTACATAACGCCCCTGCATCGCAAAACCGTGCAGACATTGCCTCTTCAATTAATTTAGACTTATGCAAACTTAAAAACTGGGGATCCCAAAACTTAGTTAACTTCAATGCAGGGAAAACTCAGTGTTGCCTTATTTCTAGGCGCGTCGACAGAAACCTCCCAAACATATCATTCGACTCAAACTCACTAGAATTCAGGGATAAAATTTCAATGCTAGGCGTAACTCTAGGGTCTGACCTTTCATGGAATGACCATATCTCAACCACTGCTAAAGCTGCAGCGCGCAAGCTTGGTCTCCTATTTAGGTCTAGACGCTGTTATACTCCCAGTCAACTTCTTATGCTGTATAAGGCTCAAATTCGTCCCTGTCTCGAATATGGCTCTCATCTGTGGAGGGGTGCCTCCAAGCATTCTCTTGCCACACTGGATGCAATTCAGAAGCGAGCAATTAAACTAATAGGAGAACCGGCTCTAACCAACTCACTCGACTCCCTGGCTCACCGAAGAACCGTTTCTGCCCTTTCCCTGTACTACAGATACTATCACGGTGTCTGTTCAGTCGAGCTGAAATCAATTATCCCCCCTAATGCCCTCTTTACGCGAAACACGCGGTTTTCTAACGCTCAGCACCCCTTCGCTGTCAAATTGGATAAAATTCGAACAAGCGCTTTCGCCAACTCTTTTATCCCTTTGACCTCCAGAGACTGGAACTCGCTCCCTGCCACCATCTTTCCCGCGACTTATAACCTTCAGCTATTTAAGACCCGTATCCACAGATACCTTCGACCCCCGCCCAACCCATAAAATTCTTTCTTCTTCTTTTCACGATGGAGGGGCCAACCCAGGCCTTTAGGGGTTGCACCTTTTTTGGTGTAACTCCTTCTCTCATCATTATCATAAAAAAAAAAAAAAAAATATTATTTTAGATATCTTCTGATTTCGTGGCGGCTGTTGATAGAGGCTGCTCTTCATCTCATTTAAAACGAAAACTCGACACTTTTGATCTGCAAAAACACAAAAATGTTACACAAACACACTTTAAATTTACAGACTGAAATAGGAATAAAAAAACCGACTCCTCACAACCGGGTTTATTATTTTAAAAAAATTGTATTCGAGAGGTGCAAGTTAATGATCGAAACTTGCATTAAGATTTATAGAAAAACTTTAGCCGGAGGTAGTTTGCGGATTTGAGTGTAAATTAACTTGATTAAAAACTTATTTGAAACTTGTATAGTATAATTCAGACTTTAGGTACAGGAGAAGGGATTCTTTTGAGATATTTACTTTGAGTATAATTCTACGTCATCAAAATATTAGATTAGATTAGCTTAGATTTTTCCAGCTAACCTAAGCTCGAATTATTACAATAACAAAGGTCCGTGATGAAAAAGTTGCTTGAATAATTTTATGTGATTTTCATAGATTTTCGGCTGCTGAATCCAAAATTAAATTGAAGGAGACAATAAAAGAGTGTGTCTTCTGCTGGAATTATAAATTTTATTTATTTATAACGAGAACTATATTTTCGAGGGCTTTATTCATTTATTCATAAATTTATTCCTGTGAATCCATTGTAATAGACTGATGAAGAGGGCAAAGCCCTCGATACTATAGTCTCGTTATAAATAAATAAAATTTATAATTCCAACAGAAGACACACTCTTTTATTGTCTCCTTCAATATATAAAAATTCTGCTACTCTCGGCACAAAACTTTATATTCAAAATTAAATTGGTGTAGAAATCAGATTATTACTCAATAATAAGAACTGTTCAAAAGTTAAATTTCAGAAAACTGTGTAATAAGTTTTATTTTTATTTAATTGTCCTTTGAAATGAATAATTTGATTAGTTCCTTTTTTTTTAAGAGTTTCAATATTTGCATATTATTATATATATAGTTATATAGATATACTAGCTGAAAGGCCCGCCTTCGGCGTGCCCTCTTGCCTAGCCAGGGGCAACTCCCTCTAGACCCCAAACCCCCGAACCCCGAACCCCACACCTCACACTCCACCCCCACCCCGTGCCCTCAACAAAAATTTGCCGTAGAGTTAATAGTTTAGGAGTTATTTGATTATTTTCATTCGTGCGCCCCTCTAACCCCCTTCTGGGGTCAAAATATCAAAACGTTATATAGCTAAAAACGTAAGTTAGAAGACATCTGATGTATATATGAAATTTCATAATAATCCCTTCAGCCGTTTTTACGTGAATCGTGAGCAACTTTTCGGAAACGACGGAAACATACAGACAGACATACAGATAGACAGGAATTTTGTTGAGGGTGTTTTCGTTTATAGCTTTGCTTGAAACGCGTGCAACCAAAATTTGGCGTGATTTGGAGCAATGTACACACAAAACCTTAATTTTATATATATAGATAGATTAAATATAAGTGAGGGGCTAGGTTGTATGGCAAAGTCAAGTGGATGTCCACATCAGAACACGTCAGCTTATTTCCTAAAAATTAATATTTTTCGTTGTCATAGTGTAGTATGTGAGGTATTTATTCTTTCGGCGTGCTCTTATTGTCTTGGAATGTCTGTAATACAGTGTCGCGGATCGCAAATTCGAGATCTGAATTTTTGATATAAATTCATAAATGTGAAATCAGTCGAGAACAGAAGATAACCAAGTCAGCCAAATTATTGGAGATGGAACCAGGCAAAAAATAGATGCGGGAGGACCTAGTGTGCCATCAGAAGGTGAATTGCTCCCAAGAAAACCAATTTGACAGCTATAGTTTCATATCCTGTAATTGCTGGGGAAAAAAATGAAAAAAATGCAGTCCTTGTAAGCTACTTACTCAAAAGAAATAGTCAACTATAGTCTAAGGGCTAGCAACGTCGCGAAAAAGTTTATTCTCAACCGGCTAATTTTTCGATATTTCCCTTTCTTATTGAAGCTAGATAGGGATGCAATAAGTCTGGCACCTGGGAGCAGTTGCGCTTACTACTGCGCATGTAGTTTGTAGAGGTAAAAAATGGATATTTTAGATTCATTCTCAACCGACTAATTTTTTTTTATAATTTTCTATGTCGTTTTACCATTATAAATTTCTAGTTGACAGACACCTATCTGGTTGCTAACATTTACGACAGATCTAATTAAAGTAATTAAAAAAATAATAATTTTAGATGCATTCTTAACCATTGTTAAAAATAATTATTATTTAGATTTTTTGAGATGTAATTTATTTAATATTTTTTATTTGATGTCGAATAACAAAATAGTTCTTATGAAAGATGTTCAGTTTTTAAATTTGAAAGATATTCAGTTTTTTTTTAGATCTAGGCTATGTAAAGAAAAATATGAGTTTCTATTTAAAAAACAGAACTTGACCTTCAAATACCATCAAAAAGCTTGTTCTAGGCCTACAAAAAATAGCGTAGTTTAGTTTCCCCTTGATATAAATAAACTTTTATTTGAAACTTTTTTTGAGTTATAAGATAAAAAACTCACCCGGCATGCTTTTCTAACTCACCTATTTTCAGGACTTAAATTGGTCTGTTTCTTAATTAAACAACCGAATTTCCGTCAGTCAAATTAATTTTTTTAATCTTTGAGTGCAGAACTATATATATATTAAAATGACAGACGGTGAGAATGCATCTAAAATTATTATTTTTTAATTACTTTAATTAGATCTGTAATGTTAGCAACGAGATAGGTGTCTGTCAACTAGAAATTTATAATGCTAAAAAGAAATAGAAATTTATAAAAAAAAATTAGTCGGTTGAGAATGAATCTAAAATATCCATTTTTTACCTTAAACTACATGCGCTGTAGTAAACGCAACGGCTCTCAGGTTCCAGACTTATTGCATCCCTAACTAGCTTCAATAAAAAAGGGAAATATCGAAAAATTAGCCGGTTGAGAATTCCTTCTCGAAAACGTTGCTAGCTCTCGGTCTACTAGATTTATCTCCAACTAGTGTGATACCTATTTGTTCCTTGAACATCCAGTTGTCATTTGTGATAATTGTGCCAAAAATAACTCACGAGACTGATTTGTTAATATTTAATAATAATATAATAGGTAACTGATTTTAAAAAATTGTATTTTATTATATAGACTCTTTGAAAATGAGCAACTTGTATCTTGGATAATAAAGAAATGTTTGATACTTCCTCAATTCAAGTATCTTGAAATTCCTTAACCAAAAACAAATAAAAAATATTATGTTTCCGCAGTAAAATGCATAAAAAAACCTCATGTCGATTGCGCGTTCCAAAAGTGATTTTTTGATTGCGCGTTCCCTAGGGTTAAGAAGCACTATGGGAGAAGATAGACTAAATTTTATGGCGATTTTATATAGAGAGAAGGATATTATGAATAGAATTAGTACAGATAAAATAATTGATGAATTTGCAAAAAATAAAAGCAAGAAAAAAGTTTAAATAAAAAATAGTTATTGTCTTTTTCCCAGTTTCTTTAGTTGAACTCTAATGCTACCTTACCACCGCAAATCAATCGAGATTTAAATAAATTGATTTTTCGAGTATTTGTATTGTTTTATAAATTTTAAAATAATTTTAAATGTTGAACTGGTTGGATGATTTGGGTCTCCCCTTGTTGCTACTAAAAAGATTCTTATCAAAATCCAGTACTTTATTTAAAACTTTCCTTATTTCTTTGTCAATGAAAAAAACCAATCAAATACCGATATTCCTTATCGTGCACTTGATCAGCAGATCAATCATTGTTATCAATCACTTCTAAATAAGGATTGTTTGTTTCACCAATCCAAATGAGCTAATTTATAATATATTTTATGAAAAATTATTTGAGAGAGAGAGAAAAAAATAAATGTTTTCTTAATAAGTACCAAAATTTGGATAAAACCGTTCATGGTTCAGAATTTTTTTTTATTTTTTGTTTAATTGATTTTGAGGGCCCCGTTATTTTACCGCTTAGGGCTCTCACTTGACTTGATCCGCCACTGGTTCTTACTTACTTACTTATTTACGATGGCCATAAGGCTATAGAGCTCGAGCCTCTCGCATGATGCCTCTCCAAATCATTCTATTCTGAGCCAATCGCTTCCATTCCAGACTCACGTCAAGCTCTCGTAGTTGTGTTCTTGGAAAAACAAATTTTGTAATTTACTAAGAGCTCAGCCAGGTTGTGTGAGAAGTCTTTGCTCAACAAGATGATAGTTGGTCAGATGAGCAAATAAAAATTAAGGCTGTAGTTTAGATCAGTGATTCTTAAGCACTGTGCCGCGGCACTTTAGTGTGCCGCGAGATTCTTGAAGTGTGCCGCCCCAGCTAGGCAGAGGTCCCTCCCGAATTGATAATTATTTATTTTTTTTACATTTCTTTATCAAGTGACACTACATTTAATCCAAATATTTATTTGATCATTTGAACTAAAGAGGTAGTAACATTTTACAGGATGCAGAATGTCCTATGATAATTTTATAGGTACATCAATCAATAAACCAAATAAAATTCTATTAATTTATTTTATTGTTAGTGTGCCGTCAAATTTTTAAATTATTAAAAGTGTGCCTTGACGAAAAAAAGGTTGAGAATCACTGGTTTAGATAATCAAATCATGAGTGAGAAATGAAGAGAAATCAGTGGTTAGTATATAATTAGTTATTTTATTTTAAATTTTCCTCAAAATATGGAACAAGTCATTATCGTTTGTCTGGAGTGGTTGATTTGTGGCTGCTGTTTTCTGCTCATCACTTCCCGTCTGGACTACGGTTAGAATTTTCACTTTATTGTTATTATAACTCTTTATTGAATTTTAATCAATATCATAATTTTATTTTTAGTTATATTTTTCTTTTAAATTTCATAAAAATAAAGGACGTATCCATTTTTTGAATCTTGGAGTAACATTTGATCGCTCGTTTACTTTTTAACCGACTTCAAAAAAGGAGGAGGTTCTCAATTCGACTGATTTTTTTTTGTATCTATATTACCTGATTTCTTTGCTAATTTTGAACTGATTTTGATTATTTTTTTGCACTGGGTTCAGTATAGTTTCCGATTGATACCATATAAATTTCATTGATATTGGACCTTTTTTGTTATGTATACCTAACTTCTTTGTTTATCAACCGATTTTAATTATTCTTTCTGCCTTTAGATCAGTATAGCTCTAAGGTAGTCTTCTTCTTCTAGTGCTTGTCCGTTACCGGACGTTGGCGATCATTCTGGCAATTATAATTTTGTTTACAGAGGCTCTAAATAGACCCGTAGTGGAAGTAGCAAACCAAGTTCTTAGGTTTTTAAGCCAAGAGATGCGTCTTCTGCCCGGTCCTCTCCTTCCCATTACCTTCCCCTGTAGTACAAGCTGAAGGAGCCCATATCGTTCTTTATTTCTCATTATGTGTCCCAAATATTCCAGTTTTCTTGCCTTGATTGTAGTCATGATTTCCATTTCTTTATTTAGGCGTTGCAACACATTTTTATTTGTAACATGGGCTGTCCAAGGGATTCTCAAAATTCTTCGATATAGCCACATTTCAAATGCGTCCAATCTTTTACTAGCGGCTTCTGTAACCGTCCATGTCTCAGCTCCGTACAGAAGCACAGGGAACACGTAGCATCGGAGGAGTCGTACTCTAGTTGGCAAATTAAGGAAATGGCACTTGAACAGGCCCGACATTCTGATGAAAGTGCTTCGAGCTTTTTCTATTCGGCAGCGGATCTCAACAGAATGGTCCCAATTCTCTCTGACCGTACTTCCCAAATATGTGGTTGTTTCTACCTTCTCAATTATTTTATTATTTATGGTCAACATTCCAGGTTGTGGTGGATTTTTGCTTATTACCATGTATTTGGTTTTGGTTATATTCATCTCTATTCCATATTCCAGACTGTGCATCGAGAGGTCGTTCATCATGCTCTGTAGATCTTCCAGACTGTCCGCAAATACCACTGCGTCATCCGCGAACCTAATATTATTTATCCTTATCCCATTTACCAGGATTCCCTTTGTTGAGTCATAGAGTGTTTTGTTAAAAATTTCTTCGGAGTATATGTTAAACAAAAGTGGTGATAAAACGCACCCCTGCCGTACTCCACGTTGAATTTCAATTTCGTCACTGAGTTCATCTTTATGTCTTATTTGTGCTTTTTGGTTCCAGTAGAGATTATTTATTATTTGTAAGTCTTTGTTGTCAATGCCTATTTTCTTCATTATCTCTATCAGCTTGTCATGTTTCACTCTATCAAAGGCCTTTTGATAATCGATAAAGCATGCATGTATATCGCAATTCATATATCTGCATCTTTGAAATAAAACTTGAATGCAAAACAGTGCTTCTCGTGTTAAAAGATACAATTACAAATTATCATACTTTCTCAATATATCACTTTAGATTTAAATAAAGTTTTAATAAAAGATCAAATTCCATTTGAAATATCAATAAAATGAATCATTTTGAATTAAGCCTCATTGATATAGAAAGATAAAATATACAAAATGGATATTTCTGAAGTTCAAGCAGACCACGGTAATTTTACTTATTTTTTATATAAAATTCAAAAATTATCAACAATATTTAGTGAATATGTTAGTCTAAGAGTTAATAGAACAAATTTATGGTTATTTGTAATAATTTTAAAAATAATTTGCTATTTATTAAAGTTTTTATTGGTGGCTCGTTTTTTACACCGCATAGTATGAGCATTTTAACCTAATCTCAGCTAATTATATTCAAATCTTAAAAATGTTATTTTTGTTGATTCTTTCCATTTTCGAATTGATATTTTCTTATTTTGGAAATACTGTATAGCTAAACATTTTGCCATTAAATCGAAAGGGTTGAAATTTTATTAAAATCACACATAATTAATTATAATAATTTATTGAAAACGAACAAATAATACAATATAATAACTACAAGTTTTCATCTGTTTTCATTACATCTTGTTAACCAATTATATCTGTTTTCAAGGTTTTCAAGAAGCCTCCAAAAAACACCACAATTTATAATTTTAAAAC